>JARKIC010000068.1:0-532664 GCA_029378375.1 Mycena olivaceomarginata | reverse complement strand
GTTTACGACGCACACAGCGGGGCCCGCTGTGGCTGTTGCTCCGTATTGACAGGTCTGGACGACGGCAGGGAAGTAGGCTCCATCCCCGTGTGCATGATCGCGGAGAAGTAGATTCCCCGACCGTCCTGTACCAAAATCCCTGGGTGGCGTTGTATAATTCAAATGAGGATCGTAAAACAAAAAAACGGAAACACACCATCCTGTGCCAAACTGTCCGTGACAGTGTCGTGGTAGGAGAAAGTCGTCTGGCCGCCGGAACCCGTACCTAGGATTGAGACCTCCGGCTGGCTGTCAAACCAGACGTCCCCGATGCTGTTGAAGATGTCACTAGGATACGCTATCCCATACAACGTGCCCAGAGACGTATATAGCGGACACGATTTAAATCAAGGGCAAACCAGCCCCCTCCCATCCCCTTCACTTCTCGCTTGTCTGCTGTTTGACGCGACTGTCCCCATCCCACTTCTCCCTGTGAACAGATCAGGATCAAGCCTGAGTATGTGGAACGCACCGCTGTGAGCACTCCTGACAGCAATATGGTTAGCTTGGTGTTACAGCAGGGCGATTGTAATGCCCCAGCGACTTACCAGTCCTCGATGAATTACTTGTTTTCCGATTTCATTGGGGTGTTCATGGATGCCTACCTGGACAACATATCATTTATTTCCAACACCCTGGAGGAACACTCGGGCACGTCAAAAAGATTATTGACGCGTTAAAGCGCAAGACTCTTTACTTTACCTTAGCGCAAACAAGATGCAGCTCCTCCAGTTGGAGCTCAAGGTTCTCGGCGGACGAATCGTGGATGATAAGGAATCAAAATGGACCCTAACAAGGTCGACTCAGTGGTGAACTGGAAGGCTCTGACGAGCCGTGACTTGTTGCGCGGGTTCCTTGGGTCGATTGGATACTTGGCCGATGACTTGGCCATCGTCAGAATTCATATGGGAATTTTCCATGGGCTAACCGGTGATTCTGTGCTAGTGCTGTCTACATATGATATTGATATGAAATTTTGTGTATCATATTATATCAATATCATATTATGGGATCTGAGGCCGTATCATATCCGTATTATATTATCTACATATCTATTAATACATATTATAATATATTAACAATATATTAATAATACACTTCTACCCCTTTCAGTGTGCCAATCTCTTGCTGGTTCAGGTAAGGCCTGTATAACAGTCCATTTTCACCACTTTCTCAACACACATAAGGGTCAAAACAGCAGAAACAGTTCATTTTGACCCTCTTGGCACTGCTTTTGGTCCCGGCTTGCCCATTCAAATCACTGTTGGCACCGGCAACTGTGGTAGATCCCAGTAGGCCAAGTTGAACTCTGGTGGTTGATAGCTCCAAATTTCTGAGGGAGGGGGAGAACTTGGGCAAACAGGGTCTGGTGCACTGCATACGGTCCTATATATGAGAATAATATGATAATACAGTGAGCACTGTATCATATTATATTAATATCATATCGTATTATATATCCTGTATCAATATTATGCGAGTGGCCCTGGAGCCATATCATATCCATATTATCATTAATATATTAATAATATATTATTTCATATTATATTAATGGACAGCACTATTCTGTGCCCTTCCGCTGGAGCTATGCGGGAAACGTCTCCGGTTCTTAAGCCTGCTGTACTAACCCAGATTTACAAAAGTCGATTTGCGTGGTATTGGACGTAGTGAAAGTAGGGGAGCTCAAAGTAAACGGGCGCCGGAGCGCTTTTGACGCTTTTTCGCTTTTTCGCTTTTTCGGCCGTGATTGCCGCTTGGCGTGAGACTCGGCTGATTCGGCGCACAAGCGAACGTAACGCTAAGTCACAATTACGGACCATCGAAATTTCGTCCAGTAGCACATACTCAACACCCTGAATTCGTTCGTTCACAGCTGCAATTGAAGCCGTGTCGTTTGGCATCCCATCTACTCTACATCATCCTGATTTTACTTTTGGTTTCCCTTGGAATCTTGAACACAAAGTGATATGTCGATCCATTGAGAAGAGCGGCTGACGATCCTGTAGGTCCAAGAACTATGTATCTGCACTCTTCCTTTCTTCTTTTGAAGAACTCGATTATAGCGCGAAATACGGCAGATTTTCCTGAACCGCCCATACCTCCAAGATACATTTTTAAAGGTCGCTTATTTTCAGCGGGGGAAGATGCATGCTCGGCTACTATTCTGAAAGCCCTCTCTTGCTCTTTATTCAAAACCGCACCCGGCTATGGATCATATCGTCCTTTCATCGCTTTTGTACGAAGTTGTACTGTACTTGTATAGCGCACAACAATATTTTGGATGCCTAACAGAGAAACTGAACAGTATTTGTGGTACCTACACAGCAGTGGCGGCAACGCGTCCACCGTCGAACTTACCTAGGAATATATCCGTTTCGAACTCGATCCGTATCATTATAGATGTGCTTACCGGAACGCGCAGATTGTATCTGCCGACTGCGATGCGGGGCTAGCTGGATGGTGGAGGGGTGAAAGAGATGTTCTGAGCGCTGCCGATATGTCAAGCCTCGCAGGCCAGAGTCAGTGGTTCTGAATAGAACATCGAGAAGGAACTTACCCTGGTGATCCGCCTCTCGCTTGCGGGCCCTCAAAACCTGTATCAATATCTAAAAAGTCGTTCTAAGTAAATCAGTGGTGTCGCAGACGCAACGGCTGCTCGACCGGAGTTCGAGAAATTCAATTGGAAGAGTCGTGATGCTAGGTCAAAGAAAAATGAGGCATGGGTTAGAGGTAAAGATGAGTCAGAGCCTGCGAAAATATACCAGAGATAGGTGGAATCGGATAGCGTCAAAGCAGTGACTCGCCGGAATTGGAGAAGTGACTTCAAATGTCAGTAAAAAATGAGCGAGTGCAGATTTATCCGAGTTGCTCACTCGCCAATTATCAGCTATGTAAAGCCGAGAGCCAAGAATGAATGATACTGGGATGAACACGTCCTCAGTGAATTGTGCATCAAGAAGTTGAACATTCACCAATTGACAATTGAACTCAAGCGCGAAGAACGAGAGATACTGAGACAAACATGACGTCAGAATTTGGGTGAATGCACAGAGCACGAATTCGTCTGCTGGGAGTTGGAATTTCAGGGGAACTCCTTCCGCTGCGGAGAAGGCTTGAAACCTATCTACGACAGACCCATAATTAGTGAGGGTGCTGTCCGCCCACCCGTTTTGAAGGGCATGCTCCACGGCGCTAATGGCGGCATTGGACAAATGGATGTCGTTTATATTGTCCCGTAGGTGGGAGTGATTATTGAAGATTTGGAAAAGCCGGGGTGCAGGATGTAGTTTGTGCGACGGTCGCGAAGGTAGAGCTTTTCGCCTCGCAGTTTTCGAAGGCTTTGGTGATAATTTGGGGACATGCGAAGAGGCCACTGGCTTGGCTCGGAATTGTGAGAGTACGTGAAGGGATTCTGGGGATGAATGGCCTGTAAAGTAGCCCGGCGAGACGAGGGGATTGTGAGTGCGCATTGTGAGAGATGGGATGTATTTGGCGTTGAAACACCGATCGTTGTCTTGCGATCTGAATGTGACATCTAAATCTGTTAAATGACACGACGTAGTCTGTGCTCGAATGTACGATGTGAGGAGGTGATTAAGAATTGGAATTAAACAATAAGTGACTTGAGACAGTAGGGTACTTTAAAAGATGTAGCGGCGCGAGGTAGACCTGGTGCAGGTAGTCCTCGAGAAGGCTTGCCCGCCAAATTGAGTAGAGACGGGACGTAAAACGTGGTAATCCAGATTGAATGGGATCGCATGAGTGCCACGATGCGGCGGAGAACGCGATTTTGCTCGGAGTTGCGCGACTTCCCGGCAGCTAGCGCGCCAATAACCCCTTCGTTGTCTGAACGGACTTGAAAATGAATATTGGAATGGCCCTTGTGAATGGCATATCGAAGGCCGAATTCGATTGCCACCATTTCGGCCCATCCTATGCCGCGCTCGTCGGCGTGCCAGCATGGGAGTAGCCGCCATCGTTGCCAGACCAGTTCTATGTAGTCTCATAGACACAATAGACCACATAGTACTGCATAGTTCTCGTAGTTCTTATAGTTTTATGTTTAGGTGTTTCAACCCAACTTTGTATGATCTAAGCGTTCGTTGCAATTGCGAGGAAACCAATCATGTATCCTTGGTATTCCTCTTCGTCCAGCTCATTGTCTGGGTATCGAATGGGTGGCTCTTGATGGTCAAGGGGCGCCATGTCCAAATCTACACTCCCTGTATTGTTCCCCAGGTGCGAAGGATCGTCCGCCAAATCCTGGGGAGATAGTGGGTGCTTACCTAGGAAACTCATGTACATATATTACTGAGGCTACTGATTTTTCGTAGCAATTAAATCCATGTGTCTAGGACCAATGTTGAATACGAGAACCAAGCCATTTACAGCCGTTTGCGAAATTGATGACAGTCGCCTAAAAATAAAACATTTCAAAACATTTCAAAGTCTCCGCTTTCTGAGCTTGTTTCACTTGCTCTGAACGCTTTTCCGACATTTTTTATGGTACCAACCGCGTTTTCATAAGGTAAAGTACCCTCCAGTGCACTTGAATCAACGAAAACCGTTCACTAGAGGATCGGCCGTTTCGGCGCCGCATCAAACGTACTTCTTACATATGTGCGAACACCATTCGGTTCATTCTCGCTTCCACCTTTCTCGCTTCGCCCATCCACCACACTCGCGAAAACTTGCGCCCTCTCCTATTGCGTATACGTACCCTCACCATGCCGGGCCGCATCGTCGTTCAATCCCAGGTCAAACTGGCCGCAATGAACCTTTATGAACGCGACATCTTGCCGCTTGATGATATTTGGAGATCGTCGGGTTCTCGGAGTCGACATTTTGGCGCACACGGAAGCTCTGGAGGACAACGGGTGGGTAGAGAAACCTAAAAGTACCACAACAGGACGCCGTCGGATTCTTCAGCGAGACGACCTCAATTACATCTTGAATCTGGTCAAATTGCGGCCGGATTGGTTTCTGGACGAGATGCTCAACCTCCTGAAACACAATCGACATATCTCTGTGCATTTTACCACCATCTTTCGCGAATTGGAGCGTCTCGGGATGTCTCGGAAGAAGCTGAAGAAAATTGCTGCGAGCGCAATGAGAAGGTACGAATGGACTTCGTGCGAAGGATGGCGGAATATCCGCGGATTATCTTGGTTTCCTCACAGACATCGAAGAACGATCCGCACGTACAGCCGTGGGTATGGCAGATCGAGGAAGGGACAGCGGGCGAAAAAGAAGAGAAGTTTGTGCGTGGGACACGGCTGACGGCAACGGGCCTCCTCACCGTAGACGGAATGATGGCGAACCGCGTCGTCGAGGGCTCGATGAAGCGTGCTGATTACCTAGACTTCATTGAACATGAAGTCGTGAGTGTTTTCCCGTACTACAAGCCATTACATCTGACACTTGACTCTCAACAGATGCCGCTCACCCTCGCCTTTCCTGGACCATTGTCGGTACTTGTTATGGACAACGCACGTATCCACCACGGAGAGGAGATCCTGGAACTCGCCGAGCGCTTTGTATGTGATTATCTATTTCAGAACACAAACTCATTTCGTACTGTCTCTCCAGGCGTCCGGATTGAATTCTTGCCTCCATACTCACCAGACTTCAATCCGATCGAAGAAGCCTTTTCACAGATCAAGGCCTTCATTCGCCGCCATGCGGACCTCTTTCGCATCAACAGGTGCTGGCCTTATCTTCGACATGAAAATTGCGATGGAGATTGTAACGCCCGGATGCAGAAGGATATTTCATGCACGCGGGCTATTTCTAATCACACAATGTAAATACAAGTTGATCAAGAACATTTGGATTACAATCGACTTGAAATCAGTACAGTTGGAACATGAGGTGCGAACAAGACATGCGAGAGAAAATATGTGTGATGAGGAACAGGAACACAGAGGGTAAGATGCGGACAGACATGCGAGAGGAAAAATACGTGTGATGAGGAAACGGTTGCGAGAGAAGCTTCGAAATGCGAGAGGGAAGACGTTCAGTAAGTAAGTGTGACAAACGAGCAAGAGAGTACGTGCAATGCGAGTACATGGGGGAAGGACTAGGGAAGAGCGTGGAGAGGGAAGACCATCCTTTACGTCCCACCGCCCACTCCCAACCGCTTCTCGCAACTCAGCATCTCCCCCGGGAGAAATTGGATAAGCGGCAGGTCTTTCAGTTCGATGAATCTGAAGGCTGCCGTTGTCCTATACCCACTGACTGCAAACTTCTCCGCGATTGCGTCGTCAAGGTTCGCAATGACACAAAATGTTGTAATGGCATCTGTTGGCTGACGTTCATCCCGGTGGAAGCAGGGTAAGTTGCGGCTCGTAAGGCTGAGTGATTGGAGCAGGCTGTGGTGCGCCTGCGGGACGAAAGAAGTTGAGAAGTTGGTCGGGGATGGTGAAGTTGTTGTGGATCGTGGGCCCTGTCGCAGTTGAGGCTTGGCTTGTGGCCGCCGCGGCACGACGCTGCAGAAGTGACTTGGAAGCGAGGCCGGAGTTGCCGTTGCCGCTGAAGATAGCGTGGTTAGGCGGCGTTTCGTCATCCCCATCCCATGCGCCTGTAGTTAGTAGCGGAACAACATCAGTGCGGATTGATTACAGAAATGCGACATTACCCAGCGGCTGCCCACATGTTGAAGTGAGGGTGACCCAGTGCAATGTGTTTTCCGTCTTCAGGAGATACCCAACAAAAGTCGCTGCCATCGTTATTGTGACAGGTATACTTCGTGCGCAATAAAGCAATCTTTCGAGTTGATTTCGGCATTGACAGGAGAAATGTCGTTTTCGGAGGGCACCTAGAAATTTCAAAAGATTAGCGGCATCGTCGCAATGCAATGTGCACGGTCATACCTTGCTTTTCTTGCCTGATTCTTCTTGCTGGTGGTCTTCTCCTTTCAACATCGGATTTTGGGGCTACCTTGTCCTACGGGCGCGGTCACAAGAGAACTAGAAAACTACATTGGGGACAAACCTCTGAATAACTGATAGCAAGATTGACAGAAGGGTTTTGTCCGCGCAAGCCGCCGGACCATGTGCTTGTACGCGTCTTCATCATCAAGCGAAACATAGTTGACGACTTGCCGCGGAACCTGGAACTTGACCCGACTTCTCATCCTCCGGCGGGACCAATTTTAGCTAATGCGCAGAAACTTCGCAAGAACCTTCCGCTCGAATCTGGCGAATGTGATATTGTCGAGGAGCTTGAGAATGGCGGATCCCTTGGGCTGGGGCTTCTTTCCGAGTTTTGACATGTCAGACCGAGAAGAAATTGATATTGTAGGTGATTTCGACGGGCGGAGCGGGTTCTTTGACTTGGTACCATAAGACGATGCAATAAAAGACAAGAGCTGACTGAATACCTTGTGCACCCTTGCGGCGCTTAGCGGGCCTCTCCTCCTCCTCTCCTCCTCCTCCTCCTCCTTCTCCGGCTCCTCCAGCTCCTCCAGTTCCTCCTCCTCCGGCTCCTGCTCCAACTCCAGCTCCTCCTCCTCCTCCGGCTCCTCCTCTTGCTCGTTCTCTTCCTCCTGGTCGTCCTCCTCAAGCTCGCGATTTGGCTGTTCATATTCACGGTCGCTGTTTCATCGGTATTTTCGGGTAGGGCCTCTGGAGTAAGGGATGTCGCAGACGTGGCGCTGCTCTTGCGCGTGCGGGAGGATCCGGATGACGAAGACGAAGACGAAGTCCTGGGACTAGCAGATTTATTGGACGGGGGGAGCCTTCTTCGTGCGTTTTCTAAGTGTTGATTCCGAAGGGTCCAACGAAGGGAGACCGCATCCACTAGCTTTAGGAATCTTCAAAATAACACGGCGGCCAGACATATTGCGCAAAGAGCGTTGAAGACGAGAGCAAGAAAGGTGCACTGGAAGCGAGAAAGAAGCGAACGATGTTCGCACATATGTAAGAAGCCGTTTGATGCGGCACCGCAGAACGGCCGAACCTCTACCGAACGGTTTTCCTTGATTCAAGTGCCCTGTAGCGTACTTTACCTTATGAAAACGTGTTCTGTACCATCAAAAATGTCGGAAAAGCGTTCAGAGTAAAGAAATGAAGCTCAGAAAGCGGAGACTCTAAAACGTTTTGAAATGTTTTATTTTCAGGCAACTGTCATCAATTTCGCAAACGGCTGTAAATTCATGTACTCGCTTCCAAATACCTATGTTCATCTTCACTGCCATCTGTATGTTCATTCAAGAACTTCTTTAATCTTGGCAACAGAATCTTACTTCATATCAGCTTTAAAAGGACGACAGTATCGCAAGAATTTGGGTTCCAATGATAGATTACTGTACAATTTCGTTCAAATCGGCAGTCACGTGTCACGCACCCCCCTGTCGATCACGAACTTTGGTCGATGTCACGCGTCACTTGGGCCTCTGTCGAACCTCCAAGTGGTCACACAGGCCCCAAATTGCCTAAAAAAATCAAAAAAAGGCCAAAAAGGCCAAATTTCCGGTTCAAATGCCGAAATTTTCTAGGTGTCACGCAAAAATCGGCGGCTGCCGAAATGTCGAATAGGTAAAAATGGGTCACGCGTCACACCCCCTGTCGATTTGAACGAAATTGTACAGTATGGCTGTTCCACCCAACACGACCGAGGGCCTGAAAGTCCGGCGCGTCCTTTCGTCGTCCATCGGCGTTGATCTTCTGTTAACCCACCACACTCGGCGCGCCTCTGCGGTCAAACTTGCACCGTCTCGCTGTGCAGCAGCCGGTGAGGTGGGCGGTGTGGTCTGAAGCAGAAACAGCCCTATATACATGTATATGAAGGACCCGATGTTTTGTCTTAGCAGCAGCTCTTGAAATCAATGGTATTTGGGACGCAATAACTGTGGTTTCATGTGGGCAAAGGACATTCGGCGAATACTAGTACTGGACTAGCATCCTGGACCGTGTTACCGGCCTCAAATTGATGTTCATTTGTTTCCTCAAGCTTGGCGGGTTTAGCGCGTCGTGTCATGTTCAAAACTGGCGCGAGCCTTCAGATAGACCGCGGAACATATAACCAGTTACAACCCCGCGGTAACAATAGGACTAATTCTTTGCCATCTTTTTCCATCACCACACCTGTCTGTTGCTCTCATCCCACTCTTCTGACATTCAAAGATGGTGCTCACTTGCGATGACATCCACCAATGGGTATTACTGGGATGTGTCTTTCCTCTCTCTCGATTTCCAGGTTGTGTCATTCGTTTGCTCGCTGTTTTCGCAAGGCGTGTCATTTCAAAGCCTACAAGCGGTTACATTTATCTAGGGACCTCATATATTTCTGGCTCTATCACATGTTTCCTCAGCCATACATGTTAAACCTCCCAAAATATTAGGCCCCTGGGACAAGTCCTCGGCATGCTAGACGGCATTTGATGCGAAAACGGCCCAAAAACACAGATTACCCAATACATAATATTTTCTCTGTATTTTTATGCTGTTTTCGCGCCGAATGCTATCTAGCATGCCCATAACATGTCTCAGTGACCCTAATGTTTGGGAGGAACAACATGTATATCTAGGGACACATTGTGATGGAGCCAGAAGTGGGATAATTTGTTTCCAATCCCTCTAGCTCCATTTGAATACCATTTGGCAGTTTTTGACGTTCAGCGATATTGTGACAAGGGCCACTCTGCTTCCCCTCTCACGGCGAGCTTCCCAGCCGGCATCATCCTCTGCCTCATCTCTTGGTCTTTTCCGCCTCGCAGCCTCTCGCAGCCTGATTCCACGGCCTCCGCCTGGTCTCACCGAGCCGACGCCGACCTCCCGGCCTTCCGACCTCGAACACAACACGTCATTTGGATAGAAATGGGTCAACTCCTGATTTGTTTCCCGTGCGAACCTCAAGCTTCCCAATTCGTTTATTTTGTCTTTCTGCGAGTTGAGTCCCGTGATGACTGCGACATTTCTTAGCTTGTTATCAGGCAATATCCGACCATTCTGACCCGACCACAACGGCCGCAGTCTTTCGGCCCACCGCGGTAGAACAAAAGGAAATACAGAGAGGTACGGGAAAAGGAACCTCACTGCAAGCACTCTCAAACGGAAACGGGGATGGCGTAGACTAACAGGAAGACATCGTAACCATTTGTGGCCATTTAAGGTGAGGGATACATCTCCGGAATTCTGTAGAGTGGCATGCGCGGGCAGCGAGCAGAGAACCAATTTTTTCCAAAATAACCCCCGATGCCCTTTGTGCCGCTTGCGTCGGTGAAAACATGGATGGTGTCACGGTTCGGGAGTAGAAGGCGAATTGCCGTTCCATCCACGCGTGAACTTACGCCACCATTCGAAGTCGCGACACGCGCTGTTGGAGATACGGCGGCGTGTATGCGAAGGTGTGTGAAATCTCCTTGGAGATCAAAGAGTGCACGCATGAAGGCGCGCGACATCGGGACGACTTGAGATGCGAACATCAAGAACCCAGTGAGTTCCTGAAGCTCTCTCAAGGAACAGTGTGTTACGCACTGTCCACTCGTCGAGCAAGCTAGTGAGATAGCTGAGTTTGTCGGAGGGCAGACGTGCCTCCATGGCGACAGTATCGAGATCGAGTCCGAGGAACTCGAGTTCCCGTGGTGGGGCCTCGACTTTGGTGAGCTGGAAATTGAATCCGAGCTGCGCCCCGAGTGCGAGCGACCAGTCCAGCGCTTTTTGAGCGAGTGGGATTGGAGTTGAAGGAGCAAACATCTGTAAGAAATCGTCCAAATAGTGCCGAAGGCGCGCAGGGAGATTGCGATCGAGATCCAGTGGATTCAAATTTCACAATATTTCCTGATCGCAGTTTATTGCTCATTGTTCTGATGTGTTTACAAGCATGATAGATTGAGCTTTTGAGGATTACAACTCTATTACAAGTTTCAGGATGTATCAAAGCTTTACCTGACAAAAATCCACATCATTTGGATGTGTCTAGATGCTTGTAAACTGCATTCATCCACAAGATGGCCCATTAAACCAATGTTGCTAAATATACATCATTTTTTGCAAATTTCTTTCAATCAATAATTCGGCATGAATTAGCTGAGTATTTCTATCCAGGTTTCATGTGAATCAGTGCAGAACTCGTTGAGATATCGGGAATTCTTCCAAAACATCCCAAACAGAAATTTTTCAATCCGCACCTTAGGTACTGCCAATTGCTGTAATGGTCTCTGCGGATGTTTCAAGCTTGTCCATGATTGAACATTTGAAAATATTCCGTTTGAATGGCGGTGTAGTCTCCCAAATGTCACTCTATAAAACAAAGTCGAGTTTTTTTTAGTTTTATATGGAAACTGACGCCGACTTGTCTCGACGCGCAGTCGGGAACAGGGGAAATTAGTCTGAATACGCTTAGAAGAAATTTTCCTCGCAAGGAGGAAACGATGGTTCGGTGAGAGGCATTAGGACTGGAATAATGCTAACAGTTTCTCCCACTCTTTTTTGAGATCAACATCTCCCACTTGAACTCGGCCTTTCCATGATTTTGGGTTGATATGATCAATTCCGAGGGCACCAGTTAAGCTGAGGCGTCGATGACCTCGATCCAGATCAGGATTCCTTTGAAATGCTGCATGAATTAAAGTGCCAACTGCCAACTTTCCTGCAAGCTGCTCAATGTCAAATTACATGCAGGATCCTGTGTCCGACAATCTGAAAACAAACTTCAAGTCGATCAGTGCCCTCCAGTGATATAGAACTCTAGTCTGGGCTGATCAGTTGCATTTTTGCTATGGTGAAGACAATGTTTTTCACAACAGCCTGGGACAAACAGTCAAATGACGACCCCTCATATCTCCACAACGGGATGCTATTTTACGACCGTCTGACTGGTAGAATTACTCGCAGTGACAGAGGGTTCAGTCTAGGCTTCATAAATTTTGCCAGAAAAATTTTTTTAGAACGAGTTGAAAAATGCTCATTTTGGTTTGTTGGCGGTTTCTGATGGACATCAGCTGTCAGTGATGCCATCGAATGGTTCCAAATACTGCCACCTGTCCGGTATATGTCCTGCAAAGTTGAGTTTGCATCAAAAAGATGCTCCATTGGATTAGACTACCCGCCTCAGAAAAGTGGCCCAACAGGCCATTGATTCGCCAAGCATTTAAACTGAAGTCAATATATTCAATGACTTGAAAACTCCTTTTTACTGACTCCCTTGACAGACTACTAGCTGCATCAGAAAAGTGGCCTAGCCCACCGTTTTATTCACCAGTCACTCAAACTGAGGTCAATGTCTGCACAACGACTTGAAACTTATTCTAACGACGTCCCCTGACAGAGGTTGGTAATCGATATTTACTCGATGGTTCAGGCTAAAACTTGTCGCAGGTGAATGCCCGGATGCGTTTCAAGTGTGCCACCAGACCCAGAGCTCTGCATGTGGCGTGAGTGGAGATATATGGGGTGCAGAACATTGAATCAGTCTAGAAGTTGTATCTTATGTACTATCGAGCACCGGGTAGTGGGGCACCTTAGATTTTAGTGTCAATCCCTGGGGCTGCAGGCGTACCAACATGCCCAAATCACCTGGCGAGCAGTGTAAGCATCCTAAGAATGATTTGAGTATGATTTCTCGAATTACCTCAATATTTGAAGGTACAGTGAATTTTTTTGGTGACAGGCCCGAAATAGCCATTCACTGCATTCCGGACCCCTGTCAACGAAGTCTGTTGACATTCGTTGACATCCGTGGACCTCCGTGGATCCCCTTCGGCGAAGCTCGCTGACGTCAGGTCAGCCAAATTGTGCTGACATGTGCGGACGCTTCGGTGACGTCGGTCGACCTAGGGTCTACCAACGCAGCCGACATGCCTTTGCGCACAACAAGACTCCCTCAGTCCTCACCAACGTTGACCGCCTTGGTGCTGCAATTGTGGACCAGAATAATTGCCATGGCAGATATTAATAGATTCATTTACCCAAGCCTTTGCCGAGCCGCCAGCAGGCCGACGGCAACCACAAAAGGCAGTCCGACATTTTCAGTGAGCCAGCTGTTATACTGCTTCCAACCTTCTGTTTGCCAGCACTCAGTATAATAAATGTGCTGCAGTCCAAGCAGTCAGTACGAGCGCTGGAGACTCTCCCATCGGCGCCTGCGGCGGTTTGGCGGCAGTTACTACAGACCGCAAATCCTAATGCCGAAACATCACGAAACAAATCACTGAGATGCGGCGGTGCTGCCGAGTCAATCCTGGACACCTTCGACACCTACTGCGAAGGCGCAATGGCCGTTTAATGCAAACCAGGTGAAAACCAATGTCCGTATGCCTAGGTTGACGCCAGGTTCGTTGACGTCTGCGGACGGGGGTCCACAAACGCTTCGTTGACGGACCCTGGGAATGCAGTGATTGATGGGGTAGTGGGCCACCTGCTTTAATACATCGTTGCTGCACTATAGGACGGCCCCAATGGGTTGGGTGTTTTAAATAGGTTACAGACAATGCATTGTGTATACTTTGGTCGTATATGGGAGCTTTAGGGAACTGTAAAAATTTCCATTTCGTACACAGCCAGTCCAATGTAAACGAGGTTTACGCCAGCCCTCAGACGGCTTACACCTTCGCCTTGGTCAGCTAGCGGCAGGCCGCTTGGGTTACTCGGGTGACGCATAATGTGCCTTATAAGCCCATGTTCGTTCGCTTCTTCTCATTATCTCCCCACGATGGCACCTGTGATCAATGGCTGCGTTCTCTTTGAAAAAGTCCCCAAAGGTGGGAGTCGTCGATTTTTGCCGTTCCGCAAAGTTTGCTTATCTGAGTCTCGTTACCTCTCTAGACTTTCCTGTCCCGGGCGAGACGACGGTGCATGACACGACTCAGACGATCGATCTTGACCTCGTATCGCTCAATGGAGGGTTCCTGGTGAAGACGCTGGTTATCTCTGTTGAGCCCTATCTGCGTGCAAGGATGCAAAGCCCCGAGAAGAATCGTACATGGTGCGTGCGCCCACAGACGTTATTCTCGCAAAAACAAAGAAAATCTAGCCACCGTTCACTCTCGGTGAATCCATTGCCAACTACGATGTTGGGATCGTACTGCGCTCCGAGAATTCCGAGGTTGCAGTCGGGAATATGTCTACATATCGAAAGGGGAGCAGAGGAGACTCACTGTCAAACAAAGATATGCAAAAATCGAGTAGCACCACTCGATCAAAACCCGTATACTTTTCTGGAAACGGCAACTGTGTGTGGGATTGATGCCAACGTTTATAGATGCAATTGCTCGCGATCCTGTTGCAACGGTTCGAACAACTGTTTGCGTGGCAAGTGCTTGCGTGGTTTCTCAGTGATGAAACTGATCTGTGAATTTGATAGATTCGTGCATCCTCTTTACGGCGTCAATATTTCTCCGATGTACTCAAAGCACTGCAGCAGAAGGACCTTCAGCTGCTGCGGGACGTCGATACAAGGTGGTCATCAACACTCATTATGATGGATCGCGCTATCCTTCTTCGCGAGGTAATTTTTATCATCCGTTTACCAGTTTTACTCCTAATTTGTTTAGGCTATCGACAAGTTCCTTTCCGACCCCCAGTTCCGAGACCTCAAAAAATATAAACTCGGGTTGACAAAGAATGGGAGGCCCTCATAGCGTTTAAACGGATATTGTCGGTAAGTCGTCGTCTCGACTACAGAATAATTCAATTACTAAGAGCCTGCATGTAGGGTACCCTCACGCCTTTCAACAGAGGCTCTCCGCCGAAAAGACACCAACCCTCGGGGATGCGCTTGGCTATTCATTGAACAATTCATGAATCGAGCCCGAAAGAGCACATTGATTCCGGCCTGCAACAGCTTCTGATTGAGATCAATGTCAACTCATGCAGACAATTTGTCGGCAAAAGGTCAGAAATTGCCAACAATTTGTGCCATTCCAAAATTCTTAACAAATGGCAACAAAATGTAAACAATTCGCAAAGGGGGTTTTTCCTGATGAACATATGAACCGTTCTTACCATTCGATGATCGCTCGCCATCCGGATTCCACGGTTTCATGCCGAGTGGCCAATGGCTTCGCGACGTGTCTGCTTGAGATTGATTAGGAGCCAAATTACCTCAATAACATTGAGCGTTACTGAGGGACCTCTGAATCTGTGTTTTGGACGAGTCCATAAGTAAGAAAAAGTAAAAGAGGAAGGTAAAGGAAAAGAGACGGCGGAGAGGCGGTGGAGCAAGTAGCGCGGGAAGCGTTTGGTGCCACGGACGAACGCGGGACCGCTTGTGGTCCGACTTTGCTGCGAGGAGGAACCGACGCTTACTGCAAACCAAACAGGGACAAACACGCCCGATCGATCAAGCGTCCCCACAAATATAGCACTACAGTATTCATATGTGACCTGCATAACTAGTACTCTCCCATGGAAGTGTATCGAAATCAAATGGAAAATTTGAACTAGAACCGCTTCCGCTGGCATGGGCCGAAATGCTTGCATCGTAGGAACTATCGTACTCGGTTGACCGGGAGAATGACTGGTCCGCAACCTTCGACGGCGCGCGAGGGCTTCTGCCCAGGGATTTCTTGCTTCCTCGAAATCTGGCGGAGTTTGTTGGTGATGAACCTGTTCGATTGGCAAAGTCCACCCAAAGATTGTTGCTTCTAAAAAGTCAAGGCGTTCATTAAGCTTGGCGAGCGTTGCAGTGATTCCATCTGGATCAAAGGTATTATCGGATGTTTGGGACATCGGTACGGAAGACGAACCGATGTCAGTGCTTCCTTTCAACTTCCGTTTAGAAAGCCTTGCCAATTCAGTTGTGGGCCGTTCACAATCCTCGGAGCGTTTGCTGTATGAAAATGTTAATGTCACTATCGCCTTAGATCATATAACTATAACCACTGGCCTGCACTGGAGACACGGTGAATGGGGATCGCATCGAGTCTTCCTCCTCTTGCAGCTTAGGCAGGCCTAAAAGGGGGTGAGACTTGGACCTTCTCCAGACATTTTATCTTGCCTTGTTCGGAAGTAAAGCCCCGTGACTTTCGGCATCTTTAGATAACAGCCGGGGGGCGAAACCTGGTCTATATATCTCTTGGCCGGAACCACGGTTGCCTTTGGGGCCGAGGAACTCATGGCGGCGATGTGTGCCGACCCCCTTAGGAGGGCCGAGGAGTGCAGCCACAGCTGTGGACTGGCGGGCCGTTGGAATGGCGGGACCTGTTCTTCCTTGCCAGTTTTTTTCACCATTTTCGTCTACTTACCGGTACGTCAGTTTATTTTACACTGGGAAGCGGTGACCGACCTGGGGACCAAAAACAAGGTTCCAAGCAGTATGGGTGCTGCTTTGCGAGGCCTGGTCCAGAAATCAGATAAAAACCCAACCTGGTGGATGCCTGGGAGAAATTCAGATGAAAATTGCTCGATCTGGGGTCCAGATAAAAACTTCCAAAACTTGTGAACTTTTGGACAGGCATCTGAGTGTGGCCAACAACTCCGCGATCTTGATCAATCCCTGCCATCTATCACATCAGTTCTTTCCCGAGACATTATCACCGACTTAAACTCGTCTTCGCGCGTGCGCATAGCTCACCGTGCTGGCCCACGGAGGATGAAATTAGTTCATATTGTTGAACCCAACACTTTTGGACCCCGAGCCTCGCAGAATAAAACCCCCGGGCATCCATAAAGGTTTGATTTCCCCAAGTTACCCCTGAATGCCACATGCTTTCCGCGAGCTTCCAACGGAAAAGAACCACAAATCACAGCGCCAGCTGGAAATCCAGAGCCGCATAGAAAAACTCACATCAAGGACCAACCTCAAGGATGGAGAAGGAATATTCATATTGAATGCGCTCGCTCGAGTCATCCCAAGCCCGTTCTCAGCTGAAGGGAAGGTACGACTGGCAAATCCGCCAGTGTTTGTACGAGGGGCCCCGGGTACCCCGGGGGTACCGGTTGTGCGGCCTGACGGTCAGCCAGCGGAGATAGTTCATAAAGCTGAAGCTCTCGCCAATTTCCCTCAGTCCTTTTTTTCTCCACATCTTTTGGATAGGCCGGCCTGTCAGAAGAATTACGATGCCCTATCGACTGCCATCATCTCGACGTCATAGATGTCAGTATTATTATTATCCTCAGGCATCTCGACGTAGGACCCTGGTTTATCCCTTTGAAGGCTAGCCCCCAACCGACCCAGATTGGCTTATTTTTGTCCGGACAGATTTCGTCTCAAAGAGGGCAGTTTTTTGTCCGGACAGGACCTAGCCGAGCGGCCCAAAAGGGGTATTTTTCCGTTCCCACGGCTCTAAAAATGCTGAAAAATTCTCTGTGCACCAATTGAAGCCTGATTTGGTGCTTGCGTGTCGTTTGAAGTGCAATTTAGGGCATTTCTTGCTCAGAAAGTTCATTTGTCCCCAAAATCCCACCCAACACGGACCAAAATCGGTTCCAGGGCTCGACATTTTTGTCCGGACAGGACCTAGGTAGGCGCGCCTCTGACCCCCAATTTTTGTCTGGACAGGACCTATGGTGCGGGTCACCTAGCTGCCGCTACCTCGTGCTTGAGATTTTCCGGGCCGAGTTTTGCCTCTATTTTTTATCCCTCTTTAGAAAGTGATTCTTTGGACGATGTCTCTGATAAGCTCAATGCTTGGCGTCTGGGACACAACTGTTGCGTTTTAAATGAGTATCTGGCCTTGACTTCAGCGGTGACAGCTGATTCAGGGCCCTGTATCAAAATCTGGAAGGCCAGCAAAGTAGTCTGGTTGAGGGTGGGCGATCCATAGTGAAAGAAGAGGACAGGGCTGTTATCTGATCTAATCAGCTGGTCTCTTTACGGAACTTGGGGCGCAGACGGGGTTATTTTTTTTCAACGATTTCCAGCAGAACCGGCGCCACGGGCTCAATTCTGATCGGATTGCCCGGGAGTAGGTGTGTTGAATTCGTATTTAAAGTCTGCAGTCACTGAAATACCGCGGTTTTTTTTTTTCCAACTACGTAATGAGATTTCTTCCGAAAATTCTCGGTTTCAAGCAGGAACGCTGTTCCAAAATGAAGACCGCGGTGATAGAATATGGATGGGTCTCAATTTCAGCCGTGGATTAAACGACTCGAATTGAACTACCTTACAGAATACGGTAAATATAAGATGTCCTAGTAGTCAAGGATCAGGAATCCGTCTTGGCTTCCATCTTTTGGATGGAAGCGATGATCACATGCGAGCTACAAATTCGCCGCTCTCCGTTTTCCTTTAGTATTTCCGCCCACTTTTTCTCACCTGATTTAATTCCGCAAATGATGGTGCAAAATTCAGTGGAGTGGACGAGAAAAAGTTCGCTGACGATAACCTTCTCGTTACTGTAAAAAAAAGTGAAGAAAAATGGCTTATAACTTGGGAATTTCCTTTTTTGGAAGGGAGGTTGCATATCCAAATGTATTCTATTCGCTCACTAGCAGTTGGCCCGTGCTACGCTGCGGGGGTGCCAAAAGGCCACCTTACCTGTCCGAAGTTTAGTGACTCTACGGATTGATCAATGATGATATTACGGATGACTCACTTAATTCATTCCAATCACCGTGCTAGAAGCGAGGTGGCCCTGGGCGGCCCTACTTAAGTACTTTGGCCTACTCATCAGGTCATTCCGCGCCGACTATCATTCCAGGCGTTCGTCCATGTTAGGAGCAAGGCACGCCTATTAGCGGCAACACGGCCCAAACCACAATCTGTGTTGAGAACTACGAGTGTATAGCCTCCATTCTAAAGGTCCACGCTGGTCATCATTCCAGATATTGAGTGCTGGGTCAGATTGACCCCGCCATCTGTAAGAGCCCGACGGAGGTAGGGCCTGCTCAGCCGTAAGGTTTGTGAGGCAAAAACTTACATGGATTATAAATGATGTCATAGAGCCAGAATTGCGTAAAGTTCATGGTTGCATTCTCACAATATTTCCAGATCAGAGTGGATTTCCCATTCCACCTCCTAAAATCTCCAGAATTGGGTATCCGAAAGTGAGTGCCAAATCACAATGAGTTGGGATAACACCCCAAAAAGATATGCCATCCCCTGTTACTAGTTCTGATACATAACATATCCAAGGACCAAGTCAATTGGCCCAGGGTGCAAAGAACTCGGTTCGGGAAGTCTAACGGAGCCGGAAGCAACCACAGCCCGCCATCTCACATCGGGAGTACGGAAGCCTGCCCAGAACAGAGTGTATAAGATAGCCTAGGCAGTAACCCCTCAGCTTTAGTGTAATGGACCCCTCAACCCATTGGGTGGCGACAGTGAACAGCGATGGCTCATCATCGGTCAAGGTAATAACCTCGAAGCGTAGGGCAAAGGACTTCATACTGGGACCTAAATCCAAGGAGGACATGAAACTGGCAAAGGCCCCGAGTTCGTCTCCGGGGTTGGAATCCCACTAATAATAATCTATTGAACCACAGCTCAGAGCAGCAAAGGTTCCAAAACCTCAATTGAGCCCCTTGATTTCACTGCCCGACAAAGAAGCTTTCTTGGAATATTGCCGGGCTAAGGCACACACTTGGGTCACAAATGCAGACACATTTCTTCTTTCTGTCGATATAAACGACCTGAAAGCCAGACCAAAAAATACGGAAGATCTCAAATCATCTGCCGCCCAGCGTATCAGAAGCATGGAAACACAGCCCGACGATGCACGGTCTGCAATATACAAGGACAAAAATGGTATAACCCTTGCATGCGTCCTTGCCTGGAGAGTTCCAGGATGCCCCAAGCTCACCGACGTGGGTATTTTGCCATTGAATAAGATTTCTATTCTCAAATTCTCCCACAATATCTACAGACGGATTACCCTGGGGCCCAGGGAAGGACTCTGACTGACATTATCGGCTCGAACCCATCCCAGGACGACTATGATGGCCTAAACGTTCGGAATCCATCACATTTTCTAGCTAAATACTCATACCGTAACAGGAGTCATTGATCAAGAGGGCGCTGGAAGCGGCCCAGACTTTGCACTCTGTCCTGCATCCGATTACTCCTGACAGAGATATTAGACACAACGAAGAGGAGAAATATATGATCTATTCCCCGGACGGCGGGAGCTCAGAGATATCGGAGCGGGCGGGGGTCACCCATTTGGTGCAGTGCTGGACTATGCAAGGCCACAAGGTAGGACTTGTATGATATTCCCTCTCGAAATCATTTTTGACAGGCTTCTGCTAGAATGGGCCTTTCATGCCTTCCAGCGATTTCTTTCGAGGCTGTCAAGCGGCGCTTGCGGTAAATTATTACTACAAGCTCACAGAAAGGGTTGCCATCTACCTTCAGTGCGCTTTTGCGGAGGCATTCCCGACTTACTATGCAAAATACACGTCCGCATTCAAAGCTGGGGTGTGGGAGACTGCTGATCCAGGTCCATGGCTCGGCAGAGCAATCGTGTACAAATTACAGGTCGGCGAGTACGTGGATGGTCTCGATGACGGGCCGACTGCTTGTTTCTGTGTCGGGAACTTCGATGGTGGCCCCATGTACCTTCCTGACATCGGTATGAAGTTGAGGTAACATTGGTTATCCCTTGTCTCAACCATTTGTTGAATAACCCACGCTCTTCTTCTAACAGCTATCGTGCTGGAGACATCCTCATATTCATGTCGGGGCTCTTATATCACTGCGTAGGAAAGTGGACGCCAAAAGGTGGGATCACACCTGAAGGAATAATCCCTGGGCGAATCAGCCATGTATTCTTTTCACCACAAAACTCGATTGCTCAGTTGGAAGGGAAAGCTGATGGATGGATGAAAAGGACTATGGGTTGGTTGAGCTCTTGCAGTCTTGCCCCATTTATTCTTCAGATGTTCATTCACATTTCCGATTCGCAGTATCCTTCTCACTGTGCCGCAGTATTCTTCTCACTGTGCTGCAAGCCTGCTCAATTTCTCTTACTCTGGCCGTATCCCCGTGGCGAAGATAAAAAGACAGTTTTCCGGCGCCTTTGCTGTCACTGCATTTGCCCGCTCCTACTTTGAATTTACGCCCTCAAGTTTCACAGGCAATCCGAATTTCTGCAACTGCCCACTCTCTATTGAATCATTTTGCTCTTGGCTCTTGAATTCAACCGTCCTCAATGTCTTCTTGACTGGTACTCGTTCCGAATGTGCCCTCAACCATCTGGTCTTCTGCTCCACTGGAAGTTATCAGATCATTTGTGTCGAGCTCTATCTCAATCTCTTACCATGGGTGAACTCACATGTCTTTGCGGCATCCTATTCAAACTATTTCGGCTGTCTTCAACCCTATCCCTCGTCGTTTTTGGACAGTTTTGGCACTACTTTGGGGATCCTTAGGATCTACCAATAATATTCTCAAGGGTATTACCAGTCAAATTCACTTGAGAACTGGTGCTTTTTTTGGGACAGCCTGTTCATTATGGCCACTTATTGCTTTGTAAATGATCACACTTGCGACCATCCACAACTTTTCGCTCAGAAATACGCCAGTATTTACTTGCAGTATGCAAATTTCCTTTTGCAAGATCACTCAAATCTGCAAATGTTGCTAGGTTGAGCGCGCCTCCTGTAATTTCTGATCTTTCATTAGTTCTTACAGTGCTGTATTTCCCTGGATCCTTAAGCTTAGATGCAATTTATTCTTCCCTTCACCTCTTAGGCTGCCGGAGCGAAGCGGCGGCACATCTTGTCGTGTGAATCAACTCGTGAGATATCGGTCTCTAAATAGATTTCGGCCGAAACGAACCGGCGCTGCGTGGCAGCGCTGTGGTGCGAATCATCTCGTGACTTAGTAAACAAAGCCAAACCGCGGTTTTCTCACGTGACACGCAAATCGGATCCCCCTGATAGATCGGGGTCGCAAGCTCCCCCAATTACTCTATCTATCCAAATGCAGCCTCACTGGTTTGTTGAACCATGGATTAATGAAGCACTGTTCGAATCGACACCACGAAGAGAGTCACCGGCAGTGTTACAGCTCTTTGCGGTACAACAGGCGCGGTCTGTTTTTTTTTTCTTTCTTTCTGTTTTCGCAAGTTTCACTAGAACAGCTACCCTGAGCTCAATTCTCAGCCGTTTCCCTTGAAAATAGGCTCATTCGATTCGTATTGAAAATCCGCAGCGAATGAAATACCGGCATTTTTGATCCTTTTACGTAATATAATTTCTTCCGGAAAGACTTGGTTTTGAGTAGGACACCTGTAGCATTCGGAATACTGCCCCGATTGGCCTAATATTTGGATATGTTATACATCCGATGTGGCCCTAGACAATGCTGTGCTTATTTATATTACATACTGAGTGATTGTGATTTAGTGAACACTTTAGCGAAGTAGATATCCAGACACTACCATAAGTAGAGCTGTCCATGGAAGTTTGAGTACATTAAGCTCTGCAAACACTCACATTGGTTAGAGTCACATCAGATGTATAGCATATCCAAAGATTAGCCCAATCGGGGCAGCATTCCGAGTGCTACAGGTGTCCTACTCAAAACCAAGTTTTTACGGAAGAAATTATATTACGTAAAAGGATCAAAAATACCGGTATTCCATTCGCTGCGGAATTTCAATGCGAATTGAATGAGCCTATTTTCAAGAGAAACGGTTGAGAATTGAGCTCAGGGCAGCTGTTCTGGTGAAAACTTGCGAAAACAGAAAAAAAAAAAAAAAAAAGACCGCGCCTGTTGTACCGCAAAGAGCTGTAATCAAGGATCCGATTCACAAAACAGTGTTCAACCAAACCAGGCTGGTTGGTTTTAAGGCCAGTGCGACGCAAAAGCATGGGAACATTGGGTAGTTAATCAGCTTAAAATCGGCTCACAGATTAACAAAACAGCGCAAATTAAGCTCACCCTACAAGAGTGTATTGAATGTGTTAATACCGGCTGCGGAAAGACGCGCTATACAGTCAATGGAACTGGGTGATAATCAGACCCCGGTTATCAGAACAGCTCAAATCAAACCTTGAAAGTCAATGTGCGTTGGATGCGCCATGGAGACACTCGAGAACACGAGCAGCCACAGACTAAGGTTCAAATAAATTGGCGAGACCGTTTAGATGGATGGGCTGATATTCTGTTGACATACAATCGAGCCCAGAGCTTAAGCCATTTCCTCGACTTCTGACTATTGACAAGCACTTACAACCGATTTTCTGAGGTTTCACCAACAGGCCATGAGGGAAGTGTTTCAAGATTCAGTAATGTTCGGATTCCGGGCTATTCAGCGAGATGAGCCATTTGTGAATTAAATAAACTCGCCTATTCTATGTCACCGGAACCGCTGGGGAGAGGCTTAGAGAGCTAAGGAACAAAGGAGAGCGGGACATACAGGAAGCAGGGAGATGTGATGCCCATGGCTCGCGCTGCAGCACGCACTCATTGCATCAGCGAGCTCATCGCGTCGTGCCTGGTGGAGAGCGCGCATGTGGACCTCGAAGTCGCTTTTATCCACACCTCGGACTGCACATGCATACGATGGTCCCAACGTCGAGAAAACCAGGTGATTCAAGAGTACTAGTGCTGGAAATGAGAGACAAAGAGAATAGCGGGCTGGATGGGATGAGAGAGGAAAGCGAGATGAGATCTAATCAGGAGAGACGTGATCCAATTATAGACAGCCACCGTGACGAGTCAACACGACGCGACGCAGTTCAACCGGGCAGGGCCTGTTGCACTAAATGTATCCGTGGGTGAGATGTCGGAGATAAGCTGAGTTGGAGTCCACCGATGCACACCTCTCGATATGCTGTATGAGGAAGTCCGTCCGCTTGTGCTTTGCTTGAAATGAAAGACAAATAATCATCGACATGGATGAAACATGGAAAATGGCGAGCAGGGCGGCAATATGACTTCAGTTGAGGTACAACCTGTTCAAATTTCCGGCACGGGCCTGACTCTTATGGTTAAGATCAACCTAAATTTTGGAGTGTCAGTTCATCAACCCTGAGAATGCAGACGTTGGCATGGTACGCGCGTTTGATATTTGATGCGAATCCTTGCTCTTTATTTAGCAACCCTGAAAATTATTGATCCTGCGGTATGGCGCTGATACCCGCCGGGCCTCCGGCTCGTATCAGCTGCTCATCATCATCAACAATGACTGGTGAATACATGTTTCCGGTTCGAACTAGCGACATTGGTGTATCATTGAATGTAATGCAATGAAACATGCTTGAATCTGTAAGTTTTGAACACACTCGCGTCTCCAATAATTGTAACCCGAGGGCCAAAGATCAAACACAATACCGAGATGGCCGAGATTCCCGGTTCGCCCGATATTTCGCCGAGTAGGATTCTTAGCCTTCCAGTTCCACATAGGTCCGATCAATGTACAATTCACGCAGCTCAAAAGCCCCAAACCGATGTATACAACGGATTTCCGGGATAATTGAATGACAACTATTAATGAAAATGCAACAAAAACGCACATGCTCTATTCCTGAGGGCTAAACACGACGCGTGAGTCCTCCTATTCCACCGATTGCCCACCATATTGGGTAGGTAGTTCGGCTTCCGTTTTCTGGATTCCCCATTCCACACTTTACGTCAATCTGTTCAGGGCTCAGCAGCCGAAATTGAGGTACACGCGAATTCTTTGTTTCATGTTTATCAACCCGGAAAGATAGTGTCATGCCGCCGATTCAGTGTCCCGTCCCTCTTTAGCGCCTCTTTGACTTTCTGCTCCTGCGCTCATTTACCGCCATAGCTGCCCCAGAGTGATTGACGGCTCGACTCAACTGCTGACGACCAGGTGGCCTCGGGAGGACTCAACCGCTTACCATTCATGAGGTTCGGTCACGCTTGCTACTAAAGGTGCGATGTATCTCCTGCATCGACGTTGACGATGCAATGCAAGCTCGAGCTGCAAAGAACCAGATGCTACTTCTCTATGCTATGGTACGGTGCTATAGATTTATTCACGCATCAATGGTGTTGACCACCAATGTCTACTAGTACTTCAATGCCCACAGCCAAGCATCTTCAAGTTGTAGCTCACCAGTTTCACCTCATACTTACGCCTCCTTTCAGTGGCACCCGAACCGCGTACCGGACTGGATCATTTCTCGCATACAGAATCCGGAATTGCTCTCTGAGCGGCCCAAGATCACGTATCCAGCTCAACCAATTGGCATCCACAGAAAGAGGGGCCTGACACATCTCCACCGCAATAGTTATGTCGTCCTGGGCTCGGGTGCTCTTCCGGTTATGCAAGGTGAATACAAATTTAACGCCGGAGACCACCCTGGGGCTACTATTATTCCATCTCAGTATACTTTTATCCTGAATCCTGTGTTTCTAATACCCTGACCCGCTACTAAAACAGGTGGAGTCTATTGCTTTATTCTGCCAAACATTGTCCTAAAACCTTGTCTATGCCAGGCTCCAATCTGGTCTGAAACACTACTGACTCGGAGCGGTATTACGATCATATTGATATGTGAAGTCGGTCATGCTTGCTTCTTCTACCTCTACCTCTTTGTGAAATTAGCATGTCTGTCTGTCTGTCTGAAGCCATATCTCCATATGGTTACATTGGGCAGCTGCAAGCATAGCCCAAGTCCAGAATTTTCGAGGGAGACGAGAATCAATTCTGGCCGAAGAATGCTCAGTTGGGCAAAGTCAAGCCCGAATGCGAGTATTAGGAGCCATCCTATGCATCCTGGAGGACGATCCTCAGTGGAACTGCACCCGCTCCTCCGAATGAACCTTCAAGGCATTTAGTCAACTAAATCAAAACTAAATATCAAAGCTCAATTCAGGAAACGACTTTCAACGATTTCTCCTCTGCCTTTACATGGCCTTGTGCCTTTCATCGCAGCCCCAGAGAGCCTTCTCCTGGAACTCTGTCCAGCCGACTCCGTTCAGAGTCACGGGGATCTCGGGCACCCCGGACATTGTCTCCGGTACGTATCCATTCCGGTCCTTTGTGATGTGGTAGGGCGAAATGGGATGGTTAGACCGGCACGATTTGCCTTCTCGCTGTCGCGACTTTGCATATGTGATATTTATTTGTCCCTGTGCGCGTCCATTCGCCCCAGTCGGACACCATGCGCGCCTAGACCGTCCTTCTCGTATTTATCTATTGTTGTTTGCGCTGTTTGCTCACCAATGCCTTTCCAGTCATGCATCGAGGAGATCTCATCGATCCCTCCTCGTCAGTGTCCCGAGGTGGGCCTGACGTAGTAGCTTCTATAGAAGTATCCACCGTTCTTACCTCTGTTGAGGTACCTGTCGTACAGGTGTCTGCGCTGCAGACTGAATCATTACCGTCATCGTCTGCGCTGCAGGCTAAATCATTATCACCGTCGTCTGCGCTGCAGGCCAAATCTTTATCATCATCGTCTGCGCTGCAGGCTGAATCATCGAATCAATCAAATATAAATAATAATCCATCGAACCCTAATGTTCGTCAACGGTTCTCACTTGGCGGGGATGGACCATTTGACCCTGCCCCATCATCTCTGTCTTTGGACACTCCTGATCCGTTTGTGAAGCTCGATTTACAAGAGAAGAATGCTGTTATGCATTTTCTGATCGTCGTCGCCAATTCAAGTAGCCGTGTCCTGGGCAAGATGGTAGCCCGCCACGAAGATATGTCTCTTCGCACACCTGAGCGGACTCAGAAAAATGCTGCTACTTTGCGACCAGATTTCAAATCACACCAATGTACAAATGCCTGCCTCGTCCTTGAATCTGAAGCGGTTCGCGCTGGATTGACGGGAAAACATGCACTTTCCTCAATTGAATTTTTGGTTCTAAATCTCCGTTCAAATCTGAATAAGCGGAAAGCTCCCAACACTGCTGAAGAGAGTCGAAAACAAGCGCGCAATTCAGCCGAGAGTTCCACGCCAAGTACATCGTTTCCAATCTTACTCTCACAGAGTGAAAAGGACGACATTGTTCGCGAGTTCCGTGAAAGTACCAGCAACACTGCACTAAAACAGTACGAGTGCTCGTTTTGTGGTAAACTCGAGTTTGCGGGTGAAGTGAAGATGAAATTGGTCAAAGATCTTGACATTTCTCTCCTTGATAAGGCGGTTCAAGAACTTCGCACGGCATCATCGCAACCACATATACAACCGTTCCAACCGACATCCCCGATAAATGATTCCAGTTATGTGCTTTGCCATCTATGCAACGTCAGCAGTTGCACTTAATATTTACACAATTGTTTACAAGACACAAAAGAAGCATTTATTATTGAGACTATATCTATGTATAACTACTGGCTAGGGGACGCAGCGACCAGTGGCACAGATACGGGGGGCATGAAGAATCATGAAGGTAATGAAGCGGTAAGCAGGGACTACAAAAAACAGGCAACAGACGACCTTAAACGACAAATTGAGAGGGCGAAGCAGTGAGATAAAAATTATAACTCAGCTCTTCGAAATGGGCATCAGTGATCACAGCTCCGACATGGACGCAGCCGGAATTCTAGCGGTGTCTGAGCTAGGCTTGGGGAACAGGACTCAACGGGCACGGTGACAAAGAGCTCTTGATGATGTGTCAAACTCTTGAGGAAAGCTTCACAAAGCTTGAAGAAAGATATTGAAACTTGAATCTAAGAGATTTGAGGGCTTGAGGGCGGGGTCACCGACGAACGAGAAAACAACAACAACAAAGCGAGAGCCTGGATGCTTGAGGAAGATGGAGGCAGCTCGAGGTGGTGTGCTTGCCAGGGACTTGACATCTTGAAGGAGTATGAGTAACCCAGTTGCTAATTTGCGTGTTGTGTTGCTCGAGCCCAAGGCAGAGACGAGGGGAGGGTTCGATGGTGGGGGAAAGGAAGAGAGTGACGAGACGGCGATGGTGGTGGGAGGAAAAAAGGAAATGGTACGACATGGTGCTGACAGCCTTGAGAAAATTCATTTGCCGCTATTTGCGCGAAATGAGACGATGTGCTGGTTCTCAGCTTCCAGGCCAAACTTCCGAAGCGGCTGGTTTTCCGCGGCAAGCCACTCAAATTCTAAGCACTTTCCACCACGTGGCTTCGTATGGAGACCTAATTTCTAGAGCTTGATTCCGAGATGATAGCCAGCAGAATTCTAAGTAAAACAGTATCCTCAGATTTCCCATCGCTGCCCTTGTCATTAAGCCTGGGGTGTTGAAGCTCTTCATTCTGGAGGGACGCAGTGCTGTAAGCACCATATTCATTCCCGTCCGTCGGTCTAGGCCTTACAACGTGATTTCGTATGGAGACCTACTTTCTCGAACTTGATTCCGAGGTGATAGCCAGTGGAATTCTAAGCAGAACTGTCTCTTCAAACTTTCTATTGCTGCCCTTGTCATTGAGCCTGGGGCGTTGAAGCTCTTCATTCTGGAGGGAGGCAGTGCACAACGTGACTTCGTATGGAGACCTAATTTCCTGGTGCGAATGACGAGCTTTGCGGTTTCTCAGCCACCAGATGGAATTTATAAGCGGTGGTTATTCCCAACACAAGCCAGACAAATTCTGGACCGTTTTATCCGCAAGAACAGCGAAATTCATCAAGATTTCAATGCATTGCGAATTGACACAGCTGACTTGTCCAGGGTGGTTATAAAAGACCCTGCAGGATTCCGCGATGGAGACGTCGTTCAGGTCGGGTTTGCGATCATTGCATACAGAACAAATTCACAGAGCGACGGCGCGAAATATACATGCAAATTGGTAATGCGATTTGACTTTGTTGGACACGATAAAGACTTTTTGATGGCATCAACTCCAGCAAAGTCGATTTTTTTCCATACCCTAAATATTTTTATACCGATCGATTGAAGTAGGTATAATACGGTTTTTTCTGTTCATACGAGCATGAAATTGCTCGATATTCATGCCACAATTTTGTTTGAAGCAATTCGGCCCACAGATGAGCTCAGATGGTGATGTCCATTTCTTTTTGCCGTCACTGTATGAGTCCATCGTATCAAAAAATTAGGCCAATTGAACCGCGATTGCTAATGTTACAGCCATCCTGCCCAAAACACGGATATTTTCCCAATCAAGCAATTAGATTAGCCATCAGAAAAATTCAAGGAGGCCATGCCCTCCGGACTTTCAATGCCAGCATAATGAGCATATTCTAAAGGAAAACGGCTGAGAATTGAGCTCAGGAGAGCCATCCGATGCAAAGTTCATTGAAAGAAGAAAAAAAAAAAGGGTCTGTGAGCGCAGGCACAAGAAATTTAGCCCCCGGCGAAGCACCTTTTGGAATATTTGGTTGATTTTGTTTGGCCTGGAATACTGTATATTTTACTTTCCCTCCAAGCAGAAGTAAGGGATGATGTTCTAGTTCGGGACTTCTGGCACTACCTGCGAATTGTTTCACCAGACCACCGGCGTGCACTGACTCAGATGGTGCTCTCAAGCCACAGTCTTGCCATCGAACATCGGCGTTGGACAGAGCGCAGAAAGAAAATTGGTCCGCACCAGTGGCGGCTTTGCAGATTTTGCTATGCCTACATCGAGGATCCAGCACATGCCATGTTCGTTTTCCAGTTCCTATGGTGCACTTCGGCTAGTCACCTACCACCAATTTCTGACAGCTGTCGCTGGGCAGCCAGAAATAAACTTATTTCTTAGATCTCGTGGGAAAACGCTCCATGCCCCGATGAAAGAGATTTAAGGACAGCCACTAAATTTGCTTGAACACAGCCACTAAAATCATAAGCATTTTTTGACGGTGACAAGTAAAACAGAGGTTAAAAAATTCCGCCTTCGAGGTTTGAAAAACGAGTATTAAAAACATAAGTATTTGCAAAATCACAGCAAATCGCTGGAAACCGCTTTCCTGGCCGCGACTGTGTCGTAATATAAATGCTGCCGATACTTTCCGAGGACTTTACATGTAAAATACAGGTAAATTACATTCTTTACAAGGGACCTGTCTCTTCAGTTTTTCCCCTGCTACTCTGATTGTTAAACTAAAAGCCCAGACATGGACTGGGAATCAAAACGGATCGCGTACAGGCAGCGCTCTAGAAGAGCATCCGAAGTCCTTATGGCGTGAACCATGGACAGTCCATCGACAGCCGTCTGATTGAAGAGCATTTCCGTATGCCCGCTATCAAACGTGTTCTTGCGCGGTGTAATGGTAGTGAGATCGACTTTGATGTTCGGGTCGAGGTTGATGAAGAACAAAGTGAAGGATTGGGCAAAAGCGTCGATGAAGGCAGGGTTGTTGAACGACGGGGGTGAATCTCCCGGGAAATAGTAACGCCCCTCTTGCGAGTGCAGTCCCGGCGGAATCGCAAACTCCACCTATAATCATTGAAACTACTTGAGAGTACCGCAAGAGTGGAATAACGAAGGGAGCACCTCGAAAGCTCGCCCATGAAAAGCATTCAATAAATAATAGGTCGGGCAGATGAAAATTGCTGATTTTGGCACGGTTCAGCCACCATGTGTGATAGGTTATGGACAACTCACATTCCCCTTGAACAGCATTGACCTGGAATAAATCCGTGCCGAGGCAATGATACAAAGCACCAACGGCCGCGCCTTGGAGAGCGCTGAACCGAGGGAAGAGGTCCAACGAATATTCTGAGGCCGTTACTGAGACACTCTGATTCACAAAAACGGTGCCCTCAAAGGCGTTTGTTGTGGTTAGAACTGCGTGCTGAATGGCGAAATCAACAAGATTTCCGAAAGTAAGTCAAACTAAACAGTACGTACATCATTGACCTTGCCCTCCAACAACGACAGTGTCGGGCGCTGGGTGATAAAGACCCCGTCGACCACGTCCGAACGCCGAATCGATCCTGTGGCTCAGGTTCAGGAAATTGCTGATCTTTGAACCTCAACGTCACGTTCGGCTCGGTCCGGTTTAGGTTCGGACCAATTTTTGAGCGGGACCTTACCGGCCCAAAACTTGCCGATAGCCTCGGGTCTGAGAAAGATGAAATGCTCTTCGTGCGTCCATGTGTTTGGGCGTCATCGGACCGGCGGGATGGGACTTGATATGCCGGGCACTGTCCTCCGAGGATTGTGTTGAACGCGTTCGGCTGAGGACGTTTCCCCGATGATCCCTCATCATTGAGCCTGTGGCTTTGAGGCTCTTCATTCTCAAGGGAGGTGGTGCTGTTAGGCCATTCCGAATCAATAGCAACAGCAATTCCAAGGGGCCCCAGCGACTTTACACTGAATCTTTCTTTGCTGGAAGATAACAATACCCACGGATGCGCCTTCGTCCCCGTTGTCGCGGGTACCGACAAGACTACAGGCTCCGTTGCCACGGGCCACCAGGAGTGTTCCTGAGTCCTGAAAACCATTTCAATTCCATTGAAGTCCCAGAGCCATTTTCTAAGCAAGCCGCGCGTCCAAGGAAAGGATAGCCCTGATCACTGCAAACATTTACAGCTACTCAGATCGCACTCGAGGCGCCATTACGCTTTCGAGAGCACAATTAGCAGTTTACATTTTGAGCCGCATGACTTGACATCCTGCAAACCATTTCAATTCCATTGAAGTCCCAGGGCCATTTTTAAGCAAGCTGCGCGTCCCAGGAATGGATAGCCCTGATTATTGGGAACATTTCTTTCCAGAGTGCAATTACTGGTTTGCATTTTTGAACCACATGACCCTATTGCTTTTTTAATTGTCTACATTTTGAGACGTGTGACTTGAGATCCTGCACGCCATTTTACAGCTATTTGTGGAACATAAGGCGCGGCTTGTTTTTTTCTATTTTCGACAGTTTTGACTAGAACAGCTGTCACAGGCTGAGTTTTGATCGGATTTCCTTGAGAGTAGGCGCGTTCAAATCGCATTGAAAATCCGCAGAGGATGAAATGGCGGCTTTTTTAATGTAATTACATAATAGAATTTCTTCAGAAATATCATGGTTTTGACTAGGACAGCTGTAGCACAATTCCTTTTCGCGCGTGCGGCCACATATCCATATTGTCACCATGCAACGTTGCGCGTCGGTGACGCCACCACCTTGCACGTCTTTACTTCTACCCTCCACCCCCACGTCGATCACGGGTCCATACAATTCATCCAGCGCGGCCCGCGCTTCGTTCAAGTGGCGGCATACCCCCAACGATGACCCCGATTTCGGTCGCGAACACCACAAACTGCGCGCCCCACGTGCTCCGCTACGGGCCACCTCCAAGAAAGGGTGGAAGGGATGGGTCGAGGCGTCCCCCCCCCCGTCAGCAAAGCTCGTCAGCCTCGTCCCAGTCTTGCCAGAGAGGCGTACCCGGAGCGGGAAAAAAACTTGATGGCATCGCGGTCGGGAAGGAAGGATGTGCATAATGAGATGCATCGAATCTGGCTTATGTACTATGTCTGGGGAGAAAGCGGGAAATTCAAGTTATTCAAGTTGAAAAAAGAGGGACAAAATGGAGAAGAGCCCCGATGGGAAGTCTCGATTTGGGTGACCCAGGACTAGGTTGATTGTATGGACTATGGAAGCAGAACCAATGTAAGGCTCTGCTTCTAAAGCTATTACTGAGGAGTGCAGGTAGCTTTTCATCCTCATACATCAAATATGTTCCTATGATTGACTGGTGAACAAGTATAATCCTTCCGCCTGAATGGGTTGCCTAGTAATTATCACCCAAATTGATCGCTACGTGGCTTCAGGATACCCTCTAAGTCGAATTGGTCCCTCGAATAAACCAATGAATTTCGCCCCTCGATTCATTTAGACCAGAGAAATGAATATGTCCTTGGAGATTCCCTACTAACGTGGTTCACTTGAATATGCCAAGGACATCCTCCTACCCGGCCGAGATCTGTGCAGGAATTGAACTCTGTATTACATCGCAAAGTATACGTGACGGCGGGTGTTACGGTATTTATCCAGGGTTGGTGCTTCTTCATATTACAGCCTTTTGTGGAACATAGGGCGGGTGCGTTTTTTTTCTGTTTTTGTGTGTTTTCGCCAGGAACACTCTCCTGAGCTCAATTTTAGTCGGATTTTTCATGAGACTACCACATTGACTGACATGGAGCGGATCACAGTCTCCTCCGCCTGGATGATGCTGGCTATGTCAAGAATATCATCCTTTCCGCAGACGACACGCCGGCTGATCTCCCCAAAAGGCAACTCTCTCAGGCCTTCATATAAATGATTTGGCTTGGCAACGTGGTTCACTCATCTCGTGGTAGGCACCAGAATGTGTATGCTTACTACCAGTTCTCAGGAGCACATGCAGTATACCGTACATCCCCAGTGCCGTACAGTGTGTCGGGGTTGTTCGGAGTCCAGTGTGTCGGAAGTTCTGTAGGACTTCGTCATACACAGAACTGTGTCGGATGGCATGAAATATTGAATGGTGTGTCACTTCTTCTGACGTGTGTCGGATTCGAAAGATGTGTCGCTGTGTCGGGTTTCAGGGAGCCTCTCTTTGAAGCCAGATATGCGCACGACGTCCTGACAGTACGCGGTGAGGTCCGCTGCGAAGCGGTCCGCACACGCACCGGCGTTGGTCAGCTGTCTGCAGTGCTCCACCTGGATGGAATAGACCGTCGAGAGGAGTGCAGTAGCGGCGTCGTGAACAGCGGCGAGGCTGTCGTTGGCGGCCTTAAGTGCCACCGTAACCCGCGGGTCCTCGTCTACGCCGGGCACAGACTTGACGAGCTGGTACAAGGGGAGCTTGAGGTGGTTGGTAACCACCGTAGGCGTGCCGCCGCTAGAGCTCAGGGCGAACCCGTTGCTTGTCGTGGTTGCCCTCTGGAGCGAGCTTTGCGCACCCTTGTAGTGAATATTTTTGCATGATTTGACTTGTGGAACCCATTGACACGTTCCAAAGCAAGATACTCAACAAAGAGATGAAAAGGAATCTTGTGAAGCCGAAACCAGTCATATCCGCCATGGTTTGTGCTTCCGCATTGAGATGGTTTTCTAATCTTCCTTGTAGTCCGATGACGATGTTGCGCTTGAAGTAAATTCTTTGAAATCTATTCGGTACCTATTTTACTTGTCTTGATCAATGGAAACGGTATATAGAAAGAATCGGACTCGTATAGTCTTGATAGAGCAGGATTAGCTATATCATGTACGATATCGACGTTGCGCGTATGTGATGAGTGTGGGTGATTTACAGCCGATTCGGCTCGTTGGTGGGGGAAAATGAAGAAATCAAGGGAAAAAGAAACTCAAATACTCGAAAGAAAACGGGAGATATCCCTCGGTTGGGTCACCGGATCATGCTCTCGCGGATTCGCGATTCAAGTCAGAGCGGCGATACGCACTCACGTGGGTTCAAGTCGGTCGACCTCGCCCGACTGACTTAGAGTATACCTGCTCGCACTGCTGTCCAGCCTTCCTTCATGGACTGGTACGCTTTGTGTCCTCCAGTACTGGTCAGTCATCAAGTTTCACCCAAACCTGCGAGCTGTAATCGTCTACAAGAGCGGGTGCTTCGCGGCCCACCACTTCGATCAAGATTGAAGTGGGCTCGCAATTCGGCGCCTGATTTGGCGCTAAGTCTAAAGCTGATGTTCCGTTGATGTGGAACAGATATTGCGAAAGCAGAGATCAAAGGCGGACAGGGATCTATAGGTTAGTCCTCTGCATTAGGCCACTAGTTACCGACCCTTGATTTCTGCCTGCAGCCACGGTGGCGAGGACAAGACAGTTCATGTAGTTCGTTCGAATAAAATTCCGAAGGCGTATATTTGGGTACTTAAGCAAAATCCCGACACAGAAAGGAATCGAGCCCCGTGGGACAATGCGCACATCTGATGCGGAAGAGTTTGCTAAAGCGATGAAAAAGATCCGTTGACACAGCATGCGAATTCGGCCCCAACTTTGGCGCACCCCCCTCCCTATCAAGGAATCTTGGCTCTTTCCAAGAGGTGATTGATCTCTGGATCGCTCAATTTGATGTGGCTAAGCGATATCAGTGATGGGATTATTTGCGGTCCATCCTCGGTTTCTCCTTCTGCATCTGCATCGGTTTCTCCGTCCTCCTTTTCCCCGTCATTCGAAATATCATGAGTACATACTGCGGAAGCAAAAAAAAACCAAAGAGAGAGAGAAAACGCGACGCCGACTTCAAAATGACACTCCCTCGTTCCACCGATAAACCGCGGCGTCCATCACCAAACCGCTCAGAATGATCTGACCCAACAGGGGCGTGCCCAGGAACAGTCGTTTGCAGTCACTGGGGCAGTCGACATCGGTGCGCAACAACGTCGTCAGTAACATCACCCCTGCAACCGCGACGCTGACGTAAAATGAGATGCCCTGCTCGTTCAACGTACCGCCATAGGTCAGAAGGCCAAGAAAGCCCAAGGCGGTCGTAACGCATATCGGGATAGTGTATCCTCCGCAGAGAAGCGCGGGGGACTTGATTCCAATTTTCAGGTCGTCGATTTTGTCCTGGAGATGAGGGAAAGTCAGCCGGTTCTACATAACGGAATAATGCTGGCATACTTGGTGCTGGTAGACCGTCTCGTACGTGATGGTCCATAAGCATGCTCCGAGGTAAATAGGGATCAGAGTATTCCATGGGATGCTTCCATCGACACTGAGGTCGCTCCAACCCATAAAAATGCCCACTTTGAACATCAACCCCTGGTCTGACGTGAGTTTCTCCTCCTCAGATCGCGTCGCCAGAGACTGACCAGAGGAATCGGGGCAAAATTCGTCCAGCGCTATCGGAAGCAGGTGAATGTGTGGAAATACATGTCCATCCGGCATACCTTGCACGTGGGGTACATAATGTAAAGTGGCCAGACCGCCATGGAGGTATAAAGGCTGCGCCAGCGTCATTTACTTGACGTATCCAGTACGTGGCAACTTACGCGGTTGTGCTCAAGGTCGTTATGGCCAGACATACCCCCAGGATTACTTGCATTTCAAAAAATATCCAAGCACGTCCCGGTGTTATTGCACCACGGGGTAGGGGTCGATTCTTAGTACGTTCAACCAGCGCATCGATATCATAGTCGAGAAGATCGTCAATAGTCATGATCTGAATCAATCTAAGGTGGTGGGGGCTACCCAAACTACTGCATTGACTCACCAGGCTCTTCACCCCAAAACATAATGGGACATACACGGCGGCCCGAAGAAGGGCCTCGGACCCGGACAGCTCTGGTTGGGCTCGATACACCATTGCAATGGACCAGCCCGAATGATGGCAAGTGAGAACTTGTCCGCTGATTCTGAGAATGAAACTTACAAGTCGGAAGCCAGACGACCCAGAAGCCAATATTGTTGTGTAGCCTGCAGAGCTCCCAGCATCCTTGGAGTTCCGTCGCTGTCGGCAGTAAAAATAGCCTCATGTGATATGGGGGCTGCGGAGGCGCGGTAAGGGGCTGACTCAACCTTATTAGGGTCACAAAAGTGGTGTGAAAACGTTCGCTAGTATGTTAACGGCGATACCTGAGGACGCTCTTCATATAGCTGTCCGGGCTGAGCACTCGCCGGACCTCGCGCTATGGTCGGTTGGCCTTCAGGCTCAGGCCCGACCCGAGCCCAGAATTTCGAGCCAACCGTCATTTCCCGCAAACGAATCAAGTTTATGGTCAGTTGCCTAACGCTTCTGTGAATTCAGGGGGTATGCAGTTTGGCGCTCGAACGATCTGCGGAGGTAATAGTCACTCACATCGTTAGTGCAGGCACTATGTCGTAGGTAGAATTGGTAACCTCACTAAATTTGTGGAATTTGATCATCGAAATGCTCCACCATTAAATTCCAGTTCTTACCATCACCATCAAAACTTGCAAAACGGCGTATACGGCCTCAAACCCTGCAAACACCCTCGAGAACGTGCCTGCAACTGCTGAAAGCACATCGCAGTAGCGCCTCCGGGTGCTGGGAGCGAAAAAACACCCGTCAAAACCGCCGTTTTCAGCGTGTTCTTGGTTTGACCCCTCCATGGCCCACAGGCCATTACAATGGACTCTGAATGTCCCAGATCACACTTTTGAAAATGCAGGCTATTTCAATGGGCCCCAGATCACGCTTTTCAAAATGCAGGCTCTATGTCTTGACTTGAACTGTTTCAGTGCACAGGGAGGCTAAAACTGAGCGTATTTGCGCGTTGGGATGCCAGCAGAATTCACTTTGCGCTCAGCTCTCTCGTTGAGCCTGCACTAAGTCTGGCTGGATGAAGGTCATATGCAGAGTTCGATTCCCTGCAGTGAATAGGCAGCACTTATGTCGTAGAGAGGCAGCAAAATGTCTCAGGTCACACCATCAAGTGCGAACAGTTCATGATGCACTTACCATTACGACTAGGAGAACAACAGTTGCGAGAAAACTTCACCAAGTGAATCCCTCAGGAATTGATCGTAAAAACCGTGGCTGCCCATTATGTGCTCGAGACCGAACACAGTTCAACTGTGAGCGTCCAGGAGAGCGCATTGAAACTGCCAAAATTCTGATAGACAGTATTCTAGCAAAATGGAACCCAACTGTTCCGAATTTGGACTTGTGTAAATAATTAGCTCTAACAGACGAGGAGCTGGAATGGAATAAGCAGCCAATAGAAACAGATCAAGTAATGGTCTTTGATCCCGATTACATTTTGGATAATATGGAGACTGGCTTCCGCATCTTTGCCTCTGAAGAATCACTCAATGAAATCCCGGCAAGGAGGTATAAAATTCGTGGACCGGAACCAAGGATGATGACAGTCTTCTTACATGCACGTATATTACGTCCCGACAAGTTTGATCCCAGTATTGAGCTCATGATCAAGACCGACACTATTGACACTCAGGAAAGTGAGACCCTGTCTTTAACTTTTGACCGACCAGAAATACCTCTAACATTTTCATCGGCACTTTTGGGAGGTCTCCTGATTGTACTACAAAATACTCAGAGAAATGTGCCGCTCCTGATCTGCTCTTCATCAGATTTCTTGTTGCGAGCATTGGTTAAAGAAAGACAAAAAATTTGAGAACGGCATTTGAGTCAAAATTCCGCCTTCTGAGAGCAGTGTTGGCAGCATTGAATGTGAGAGTGGCTGCATTTTCAATTCTGCAAAAAATATACGAGCAATAACGAGATACAGAGCCGCAAATGGCCAAAAAGTACATAGCCAAAGGGACAAAAATGCGCGAGCAGAAAGAGCGGGCTCCATAGCTCGCTATTACCATCTTTTCCAACGAACGGGTGTACGTATCTAAGCAGTAATCATTCATAAGATGGTGGTGCCACATGGAGAGGCAAGTATCTACAAACCTGCATCGATGGCAGTTGAACGTATGCCTGAGAAACTTTGCTATGCGTGTGAGGCCCACAGTGACACCGAAAATGACAATTAAGTAGCATGCCCGTAGAAAGTGAGATAATGCTTACGCTTTAGCAACACTGACAATCAATATTGCAGGCTCAGTGATATTCGCTGTGGCAGGCATTGACACGATGGGGATCATCCAGAGGAGGGGTGAGAGAACCTCATCTTTATACATAACCTCAGGGAAATGCCAAGGATCTCCCAATGACAAAGGCCGTCTAAACGTAGTGCCGACGACGGCCGTTGGCCATTCCATGGAAGAAAGGTTGCCATGAGGTTTCCAGTAGTGCTGTCCATTAATATAATACGAAATAATATAACATTGTTATAATCATGATAATATGGATACGAGACGCAGGATCGCATATCACGTATTATTATCGTATTATTTCCGTATTATGGGGCCCTTTTTCGTGCCCTCAGACCACCTGTAGAAGGTTTTTTCAACTCTCCTGTGCTCGTAACCATCAAAATTCAACTTGAGCCCCCTAATCTTCGGTGCTGGTATGCTCCGCCGATGTTCGGCATTGGAACGAAGGGGCCATCAGGGGCTGTGCCAAGGTTAACGTTGAAGCTGCACCATCTTCCAATGGATTCAACCGATTTCACGGTCGAGAATGTTCGGACAGCAACCATTCCCTTAAGCCTGGATGGAAAAATGGCTCAAGGAGCCAAGTGAAATCATATTATTCAGATATTATTGTTATGACATTAATACGTGATATGATTAACCGTTCTTTAACGATTACCTCGGCGTGTCATTGTACATCTCACCGGAAATGCGTGTCCTTTCCTTATTGGTTGGACTGTCAGTTTTTTTGACAGATCCTGCGGATGGTTATCGCTCTCACAAATACTAGCAAGGCTTCTGACGCTCGCCACCCTTCCTCTCCCCCTTCCTTCCACTTTCTTCGTATCCGCTCCCGCCACCTTAAGCTTGGACGACCAACGCAGCAAGTTTCAAATTCGAAAATGTTCAAGCTCCTTAGCATGAAAGCCCAATTCAACCTCAATCCAATCTCGCACTCGCTGGTCTCTCTCTCAAGTGTTGGCAAGATCATGCCTGGAAACGTCTGCAAATATCATTCTGGCAACGTCTGTGAACACCAATACACCAATCTCCTTTCAAAACTCCGTCAAAATCTTGAATGCTGCTGCCTGCCGATGCCTCTCCAACTCGCCCAACGCCGTGCTACCCTGATCACTCCCTATAGGTCTCACTCCGTAAGTACGTCACGGTGGAGATCGAATAACAGGCGACTCGAGCGGGGTTGATGTACGGTTAATGTGAGTGTTTTATCTACGCATGGTTCAATGCTGTCAAAGAATAATTCACTCCTGCCGGCCTAGGGCTTCTTCAGCCTCAAAGCCTCAATGAAGAACTAGGCGAGACGCCAGTCTCTGGCTCCTCAATCACCTTTGCACCCTTCTCAAGTTGCTATGCTGTACGCTTCTCGTGACATACTGATACATTGTGTAGATGCACTCAGTGAGAGTACTCTCGAGTCCACGCTCCTGCTGCCATGCACGATCTCCCCGCGAGCCTTTTTCTTGATCCCCGCCTCCATTCCCTAATTACATTCTCTCTCTCGAGCACGAAGTACTTTACTGCCAGTCTTTACTTGATTCCTTTTGCGCGTTTTTCTTTCTTCGCACGTTGTCCGTTGATTGTCTTTTCTCACCCCGAATGAGTTGCCGGAGCGAAGCGGCGGCGTATCACTCTCTTTATAAAATTGAGCCTCTCTGTCTGTCCGAAGCCGTATCTCCATATGGTTAAATTATGCAGCATGACCCAAACACGGCAGATTAGCGCCAACCAACGGCAGGCGGAAATCAATCACCGCTTACATGCCGAGCTGCCAGAAGTGATGGCTCCTCTCTGTCTGTCCAAAGCCGTGTCTCCATATGGTTAAATTACACAGCATGACCAAAACACGGCAGATTAGCGCCAACCAACGGCAAGCGGAAATCAATCACCGCTTACATGCCGAGCTGCCAGAAGTGATGGCTCCTCTCTATCTGTCCGAAGCCGTATCTCCATATGGTTAAATTATGCAGCATGACCAAAGCACAGCAGCTTAGCGCCAACCAACGGCATGCAGAAATCAATCATTATATTTAGCTGCTCTTGCATGCCGACCTGCAGAACTGTTTGATGGGCCATGATGGCCGGCTCAATGGTTGAAATGCCGCTTTTTGCGGATTAATTCTTTTGGAACTTATTTATTTATAAATTGTTTGCTCTCCTCGGTTTCGCATGTATTCATTCACTAGAGTTGCAGTTAGAGTTAACGTTTACTCTAGCTTTACCATATCTGCAGATCGCGAAACCTTTTAAATACAAAAAGTCACAAACAAGGTGAGCAAGTGGGAGCCGGCGCGAAGCGCCGGCGACCGCTTGTCTTGTATCAATATAATACGATACGGCAAAAAACCGTACTAATATCGTATTATGGACAGCACTAGTTTCCAGTCCGTTAATATCGCTCCTCCCCCGACCTGCTTCGGCGCTCTTCCGACGGTTTACCGATCGATCAGCTGGGCATTTATCTGCCATGTGGCTGTACACTTATCTGCCATTTAGCTAGTGCTCTCTCTGTAGACCATGTAAAATCTGGAATATATTTGAGAAGGCATTAAAAAGAATTAGAAGGGGTTCTGTCTACTCAGTTTTCCCCAAACCCATCTGAGGACAGAGAAAATGTGGAATGGCAGATAACTCTGTGACATGGCAGATTGAAAAGCAGATAACTTTGTCACCGTCATGCGCCTCCTGTCACACCATCATTGCTAGTCGCGTCCAGTCGCGTCGAACTCTGGGCCTCATTCCAGGGTAAATTGGCGGGTCAAGCTGAAAGAATATCTCCCTGAATATTTGGAGATTGCATTTGTCCAAAAAATCTTGCAGACTCCCACAGCGATCCTTTCAAAAGTACCGAACAGCTAATTTTACAGCCCGAGTTCCTTGAAGCTGAATACCTACCAGAATTGCAGCCAGAGTAATAGAAAGAGCTCAAACGAGCCTCCTTGGTCCTTGGAAAATTTCCTTGGCTCCCAGAGATGTCCGGGAGAGGCAAAATAAGCATTTTCTAGACACATCCCGCTGAGTTCTCGGAAATTTTCACTGCGCCTCGGTTAACTTACATATTCAAAGTCAAGCTCAAACAGGGCGTTTCTGGGCGTTCCGGTATCAACACGCTGATACTCTAGGCAAAATGCGTTGATTTTGACATCAATTTCTGTTTTGGTAGGATATCATTCGGTGCCGAGTTCAATATTCAATACATCAACATTCACAACAACACTTTCAGCGGTGGCACATTTTTGCAAGAGCGATGTTGGGCTTATATACTTCCAGAACGTCCAGAACGTCCAGAACCTCTGTGGTACCGGTCTAATCGGGATTCAATCAAAACCGGTGCCACTTGTTGCGTCGGACAGGGTCCTGCAGATTAAAAACCGGTGGGGGCTGCTTTTAATTCAACACAATAACGTTCAAACTATGCGCGAGGAACGATGGGAGTCATTAACGCATTCAAGTGGGGGCATCTACATGGATATTTAATATTTATTCGATGAATGATAAGTTTGAAGACGCGCACCGAGTCGGTTGAGTCGCTGTCGTCGTCGTTGTCAGAGCCGAACTTCTTGTAATATTCAAGGATGTTCCGCCACAAATCGTAATACTGCGAGGGTGTTGTAAAGCAGGATCGTGCAATAGGCGAGGAATACATACCTCGGAGCACCGATAAGGGAAGCGTTCATGGTCTTAATGGGAATGTCTCGGCGGACCAATTCGATGTGTTCTGGAGCCGTTCAAATGATTGCATCTGTTCGTTCAATTAAAGAATTGAACGCCGCGGCCTCAATTAAATGGCCGTTTTAAATCTGAGCAGCTGCTAGGGCAATTTCACGTCGAACTGTCTCTTCCGAATCTTTTTTCGCGTCCTCAGAGAGATAAACCTCCAAAAGAACAGCGACAAATCCTGTTCGGCGCGCTGCTGCCGTTCAAGTGATTACATCTGTTGGTTCTGTTAAAGAATTGAACGCCGCGGCTCAATTAAATGACCGATTTAATTCTGAGCGGCTGGCGAGATAGCCAGGGATAGAAAAGCAGCCGTTTGAAGTGGCCAGAGCTTGCAGACCCCGGTTTGAACACCACAAAGCTGCATAGCCCCTCGGCTTTATGGAGCGCTTTCAGGCCTCGGGCTTGACAACCAGGCTAGCCACGGAAATTCTGAACAGACGGCTTTGCTCAGAATCGCGCTGGCTATCCTGGAAAAATGTCCCGCTGGGGAGGGGATTTTTTTTTGCACACGCCAATGAAAAAATAGCTGTTTGGAGTGGCCGGAGCTTGCAGAACCCGGTCTGCGTAAAGTGCGAGGCCAAAGTCCCAGGTCCCCGCGGCCTCTGCTAAATACGTGATTATGGGGCCCGGGCCCGGGACCCACAGCTCCGCACGGAGCCGGGTTCTTTCGGGGCCGGTTGGATCCCGTGTTTGTTTGTATAAAGGGCAGACTCAAGCCATGGATAATCATGTCATTCGGGACCTAGCTCTTTATTCCATCATTTTACAAAGCCACTACTGCACCCCCCAATCCTTGAGTATTGCACTCTTGGATGCGAGGCTTTGTTTGTGAGAGAATAAAAAGCTCGGATTACTGGATCGAGTGCAACCTGCCCAGTCGCTCTTGGTTCGCTTCGTGTATCCGCTTTCGTCCGGTGGCACCGAACTCCGGATTATTGGATTGAATACAACCTGGCCAGTTGTGTCCGATCTATGTATCCGCTTCTCGGTGGGTGGAGCGCAGCCTGTATAAATCTGGACGACAGTCTCACAATGCGCTCTGGATGTTACCAAGGGGACTGAGACCGCTAAGACTCAGCGGGCAGCGGACCGCGCACGCATTGCCGACATAGATGCCCAGATACTCAAAATCGAGCGTTCCATATCGGTGTTGCGAATCGAGAGGGAACTCACCAAGTTTTGTGTTCAACTCGGGGATTGTGTTGCCAATGCTTTGGGAAGATCTTGTTATCTTTTGGGTTTACAGATTTACAATATATACTTGTAAATCAACACAGATAAACATACTTATTTTTTCCCAAACTTCTGGGTTCCGGGCCATTCTTCAGAGAGATTTCTGGTTGAAATTTCTGTTTTGCGGGTATTTCTGATGGACCAACAGACACTGGGATGCCGGTCGCAATTCGCGAGTAAACGTGCACAGGTGTCAATCGCCGAGTCGCCGTCGCTTCCGTCAGATGAGTAGAAGGCGCGAGACAAGCTTGATGTCGGAGTCGGGCAGGTTTTAACAGGACCCCTGAAAACACCATTTGACGACGACGACGACATGAAATCTGCCATCAAAAAAACATGTGGGGCTCATTGGATAGAGAATTCAAAATCATGAATTATTCATGCAGGAAGTTTGAGCACTTTTTTTCAAAGTTGGGGGCATATTTTTTCAAAGTACCGACCTCTGAAATGGCAAGCAAGGTAACAAAAACCAAATCCCAAGAACAAGAACAAAAACAAGAATGTGTGCGACGAGATTCAAATTGCAAAAGTCGAAATCAAGATTTGATGTGACACTCCGTGATAAAATGTCACAAATCTGGATTTGGTTGAGCGTGATTTGGATCTGGTTGGGATGAATCTGGATTTGGCTTCAGGGAACCCTATTGAAGCGAGAGCGATATGTTGATGTTGTCGAGCCAAAAATGTGTGTTTGGGCTAGTGAATAAATGGATTTCTTGATAGTGATCATCGTGAATTCACAATGATCACAGGTCAGAATCAGGTTTTGAGCAAACCAAATCAAGAAGTTTCGTCAACCAGATCGTGTTATTTTTGTCCAAAGAGGACACCCATAATCATGGTATGGGTGTCGGACAAAAATAAAAGGATTTGGTGGAGCCGTTTTCTGGATTTGATTGATGTTCAAGACTGATTTTAGGCAGTGATCACGATGAATTCACGATGATCACTGCCAAAATGAGATACATTCACTGTTAAAACACCCTCGCATTCAGGAGCAAGAATCTCCCCTCGGAGCTTGCCGAAACATAAATTCCCAAACCAAAATCAGAATTTTTGAAACCAAAACCAGATTTGCCCTGTTCGTCACAAATGTCACGCTCAATCTTGATCCTGACCCCGAAGATCTGGTTTTGGTTTTGGTGAATCTTGTTTTGATTCTTGCTGTCGAGGTTTTCATCTCGTTTTCTTTGGTTTTGGCTGTTTCATGGCTGGTTTTGATCTGCTGGGCAACATTTCTTATGAACAGCGGATTCCTGGTGGGCTCTCCTGGGGTTCAACCAATTTCCAATACCTGATCCATGACACCAGTGAATGATCGCAGGCGATGCTAAATCATCCAAGACCCTAAGTCACAAGTCACTCTTCACTCCTTTCTTCTCCGTCTTCCATGGCCACGTCCACTCGAGGCCCTTGTCAAAATTGTCGATGTGTGGCATACTCGGTATCCAAATCTCCACTTCACACTCACCGTCTCACTCTGTTATCTAGCCCTTTCCTGGCCCCCCTGTATCTGTGGCCATAGTGAGGCGGCACATGCCCTTGCGCAGAGAGTGACATACCCTCCGCGAGGTCGATGCGTGGACTCCGGCTGCATCGGCTTTCAAACGGTACCTCCCCTTCCTACTCTAATTGCTCACTGCTCAGTCGACACATGTACAGATCACGTTTCTTCTTGTAAACCCTGGACACACTCCTTGTCAGTGGCCTGGCTGTGGACAGCCCTATTACACGCATGACCCTCTGCTGGGTGATCCGACCCCAAGCCAGGTACCCACACCCGCACCGCCTACCTCGTCCACGTCGACTCTCTCCCCTGACCCGACGTGAGTCCACCTTTGTGCGGCGGGACCAATCAGATTGATTTCCACCAGAATGTCTCTGGTCCCTTCGCTGACTTCCACCGTGAGGTGGGCTCAGGCCCCTCCAGCCGGCCAACCACCGATGGGCGCCGCCGTGCCTTTGCCAAACACCACCGGACATGGGGGCCATCGACCGGCGCCTCCATGCTGTGGTGATTGACGAGGCACACTGCATCGTTGAGTGGGGGGACGACTTCCGAAAGGAATACAGCGGGCTTGCCAAGCTTCGTGACTACATAGGCCAAGAGACACCTATTCTGGCAGCGACAGCTACCTGTGATACCGACGCGTTTAATGTGATATGGAAATCACTTAAATTCGGGTGTCGTCCGTCCTGGGGTATTGACGTTGGAACCGATCGCACCAACCTTCTCTATATAACCAGAATCATTAAAAATTCCGCCAATCCTCTTCTCGACATCGTTAATATCTTTCCAGAAAAGATGGACAAGGATGCGCCACCTACCGCACTGCCGAAATGCCTATTTTACTTCAACACCATCGAGGATTGTGCTCTTGCTGTTGAAACCCTCCGGAAATGCCTCCCAGCACATCTTCGCTCTCTTGTCCAGACCTTCAAGTCGACGCTATCAGAGCCTGCAAGGAGTTAGTGTGGGACCAATTTAAAAGCGGAGAAATCCGAATTCTGTGCGCGACGGATGCCGCGGGAATGGGGTGCAATGTGGCAGATGTGAAGTACACAGTTCTGTGTTCCCTGCCCGAATATTGTCACCACTCGGTCAGCGATGGGGCCGGACTGGACGGAGCCGTAACATCCTTGGGACTTGCATACTTCTTGTTCCTCGGTGGGCGTTTCGGCCAGAACCTGCTGACCCCGATGGTCCGCAGAAAAAACGAGAAACAAAAGCAGACGTAGACCGCCGTGCAAAGCTCAAAAAGCCCGTGGAGAATTTTGTGAACGCAGGTATGTATGCGAGTCCTATAAAACAATAATAATTCTAACCAATGTTAGATTGCTCGCATCAATATCTGCGCACTTACTTCCAGCCGGCGACAGGCCTCACTACGTACAACTCTCTGGATCCTTCTGACGAGCCTGCTGAAGCGGGATGGAGGTCAAAGGCATCCCAACGCGAGCTGTCATTGACTGTACTTGACCTCAAACGCTCACCTCCATCTGGGCGTTGTTGCAGCCACTGTACCCCCGATCTCCTCTCACGGTATCCAGCTTCGGACCGCCACGATGCACGGCTAAAAATGTTTGCCTCGGACTTCCTTTTTCCCATCCCAACTTTCTCTCGCCGACAACGGATGGACTCCGTCTCTTCTACGGACGGCTGGCAGCCATTCCCCAACTCGACCCACATTCATTCCCTTCACGCACAAGGTTCAGCTCCCCAAGGAACAGCGGGACGACTTAGTAGCGGCTTTAGACAAGTGGAGAATTGAGAAACAGGCGCGCCGGGCAGGCGGCCGATCTCTCTTCTCAAAACAAGTCTTTCTTCCCGATGCACAACTCAAAAAAATTGCGGACCATGGAGACTTTCCTCGCGCTGCTACGGTCACGCCAGATTTAATTGGCAAGTTTGCTCAGTTGGACCTCGCTTCTAACGAGGATCTGAAAGAGATGGCATCCGTCATTATGGATTGGCGACCTGACGCGCAGCTTGCAATCGGTCTGACACCGCGGAGAGGGCATCGACAGAAGCAACAGAACACTGCGATGACGCCGTTGCGCAGTACTGACGAAACACCACGTCGTCCGATGCAGCCCATCGCCCAGCCTTCGTTTTCGCCGGCTCGTTTGGCACGCGGCCGTCCGCGAGGTCGGGGTCGTGGCCGCGGTGCAGGCACAGCAGGCCGACAGCTGCAGACGACAACCGTCAATGCCGGCGATGTTTTTGCACCTGCAATGCCGCCGTTCACCACTGTACCCAACCCCCCACCTATACATCCCTCACTGCACACTCTGTCGACATCTCAGCAACAACCCCATGGTGTTCCTTCAACGCCGTATATGCCATATTACTCGCCCGCCTACCTGCCGAATGGGCCATACTATCCCCAGATGTACCCGATGTATGCCTTACCGCCTCGCTATTATCCCCCAACTCTCAACGATGAGAATAGAAATAGCTAGACTTGTGATCAATATGTACTAGTGCTATATATTACCTGAATATTCCAGCCCTCCACCTAGAGATCCCAGGCCAAGATAGCGCTGTTCGTGGGTGTCTCCGTCATCCACATCGTTGAACCCGTCCCTCACAAGTGGATTTTCGTCAACGCGATCGAACGCAGAACCGTTTACCAATGGATCGTCGGCCTCAGGAGAGACTCCTGGCATTGCCACAGGGTATCCTGACGCCGGGTCCCATGCTGTTGAACGAATAAATTCCTTGAATTTCCCTCCGTGCAGTGCCTGTGCTCCAGTCTCCAACGAATCGACAATTGCGCTGACCCGGGGTCCTGTAGCAACGTCGGCGCGAAGCGCCGGCGACCGCTTGTCCCTCTTACAAATGTGCTCCATTTCAATGTCCAGGAAGATCTGTAAGAGGGATTTTCATTTACTGCAAAACTGAGTGAGCAAAAAAGAAAGTTGCCCGCCGATTTGGCCACATGCATGTATTATATTGAAAAAAGCTCTGTAAGAGCCGTAAATAGGTGTAAAATGATGGTACAGATTTCTACTCATCCACCGGCCTCTCGGGGCGCGACGGTGAGACTTGTAAGTAGTAGAGCTTCTTTTCCACTTCCTTCCAGTTCTTTTCCAACTTGTGTTCAGTTATGGCCTGGTACGCCGTCGCGATAGAGGCTTCGTCGTTGTTACCCGTGAGTGCAAAGCTCATCAATAATTCCAGGCCTTCGAGATCTTGGTCAGATTCACTGGACTCGTCGTCCGATGGAAGAGGTCCGTCCTCGCATCCCCACTCCGTGTCGCTTCTATCATAAACGATGTTGTGATTGTTAAAAGTCTCGAACAATTGAGGGACCTTGTCGCCCCCTGTCCCGTCCCAATGGCAATTGTCGGAGTCTGAAGAGTCTGTGTCGGATGAGCTGGCAACCACGACCTTGAGTCTGGCTGCGCGTGCAAGAGCAGCCTTGGATTTCTGGAAACCCGGCACCATGACACTGTTTGAGGCAAAGATGGACGTGTCGCGAAAAAAAGTTGTGAGCGCGTCAGCACATGTGATCTACGGATCAGGTTCCCAGTTTGGGACTCACTTTGATACTTTCCAAACCCGAGCTCGTTGGGCTCATTGAGCCAAATTAAAGTCCATAATAAATTCAAAAGTACGCCTGCACCATGTGTGATCAGGGACTTACTGGTAACGAGTAAACATTCCCCGCAGCTCTTTTAGGTCCATTTCTGAGTCAAATCACTCCAAATAAAATTGTGGCATGAAATTTAAGCGATTTCAGGGGTTCTCTCATGGTTTAAAACCATACAGATCCTGTCTCATTGTGGTGGGCTGGCTAAAATTATGAGTATATTAGATTATATTCAATTATAATCATCTTTCTCTTTATAAAATTACGGGTGTGCTTCACTATTGAACGATTTAATTCGCATTTTGAACCCCATGCCACCGAATGGCATTTTGAATCACATGCTCCGCGCTGCCATTTTGAACCCAGTGCTTCACTATTGAACGATTTAATTCGCATTTTGAACCCCATGCCACCGAATGGCATTTTGAATCACATGCTTCGTACTGCCATTTTGAACCCAGTGCTTCACTATTGAACAATTTAATTCGCATTTTGAACCCCATGCCACCGAATGGCATTTTGAATCACATGCTCCGTACTGCCATTTTGAACCCTGTGCCCCGTGACTTCCATCGGCGGTGCTCTTCCCAAAGCCTTCCTCTACACATTTCTGTGTCAGATAAAGGCTCAACGCATATACACAGTGCTTGTTCGGTGGTCCCTGGAGGGCGTGCTAGGAGCTTCACGTCGATAATATCGCGGTCAGGAAGAGCACCAGGGTCCTCCTTCTCGAGCCGCATCCTCTCTGCCGCAACATCCTTCACAATTGCAATCCCCCGAGCCAAATATCCCTTGTAAGAGGTGGAACCTCTCACATCTAATATATTATGAAATTTCTAAATTGATCGAAATTGAAGATGTTTCCCTTCTTCTGATTGTCTGGACGGTATTTCTGGGTAGATCAAGAGCTGATAATTCACTGTGGACCTATAGAAATATGCACCCAAAATTTAGGGGGTTTATGTGCTTTCTAAATGGTTCCATGAATAAATAAAAAGAGGAAAACAATCACCACCTTACAGCTATTTGTGGAACTTACATAAGGCGCAGAGCTTTTTTTTTTTTTTGCAACATTTTGCTTAGAACACCCACCACAACCTCAATTCTGGTCAGAATCCTTCGGGAGTAGGTGCGTTCAACTCGTACTGAAAATCTGCAGGGGACCAAGTACCGGCTTTTTTGATGTAATTATGTAATGAAATTTCTCCCGAAAAATCGTGGTTTCCATTATGGTGCCCGTCACTTAGTCACCACCTGTTTGTGACAATGAATATTACTCCTTCGAAAAAAATCCGATTTCTTATTCCTCTTGCCAAAAGACTCACGGAAACTTTTCCCATTATTTGAGTCAAAATTGAGCGAGTAATATTTTTCTGACTGGCCAAATTGGGACTGTCTACCAAAATACACCACCTTCTGGTCAAAGGCAAGTGCTACCGTCTCATAAACACACATATGTGACTTACTTAGAACTGGACCTCTGGACTTGTAATTGAGTGTTCTGAGTTGACTCCTGGCATGGTTGGCTGACTTGGAATAAAGTCGAGGCTCGTGGATTTGGAGGAATATAGGTGGCCAGGTTATTATTGTATAGAAATAGATATGTATGAGGCTGCCAAGATGTGGAAAATGGTGTGCTGCAGGCAGCAGCAGCCCAGAGAGATACGCAATTTAAAAAAAATTCGCCTTCAGCCAATTTGGGACTAGTTCAATTTAGGTGGTGACTAAGTGACGGGCACCATAAATTCTAGCATTTCGAGCCGGTCAAAGCGAGAAATCCCCAGCCATTGCGGACAGTGGTTCATATATTCTTTTGTGAGCCAAAACCCATCCCAGCGTGGTCTAACATCGATTGAGTTCACAAAATGCTGTGCTGAATATATGGGGGCAGTCGCGTCTTTAGTCTCCCCACCTTCTCGTTCTCGCCGTATCCCCCATCCCCAATTCGTCGCTTGTGGGTACTCCACCGCCCGCATAGACGCCCGCTCCACGTCTTTGCCCCAGACCCCAGATGAAGACCCCATAAGAATAGGTAGCAAATGCCTGAGCGGTGGTAGAGAATTCCGGGGGAGCACCCAGATGCAGATTTTTTGGATTCCGAGAGAGTACCCTGATGACTTTGGATTTTTTGGTTAACGGTTTTCCTCTATGGCGGTCCAAATGCACATTTAATCATGCGCTACTTTTTTGAGTTTTGCGCTACAAGTTTATGTAATGAAAACTACCGTTTTGCGCTACTTGTGGGTACCTAAGATGACTGAGCAGAGAGGTGGCGGAAAATCCGGTTTTGCGCTATGTTGGGAAGTGACAGTTGCACACAAACTCGCAGACACAGGGATTTCAGGATGACAGGAACTCTCTGTTACAAGGTAAAGTAATGGTCGTATATAAAGTAATCTAAAGCTGTAGAGTGCTGTTACACAGGTCTGAACTGGATATACTGCAGTACACATGCTGTAGCAGGTGCTGTAGAATGGCTGTAAGTTGGACAGCTTCACAGCTGTTGAGGACGCGTGACTGGTCCATTTCAACACGCTACTTTTTGAGTTCAACAGTAGCGCTACTTTTGAACGTTGCGCTACTTTTTTAACTTGCGCTACTTTTGTAATTTTGAGTTCGCCCGCGCTACTTCGTGCAGGTTCGAATCCCGCTACTTACAGTTGTCGCCCACCTTGCGTCATCCTCGCTTAGATCGTCGCTTAGATTTATCCCTGTCGATGTCGCTAACGGTGCCGACCTTCGGCTCATGTGGATTCTTTCGACGGCCCCCACGGCCCAATGCATGTGCCGCTTTGCCGGTGTCACGGCCACGATATCGATGACTCGTCGGCGAGTGGCGGCGGTTCATTTGGCGGCGCAGTGTCAGCCCCATAAACCGATCAGGATCTGATTTTCTACGTACGTGGATGCATTTTTCTCGTGGCCTTCCGATGAGGCTCATAGTATGAGGAGAAATTCCTTCAACATCAGCAGGGAATTCTAACCAGAAGCACAAGAGCTGGCGAGCAGCAAAGGGGGTGGTCCACGAGGCAGGATAATCAGAAGAGGAGTCTTGCTGTTGGATCTTAAACCCGTCTTGTTCCTTGTTTTCATCACGCAAGAAAAGATCCAAGGACAACCGCAGAATTTGTTGGGTGTGCAGAGAGCAGCGGAGGGTCAATTCCCCAGCCGCTGATCATCCACGCAAATGAAGTTCCTACGAAGACCGTGGAATTCCGGGCTTGTCGGAGGTGCCAGAGAGTCGAGATGCCGGCTACACCCGACGCGCTGACGTGGCACACGTTGCGGTGGCCCCGCACCGACGAAGGCAAAAGAGAGAGCGACGTACCGAGATGCCGGCTACACCCGACGCGCTGACGCGGCGCACGTTGCGGTGGCCCCGCACTGACGGCGAAGGCAGAAGAAGCACTCGAAGACCACATTTGACGATAATTGTCTGTTCCACAACCAGCACATTTGACTCCGGCGCAGCGAGCGCCACCCTAACGGGCTGAGGAGGCCCGGCGCAGCAAGCGTCACCCTAACGGGCCAGAGGCAGCGCGGCGGAGGACTCGACGAGGCGGGGGAGAAGGAAGAACGCGGAACCGGCCACGTCGCAGTTTGGCAGGCCTGTTTGGCGTGATGATTTGACTTATGGGGATGCGAGGACCTCGGCTGCTTTCTATTTAAGACGGCTTGAGCCTTATATAAATCCGAACCCGGGCGAAGGACTTGCCTCTGAGCAGGTATTTAATATAGAGTGTTGAAAGTCATAGGTTTTGTAGGTTGGCAGAAAAATGCTTGTAACATGGTTAGTTACCCTTGAGAAAAAAAATAAAGTATGGGTATAAAAAATGACCCTATCACCCTACACTATCTGATTGGGTAGGCTCTGGCGGTTCGGGGTGATATTACAGCTTGTTTTTGCAGTAAGATGTTTTTGAAAGGAAACCTATGCAAAACCTGCCCATTTTGGAAGGTACCGTAGCATGGGAATGGAGGTGGGTAGAAGTCTGATTTGTTTTGGAGGGGGTTCAGATTCAAAAATGGACAAGAGAATGTGCACACTAGATCATAGGTAACCCATTGAAATACCCAGATATGAGAAAGTAAACGTTAAACAAAAAAAATAGGCGGAATAACGCTAGTTCGTCAATGACGACGAGTCCAACTCCGACAATGGGGGCGATGGAACTGCTACTACTCCGCCTCCTCCTACTTCGTCTGAAACCGACGTGGCCGTTCCTTCAGGCGAGTGGTCGACTTCTGCCCCTACTTCAATTGACTGAGCGGATGGTCCAGATGACGAAATCAAGCTGGGGGCTTTTTATGATACTCGCCTTGTCGAGGATTGTAAAGATCCCTACTTCCGACTTGTCAACGCTCAACTTCAGCAGCTGGATATCAGCGATGCGGAGAACAAACTAATTCCTCCTTGGAAGAATTATGATCCACTTCGTCCTGGCTCTCTGATCCTGGCCCTGGTATCCATCCACATGTACACTTTCAAGTCCAATGGCAATGACCGCGACCGCGATCGAAAGGTACTGTGATTCGCCCAGCATTCTGTCAATGTGAAACTGAATCCACGCAGTATTTCCAGCTCAATGCGCATACCATTCGTGTGCTCGATGAATCGGATTTCACGGTCCAAAAGCGTCTTCCGCCGGTGCCTCGTAATGCGGATGCACCTTCTGCCGGTCCGTCCACCCCTTCCACTCCTGGGAATGGGAGCGGTGTAACCTTCAATAAGTAATTCGGCTCTTTCTCTCACATATTATTTTTTGACGCAGGAATTCCAGCTTCGTATTCACGCCTCGTTCTTCTCCCACCCAAAAACCTGCTTCGGGAAACGGGCCTGATGAAGACGATGCTATGGATGGCTCAGGCCCGTCCAGCTCCCCATCCAAGAAGCGCAAGCAGTCTGGGCGTAGATCGTAGATAATTGGTTTCGGCCTCTTACCACTCCCCGCTCGAGAAAAAAAATAACTTCACTGGCTTTGTCTATGCCTTTGCAATATGTGTTTGAATCGCGCGATTACATCCGTCCGTCAAGCAAAATACCGTGCACTTGATTGGGACTTCGGTGAACTTCGGACTTTGGTGAACTTTCAAAATAAGAAATAAAGTTAACCAGTTTACGAGGAGTTACGAAGTCCGCTTCCTAGAAAGATCGCCTGCCGTTAATCACTGTGATCGACATTTACAGTCGAAACAGAAAGATGATCCCACATGAATAGGATCCTCGCTGCTGTTTCCTTTGTTCCAGTCGAAACAGAAGGCTGATCCCATATGAATAGGATTGTCGCTTCTGCTTCCTTTGTTTGCCGATCTGCATGGTGCTCCCGCTGGGTGATGACTGATGGATGCGCTGTGGATCTGGTCTCCGACTGTTCTCCGCGTAGCCGATTATTTTCTCTCGCATTCCGTCCGCATTCCGGCCAGATTCATTCCCAAGAATTACGGCTCTGAAATCGCCAATCCTCCCGTACATCGTACATCGCCCCCAGGTCCTCTCCTCTGTACCATTGTGCTTGTCGCTGCAGGTCATCTTGCCAGGTTTGTGTATAGCATCTCGTGGTCTGACTCGTTTCGGTGACTTCAGACTAGATGGGCTCCGTTGCAATGGCCTGGCCAGATACCACACCTAGTACTGACTGGGAGGCATCTGAGGTGGGTCAAGCTATTCGTTCCGCTGAACCAGTACGTGTTATTATGTTGATCAAGACGGGCCATATCTCATTTTTCATGTATTAAAGAAATACCCAGGCATCCAGTACGGATTTCTGTATGGGACACAGTGCAGTACTCGTCGAGTCGTCCGCGTCCCCATTGATTCACTGCATTCAAGGGCAAACTAGCCGAAGGACGGCCTAGCCACACCTCGCCGCCCCATTTGGCCAGCCGAGGTGCCAGGCGGCCATGGGGTACAGTCGGTGCATAGAACAAAGTAGTCAGCAGAATAGCACAGAAAAAGCAGAAAAAGCACATACGAGGATTCAGGCGTATGGAGAGAGAGGTTATGAGAGAATAGAGGGCGCTGCAAACAATTGTTAGCCACGGAAAGACATTAAATGAGTTATAGATCTCAAGAGAGGCCGGGAGAAAAATAGGACCAAAGACATACCCGGAGTGCTCGGAGCCTCATCCTCGGAATCTGACAGCAACTCGATGACTTCTCCGCCGTTCTCCATCAAAGGTCGTGTTCGGATGGACGAAGAAGCGATAGCCGGCGATGAATTCATTTCCAGGGAGCACGACCCAGAAAATGGCTTTCGATCTATGCTGCATTTCAAATGAGCGAAGTCAGTGCTTTATTGTAGCTTGTTTTCAGTGAACACAACACATAGTTACAATGGCGAGGACGTACTCCGAGAGCACAAGAGCCATGCCCACACAGGGCTTCTGGAAGCAGCAGGAATCAGACGGCGCGGTATATATATATAATATTTCTCGCGTCGATCGTCTTTTCGATCGTCTGCCTGGGGTTGCTCTTGATGCAGGCAGAGGAAGCCCGTGTTCGCGAGAGATTCTACTGGGCAGATCTCAAAGCAGACCAGCGCTGTCTTCGCTATGGGACGCGGGTGTACTCCGCCCGCCTTGCGAACGTTCCTCGGCAGTACGATCCCGTCGAGGCTTGCACAGAGACGGCAATTGAAATTAATGGTCAGAAAATACTCAGCCCACATCAGTGCGAGGACAGAGTGATCCTTTTTTTTTTTTTTGCCGAACTTGAAGTCAAGTCCTTATTTTTATTCCTTCAGGGTCCTAGCGGTTGTATTCGGACACTGGACTGTCAACTATTCTGAGCCGACCTGCGTAACCTATTTCACTGGCTTCGCAGATAAGGTGAGTCATCCCCACACACAAGCCTAGAGAAAACCTCGCTCACCTGAGCTATAGGGCTGCATCTCTCCAGGATCCGGTCGCCGAGTGTGTCTTTTTCCCTCATAGCCTGGAACCGCTCTAACTTGAATCCCCCCCGGCTAGCGCTCCGAGTCTCGGCTTTGGAACCTTCAATCCGGTGACGACTGGCGTGATATGTGTTCGACGACGCCCGCAGATTTCCTCCAAATGCACTTCGAGCGCCCTGACATATGTGAGCACCGAGTGAGCTTCTTTTTCTTTCCTGGGTTGAAAGGACGGCCTAACTTAAGCTTCTGTTCAGGGAATTTATAGGGTGTGGGGCATGTGGGAATTCGAGGACCCCCAGTGCTAGTTTCTTCCAGTCGCTTTCTCAAGTTTTGCTTATCCTTGATCTTGTTCTAACCCATGTACGTATATCCGAAAATGTACCACATTTCAACGTTTCCGATGTTGGTGACCCCACAAGAATGGTTTCCCTTTGTGGAGCCAAGCTCAGGGTCTGGGGCAATTGCCGGCACGCAAAAAATCAGATCTCTGTCTATCCCAGGAGGGAACTTAGGCTGGGCTCTACATTGGCTTGGGTTTGGGTGGGCTCTCATCTCACATTGGGCCATGAAGTGGAGCTGGACATCGATGTGTCCCGGGTCGCATTTGTAGAGAACTCTCAGAAACGTACTACATCGGCTTACACCCGTGCTTGTGCTTCCTTCCTTTTATCCACTCGACCAAGCACTTGACTGGGATCACCCGAGTAAGAAGCATCCACTCTCCCCTCCCTGTCCTATGTCACCATTAGGTGTACCCTGTACCAAATTTCCAGTCAATCCAACGTGCTCTTGGGTCAAAATTGCGCAACGGCTGTTCTGGCTTGACGCGTACCTCGCATGCCAACGGGTAATGTGGCGTGAGGGCGGACCCTCGCGCGACTCCCCGAAGACCCTCCAAATCCGTTCCTAGTCGCAATGTTGCAAAATTCTATATTAGAAATTTTCTAGCAGGCCGAAATAAAGTTAATTGCACGGGGAAAAGGACCTTTGGCCAAGTTTGGCCAGAAGCATTGCTGCATGAATGAGTCATGCAGCAAGGAAACCTTCCGGTCGGAAATCGGCACGACTCCGGAATTGCGCGCGGAGTCGGAGCAAACATTTGGCCGATGCAAAGTACCGTAGCCTATCGATTATCAGCTGGACAACTAATATTAATTTTAATTTTAATCTTGCCCTGATTAATCCGCTGAACAAAATGAATAGCAAAGGCAAGGCAAGATTCGAACCCACGTTCACCATTTTGAGCGGCTTACGCAAGCAGCTTACCCAGTAAGAGATATTTAGCACTACCACTAGTCCACCAGGCCATGATGACTGGCCAAACTAATCACCTAACCTCTATCCTCTCACTTGGCCCTAATTTCGGCTGATTCCTACTCTTTGCAGTTATTTTTGATGATGCCCCTTTGCCTAACCCCAGTCACTGCCCTCTATGCAGCTCAGTTCCCCACAGTTTGCTTAAATAGAATGCTCATATACGAGCATCATCCCGATCAGGCCCAACAGCCCCGTGGTGCAGTTGTATATCACTCTGTCTGAAATTTTCACCTTACTCAGTTAGGTCACACGTTCGAACCTCGGTCCTGTCTGTCATTTATAATCTGAATAACTTCAGATTATTCTCTTTTGTTCACCTAGATTAATCTAGAATTTTCACCGAGATTATATTCTGCCATGATTAATCTAGAATTTTCATAAAGATTATATTCTGCTGAGCCTTGACAACTTTACAGCAAGTTGTGTAAAAAATTAATCTTTTCAACATAGCAACTTGTGTCAAAAATTAATCACCATCACTGATATCACTGTGTGAAGATACTCACAGAAAGGTTATTGCATGCCTTCCACGTAACATAGTCCTCCGAGTTGAATTTTTTTCATGACTGTAAATCGTTTTTTTCGGCGAGTTCAATGAAATCACGCCATTCTTAAAGCACAGGGGAGTCGGCAAGGTGCTCGTCCGTTGCTATGTCCTGGATTCGATGAAAGGCTGCCTCCGGCTGAACCAGGACGGAGTAATACGCCGTGTCAGAAAGGTACGCAAAGGATCGAGATTGGGGTCGGGGCGGATGGCGGCGTACATGAGAACCAGCCCGCGCAGCAGACCATGCCGGAGGGCCTGCGGGAGATGCGGGTATCCGGCTGCTGTGAGCAGTTGCTTCCGCAGAGTTACCAGACAATGGGATCGCAGCCCGCTGGTGTCATTCGTTAACCCACACAGGGGTTGAGCTGGATGGTGCCCAATATTGACTGTAGTTCTTCTGGACCAGGGATTTGGAAGGATTAACGCAGATGTAGAGCGCTGGCAGAAACGGCTCCGATTGAGGGTGGCCATCATCTATCAGATCTAGCAGTCGTGCAAGGTCTCGGAGCGAGCCCTCAATTGCTGCGGTGATGATTCGGTAGCACAAAGTTGAAGTCAGAGGGTGTTGTGAGGAATGGTTGTTTTTTACCGAAGGGAGAGTGGAAGGCGGGTGGAATTTTCAGTAAGGAGTGAGGAGTGCATGATGGTAAAAAGGAAAGGCAATCGGGTGGCGATGCATGGACGCATCAGCAAACACCGAGGCCGAGTCCGGCCGAACACATTATTTGTCTATCTACTACAGTGCTTGTACTGAGGCAGTGAGCCAACCCACCGCGATCAAGGAGTTCGAGGAACACAAATGGGCAAATTTTCACCGTCGCAGTTGAAATTCGGCGACTGAAAAACTCAACTTAACCTATAAGTCGGTGTCGGTCTTCGCTCATTGCTCAATAACAGGAAGACGTACCGCTGAAAGCGAGTGCGACGTCGCTGTTCTCGCACTGCCCATCCGTCCCGAGTTCGTGCCGCTCACGTTTGCGAGTCGGCTCAGCAGCTTCGGCGTGAAGCTGTAGAGCAAATGTGTCCCAGCACCATGCCACCTGCAAAACGAGCGTTACCAAAACTTCATGGATTTGAGGAGGGAAGAGTAAGTGAGGAGGACGACGCGTGCACGCCCAAGTAAGACAAAAGCAAAGGAGAGAGGACGAAAAGCAAATGCTCACCGTATCCCTGCACCTATCAACCCCCCGCTCGCCCAACTGAACCCTTGTCGTCCACCGCTCCGCCAGCACGGACACTGAGATTGAGATAGACAGGGGCGAGCCATCGCGGGTCCCGTTGCGCTCGCGGTCTCTTACTCCGTTCATCTCTTCCCGCCCATTGGCACCACCTTTCGGCAGGCTATCGACCCGATCAGCACCCGCGAACCCAATGGCCGGCCACGCCATGCCCCCCACCGCGCACACACTCAGCGGCATCGATCCCGGGCTGCCGTGCCGCTGCCCCCACTCTGCCCGCTGTTCCCGCTGCGGGGGCCGCGCTTTAATTCCGCGCGTTGTCGCGCCCCCGGGTATTCGGATCGTCATTATGTTGGCGCTGGTCAGGAGGGCGTGCGAGGGAGAATGGGCGTGAGTGGGCGTGGAGGTGGAAGTAGACTGTAGAAAGCGACTCGGGCATCGACAACGGCGCCTGAGTGAGCGGCGCGCCGGTGAACCTCTGCAACTCATATATCCCTCCAATCCCAAACCTCATGACTTCTCTGCGCCGGATGAAAAGTCAGAATTCACGGTGGCAATCACCGATAATTTCTCATACGTGTACTCCTGACGGGATTATTTTTGTTGATTCCACTCACCGGCTTCAAAACGATAATCGTGCCGCTACCAGTCTTTTGTACTGCGGATTCCGAGAGACACATGATGCCAGGTGCGAGTTCAATCTTTGTTCGCGTTGGACTGTCTGACCGAAGTGCAGGAACGTACCTGATTTCAGCAAAAAATCACCGCACCGACGCTTGAGGGCTGGATCTTGGAGACAATCCAGAAGATTGAAAAGCAGGCAAAGGACATCATGGCCGGTGAGCGACGCGTAATGTGTGGTTGAACCATTCCTAAAAAATAGCGCTAGACAGATCCAAAATACAGCATAGAACAGATGCGCAACGCGACCGAATCTATGCTGAATGCCAGGAAATCGCCAAGCGCGGTTTCAAGTGGAAAGGCTTTATGATAGACAAGTCTCTCCCTGAGTTAAAAGCGCTTGAAGCCGGTATGTTCATTTTCAGTAGCGGTTCGACACCTCTTGGTAACGAGTTTGAACAGTACTCAAACGGCTGGGGATGGAAGAAGACGTCTACCGTCGTCTCTGTCAGTTCCATGTGATCCAGGCCATTCTCAACTGGCACAAGGACAAGGAGAACGATCACGGAATCGGTTTCACACTCTCGCACGAGCTCAAATTCGAGATATGTCTTCTTTTTCGGACGCTCCAGCGCTGCCGTACCTGGGATGCATGGCCGAATGCAAAGAGCCCATTTTGCGAGGGGCTGGAGCTGCTGCTCTCCGACGTAGAGCCCGACTCCGACAACGATTCAGCGGACAGCGACACTGTACACTCTGCACAGACTCAGGCTCAGAAAGAAAACAAACCACGTACAAAGAAACCGCCGCCCCAGCCGCAGCGAGAACCAAGCACGCCAAACAGACCGGTCTGACTTGTTACGAGACCGTACGGGCATATTTTGAAAGAACTGGTTTGTTAACCGGTGGATCCGTGCGTTTCCAAGCTCATTATAATCCATCCATTTATGTTCAATCTAGCGCTTTTCACCGACATTGGCTTGCCGTCTGACCAAAGCAGAGATGGGCCCTGGAACATGAATAATTGGGCCGAGACCGCTTTCAAACAGTTCAATTCGCGATGCATGGCTGACATGGGAGGTTCAGTAGGACCGCAGCGTAAAGTCCACCAACTGTAACGAGTGTGATCGTCACCTCGTGACGTCCCCATACATTATTTTCTGTTCTCTTTATCCTCATACATTCCTTACTGATTAATTATTTCCACAGATTATTCTCCGTGAACCGTCGTCATCCACTCATTCAACCTCCGTTTCCTTTCGCGGACTCCTTGATGCAATCATTATTAGCACTGCCTCCATGATCTCGTATATAAACCCTGTAACGTCGATACCGATTCTCCGGTCAATCCACCACTTACAACACTCGTTCTGGTCGATTCCCTGATCTCCCGTGTGCCGTATCTCGTGAAACTCACGCATCCGTCACACCAACTCACGTAGCAAACACATTGATTTGTTGTGGGGTATACTCATCGACATAACGTCGGATGGAGGGAAGTCTAAAAAGGGGGTGAGATTGGTGGCAGGGGAGTCTGGATGTCATTACACGAGAAATTTGTCAACGGCCACAGTCTGCAGAAGCATTCCAAGGTAATCCGCTTGTGTCGCTGGGATTTAGCCAGTCATTGCCGGGGAAAAAGCTCAGCACTCAATTCTTTCAGCAGTCGTTCACTGCAGACAAACTCGGAAGGTGAAGATTTGACCGGGCGCCTGTATCGACAGAATCAGTTCAAGTCCCCCGAAGACGCGCAGGCCGTCGACGAGTATATCAAGAACGAGGTCGAAGCCGGGCGGATGTTGGGCCCCTTTTCAGAAGAAGAGATGGAGTGCTTGTGTCGCGGGCCCTTCTACTCATCCCCCCTGCTCGTCGTTACACAGGAGGAGGGCCCCGGTCTAGGTGTGAAGAAGGGGTTTGTAGAAACTTGTCAATCGGAGACACGAGGTCGAATACACCTGCGGTGAACGATTTAATCGACAAGGACGACTTCCCCACCCGTTTCGACATGGCTTTTGATGTTGCAAAAATGGTGCGTGCTCGTCTAGTGCTGCTCGCTCCCTTCCCTTTCCCTCCACCCCCGTTTCCCCCCTCGCGCATCGGCGCTCGTCACTGCACATCGGTGCATACGAATCTCTCGCGCATCGGCGCCCGTCCCTGCGCATCGGCGCATACGAATTTATCGGTGCATCGGCGCCCGTCCCTGCACATCGGTGCATACAAAATAAATCTCGTGCATTGGCGCTCGTCCCTGCGCATCGGCGTATACGAAGTTACTTGCATATCGGCGCACGTCCCGACGCATCGGCGCACGAGTTTTCGTTTCACACATGCACGCTAGCACGCGCGAGAGATTCGTCGCCTACCCCACCTCATCATCCTTGGTCCCACCGTCATGGGTCCCATTCCTCATCTTCGTACACTATAGGTGGCCGAAGCCCCGGCGGGAACGCAAGCATGCTCATTCGACATCAAGGCGTTCCACCGCACCTGTCCGATCCGGCCAGACCACAAACCCTGGCTCGTCGTCTCCGTCAACGGTGTCTTCTACATGGACCATTGTGCCCCGTTCGGCCTCCGATCGGCAAGTGGAAGCGCAGGGATGATATGCAATGCGATGGTGGACGTCTGGGACGCCGAAACAGGTGCCATTGTCCCCACGGACACTAAACCGACACCAAGACGTTCAAGTTCGAGGACGACTTGAACAAGTTTCGCTTTCCCAACGCCATCGCCCCCGCCTTCGACGGTGGCCACAATTTCCTTTACCCGCTTCGACCGGCAGACCGTTTTCGCGCCGATCGCCCCTCTGCGCTGTCCATGGCACCCGAAGAAGACGGGGATGTATTTCGACGATCAGACGAGATTTATCGGTTTCGACTGGGACCTCGTCCTGCGCCGGGTCCGACTTCCCGAATTCAAGCGCGCCAAGTACCACGCGCGCGTCATCACAGCGAGGAGGAAGTTGAGGACTGGAGTGCAGGTTCCGCTTCCCGAGGTACAAGAGCTACACGGGACACTCTGCCACATCGCTTTCATCTTCGAGGAAGGGAGCTCACACCTGCCCGCTTTCTCAAACCTGTTCGCAGGCTACCGTAACGAGCCGTACATCAAGCGTAAATACTCGGACGCTGCCATCTGCGCACTCGATTGGTGGAACGCGCGTCTCGCGGACAAGACCGCCTTCCGCCAACTACGCCTGCTTGGTCCTCTGCAGGACCTCGGCCTCTTTGTCTACGCTTCGACCTCCGGCATTGTCATCGGACGCCTATGGTACTCCTTCAAACTCGCTTCGGGTTGGAAGAGGCCCGGGCGCGACATCTGTTGGCTCGAAGCGATCGCGCTCGAGCCCATGATCCACTTCTTGGGACAACTCAAGTTCCAGGACGTGCACCTACACGTCTATTCCGACAACAAGGGCGCAATCGGCGCGTTGAAAAAGGGTCGCAGCCCGAACACCGAATTGAACCTATGCGCTCGCCGGACCAAGCGCGCGTCCCTCGATCATATGATCGTGACGGACATCGTCTACGTTGACACATCCCTCAATATTGCTGACGCCCCTTCTCGCGGTGAATCCCCTATCCCCTATCCGACCGACTCACTCGCGACTTCGACCTCCCTTACGAGTTCGAGGATTTGTTCGTCCGCGGCGATTGGTAGCCGCCGACGCCATGCCCCTCTTCGTCTCGGAGGCCATGCGGGCCCTGCCCCCGAATTTCTTCGAACTGGTTCAGGATTGTATACAGAGCCGCAAAAATCCTTTCGCCTTTAACCCGCCAGTATGCTTGAGCACCTGGTTGAATTTCACTTTAGAAATTTTTCTTAGGCGGTGGAACACCATCTAATAACTCCCGTTACCATCTTGAATAAAAATTAATTGAAAGAACCTGGACATACCTTGTGAGGATGCAGATTGAGGTATGGAGGTTGACGGACCCTGTTCATTCGCACTGTCTTGCGTGTTCATAGCCAGTCAAACCCGTCTTAACCCCCACCCCTTGGTGGACCCTCAAAGTATGGGTTATCACAGTGTATGGGTTCCCAGAGCCGTGGGAACATTCTCGGCAAAAGCCGGTAACTTCCCAGACCTTGCGTAAACCTGCTTAGACGTCTTTCAGAATGAGTTGTGCACTCTAGGGGCTCATTTTTGTGCCTCTTGATTTGTCATGTGGGGTATTTGACACCGAGATCGAGGTATCCCATTTGGGTGGATCAACCCAAGGCATTGATTCTGGTTCAAGTGCTATTCATCAGGCCTCAGATTGTTGACTGTGAGTTCTGTCGCTGATATTTTGACGATCCGCTTCGAAACAATGGAAAATAACCAAGGAAATGCATAGAAAATGCATCAAAAGTATGGGGTTTTGACCCCGAAAATGTATGGATTACGGGATATTAGAGAGTTATGGGTTTTTTGTTCATTTTGAGTGGGAACGACCATGGTGGACACGAAAATGTATGGGGTTTCACAGATTATGGGTTATGGCAGGTATGGGTTAAGACAAGTTTGACTGTAAATGGTCTGTGTGTAGAAGTACTGTGCCGGATTTTTTATTTTGCCTCTACATCTGGAGAGAGCCTTCAACATTCCACGGAATCCACTCCCATCTGGTATATTCCAGAAGATAAAAAAAAGTCGGGCACCGTCTGCAAACCAGCGACTTATCGGCCACCTGGTTCCTGGCTTTCGCTCGTCTAGGCGTGTTGAGGCCGAACCGGAAGAATTCAACCATGCCGCGTCGCTTCCGAGGCCACAACGGCAATTGGTGGCCCGTTTCGCATATAAGAATACGCAGAAATGTAAATGCGACCTCAAAGAAAAAATCTGCGGGTATTTAATCATCCTATTGGTCGAGAATCTACCGCGGACTGACACGACCCAAGCTGGCCCCCAGTTTATATAACAAATATCGAAATGCCGCCATTTCTTGCTGCCGTAACGACAATTTTAATAATGGGAGCGAGTTCACTAGCACTGCCAATGCATGACAACAGCTCAGAACGTACGCTTAAATTTTCAATCGCATAGCACCATTCTCATCCAAGGTTCGCAGTACTGGATATCAAGATTTCGGTTAATGGGACATCATTTGAGGTCAAATTCTCCGAAAATGACTTCTCCGGTGGCATTGCTAGTGGGTTCGGGCCACACCAAAATCTCACAGGGTCTCTGTCATCATCAGGAGGTGAATATTCCAAAAATCCGGATTATTGACGAGCGGATCGGTGATAGATGCTTTATCTATAGGAAGCGGAAGCGGATCTCAGTGGGCGACGTCAACCACAGTAACACCTGAAACCGCGTCCTCCAGCGAGTCTCGAGCCTCTTCCGCATTTCCTGGAAGCGTAGTTTCTGGGCAACCAAGCGCACCGTCCGGCAGCGCCTCTCAATCGACAACGCCGACCCCTGACCCCACAGCCGCGTCCGCTAACGAGCCCCACGGCTCTTCCTCGATGAGTGGACGTGGCGAAAGGCCACCGAGCACGTCATTCGAAAGCGCCTCTCAATCTTTCACCCCAGCAGAACCCACCGCCAGCGAGTTCCGAGGCTCTCCCTCAACAAGTGGAGGTGACGCGGGGTCAAGCGCGTCGTTCGAAAACGCTACTCAATCGTCTACCCCAGCAGCACCCACCGCCAAGTCCGCCAGCGAGTCCCGGGCCTCCTCGATGAGTGGAAGCGATATTACAGGACCACGCGGCACGTCATCCGGCAGCGTCTCTCCATCTGGGATGTCCACCTCGGGACCAATGAGCAGTGGATTATCAGGTACTAGTGCGTCGTTTGGGAGCGTCTCTCCCTCCGTTGCGACGTTCAGCACCGGGTCTTTGTCACGAGCAGTGGCTTCTTCCTCCCGTCTCACCACCAGTTCTTCCATGAGTGGAACCTTTGCCGGTGGGGTTGCAGGACAACCAAGCGCGTCGTTCGGTGGCACCTCTCAATCAGCGATCTCAATCTCAGCATCCACTACTGCGTCCGCCAACGAGTCCGGAGTTCCTTCCGCAATGAGTGCAGGCGGTGCCGGCGAAGGTACAGGACGGCCAGGCATGTCCGGCAGCGCCTCGCACTCGGCGACGCCCACCACAGCATCCACGTCAGCCAGCGACTTGCGGGTTTTCTCCACAATGAGTGTGGTCAGCGTCAGCGGAATCATAGCAACGAGCGGGTCTTTGGAGAACAGCTCTCAATCGGTGTTCAACACCAGCTCTGCGACTCTACCAACCACTTCCGCCTCCCTAGTTTCTCTCATCAGTGGAGGCAGCACCTTGCAATTGACGACGACATCCAACCCAGGATCCTCGGCACCCATTTCTACGCCAACGACAAATACAACCTCATTGTTACCCTTGAGTTCGAGCTTTGTGGTTGAACCCTCAACTCCGACTTGTCCCCCTTGTTCCTGTCAAAGCAGCACAATCTAAATACTGGTAGACAGTTGAAGCTGATGCCATTCATGTCTTATTTACAACGGGCCCGTCTGTCTATTATGCAATTAGCAGTGTAGTGTGCCCATGGTTATTGTTCTCCCTGCCATTGTATTTTCACCTCCGTAACTTGTCGAGTCGAAAGCGAAATGGACTGCGTTTTGAACCGCGTGACTTGGGATCATAGTAGTCAAGTGACAATTGCCCCAGCATGCTTGCTTGCGTGCTCGCGGAGGTGTGTTGGAAAGCCGAGCCCGCGCTCGCACAGCACAGCTTATTATCCGCATCAAGTTTTAGATTTCGACGTTCTGAAAACCAAGACGCGGCCATCAATTGCCGATCTGATTGCTGCTTGCCGGCGGCGCGCTGTCGCTGAACCGTATGGTAGCGGAAGGGACTTCGTGACAACTCCGAATCCTAATTTGCTACTAGTCATTCAGTATTCCCTTAATTTCCAATTTAAGTGCGCAAAAAGCATCGCAGGAAGCCCCTTCAGAGATTCCTCGGAGCAGAAGTTCGAAATTGTCAAGTAACTTTTTGTCGACCTAGATTTCGGCGGGCCGGGTAGCCGGTGGCTGTGTCGCGCCTTCAAAAGCGCCGTAGTTACATCCACCACTGTCGAGCATGCCGAAGAAAGCTGGAAACCCATCCCACGGGTCGAGGGCTGCTGGCAGGTCTTCCAGAAGGTATTCAGGCCTCTAATCCTCTGCCCATAAATATTTGCCAACCCTGACCCTCTCTTGATTTGGCAGGCCTTCGAGGAAGAATCCCAGGAAGGGGCTGCAAATTCCGATTGTAATCCTACCTACCTACCTACCTACCGATCACAAAGCCGAGTCGATGTTCAGATGCCTATGGTGGGGGTGGGAGAGAAGAAAGCGTCGACGGGGAGCTTGCCTTTTGAGCGGCTGTTACACGACTGATCGGAGAGGCCAAAGTGAAACAAACTTCGACATGTCGGCCATCACTTGTCAGCGACATCTAGCCCACATGTCGCCCGCATGTGGGGGCCCCCTTGAGCCCGGCAGTCGTTTATCCCAGTGAGGTTGCCTGGGATTTTGATGGGGGCCAACAAAGGAGCCGGAAAAATCACTGCACTGTGCCGAGAATGGGAATTTCATCAGCCTGGGCTCGAAATAGGATCAGAAGGAACTGGGGTAGGGGCTGCTGGTTGGCTGGGTCTAGGGATGGAAGTCGGGCCGGAATGTCAAGACTGACGGGATGATTACAACATTCTCGGGAGTTCCCCGGATGTTAACGTTGCGGCCGCGCCACAGGACTGGATTCCATCACCATGTCATGTGTTCGAGTAGGAGATTAAAAAAGATTAGATATGATTACCTGATAGATAGAGGAAGACAGGTTTGTATCTCTACCATATGCCCTCGGCACAAAGGAGAATAAACAAGGATTCAAAAAAATAAATAAAATAAAATAGGGATAGGCGACTAATTCATGCGCAATTATCGATAGAAAATATCATGTATTGAGTAATTTGTGTGTTTGGCCTATTTTTACGCCGAATGCCACCTAGCATGCCCAGAACATGTCCCAGGGACTTGATATGTTGAGAGGGACAACATGAATTCCTAGGGAAACATGTGATAGAGCCAAAAGTATAAAAAATGCCTAGATAAATGTAATCCATACAATATCTCTGAATGTCAAACTGCCAAATGTATCCATTGGGTCTAGAGGGACTGTAACAAAATTATCTGTACTTTTGGTTCTATCACATGTTTCCGTACGCATACATGTTATCCCTCTCGAAATATTAGGTCACTGGGACATGTTCAGGGCATGCTAGGTGGCATTCGGTGCAAAAACAGGCCAAACACACAAATTACTCAATACATAACATTTTCGTGAATTACTTTCTATCACTAATTGCGCATGAATTAGCCTGACAGATCTATCTAAATTTCATCTCAATTGGTAGAGAACTGGTTGAGTTATGGACAATTCTCTGAAAACATCCCCAAATGGAAATTTTCGATCTGCGCCTTCGGTACTGCCAATAGCTGTAATTGGCCGGGAATTATATACAGGACCCTATATTTTACGCAAAACTCTTGCGCTATCGAAGAGAAGCGGTGAAATCATAAAAAACTTGGGGGGGTGGTCATTTCTGTATTGTGTGAAGGTCGAAGCATCGAGTATTAGTCCACATACACTTATTAGCACATATTAGTAGATCAGGACATCCTGGCCATGCTTAAGGGTTATTAAGGCTTAAGGCTTAAACTGCCCATATGACTTGACGGCCTTACAAGCTGAGCTTCATCTGATGTGCCTCCGCAAGACTATAATATTTCACCACCTACATCGGCCGATCCAGTCCCTGATGGACTATAATATTTCATCACCTGTATACTGGGGTTCGGCCAATGTACTCGTCATCACAAAAAGTAACCGCCAATTGATTCACTGCACCAGATCACGTGCACTGAGCTCATCCATACCTTACCCACCGAATACCTACAGATATTTGCTGAAGACCATGTAACTTGTTTTGGAGGAATTGACCCAGTATTGCTCTCCAGAGACCAGAAAAGATCTGCGACCCATGTTTACATTATGACATTTTATCCAACAGTCAGAAGAAACTTCACAAAAAAAATACTCAGAGCCTGAATTCAGAGTGGGGTATCCTTGAATAGATAAACAGACATCTTCAGTGGATTTTGTAACCGTGAAGTCCCTGATTATGTAACAGATTCTTGCTGCAAATTGTGTTGCAGCAATGTCTGCAGGATTTCAAGATCAGTTGTTGAACAAGTGATTTAGATGGTAAATTGTCATGTAGAGCACCGTGGATGGATAAAACAATGACTGAGAAGTGCTCCAGTCAAATTTCAAGCAAATCTGAGCTGTCAAGGTTTACTTTTGTCAGCTTAACTGGAGAGCGGCTTGTGCATGATTCATCCAGGCATGACTCGCCGCAGAAAATGCCTTGTACAAGAATATCCATTTACGTTCCCCGAGTTCCAAGTCATGGGATATGTTCAACATATCTTAAAGAATAGCCCTGACAACAGATAACTCTATCTATGCCCACAGACCGAGCCATACACCCCAATCTTGGACACATGTAGCAAAAATCACGTGGACTCAAAACAATTGATTCACAGAGGGTATACGCATGATTTTTGATGCCGAATTAGATATGAAGGGCGAGAATATATCCATATGAACATTTCTAGGTAGTCAGACCCAGAATATTCCATGAATTCCTGCCGTAGTAAGCGAATTAACGGTCACTTTTTGTGATGACGAGTAGGTCCCACAGACTGTAACATTGTGGGCCCGAGATGCTGGTCCTGCCACTGCAGGAATCAATAGGTGATGATAGAACCCACTTCTCTAGGCTAATTCCAGACCTTATTCAGAACCTGTCTGAATCAATGTGTATATATACGTGTAAATCAATGCAACACAGGTTTCTGAACTGTGGAATGACAATATAAAGAGGGAGCAGCTTGTCCTTCCAGTGCTGACATTTTAGGTTTCTGCTGCTCTATTTCAGATGGTCTGAAGTACATACCTCACTTATTCCATCTTTTACCATAGACTGACCATTCCAAGATATACCCATCCACTCAAACAGCTAAAACACACAGCCTGACCTTTGACAGATAAATAGCAATTCCCAATGGTTGAATACAAGATATGGATGGCTATTTTGAGTCGATACTTTACTTGTGGGCTCTCTCTCTTTATAAAATTATCCGTGTCTGTCTGAGGCTTTTCTTTGGAGCTTTTGACCCACAAATTCGGTGCATCAACCGAAACCAGCTCTATGAAGGCCACACTGACCATTCCCGAGATGCGTGGATATGCGCGACCTACAGACATCTAGTGAACACCCGGAAATGTCGAGTCCGTGCAGAGTTGCCAAAGAGATTAATGCCGACTTGGGCAGCCGTTCAAAACCATCGAGAACATCATGCGATGGATTAGACACATTGTGGCTTTTAACGAGCTCGACACGCCTGGCAGCAAGGACGGAAAAAATATCCGCGAGAGAAGAGCCCAGAGCCTTTGCGACGACAGCTAATTGTGTATCGGTGAGAGATGCTGGCAAGATAATGCTGTGGGCTGCATGACTCATGTGCTGTGGTGAATCAAACTGAGAGGATAATGCATTGCAACCCACGTGTGGAAGCGCCGACATCCCGTTCGGCAATTCGGTTGCACACATACCAGACAATTGTCTTGTATATACTCCAGACTACAGGGCACTGACATTTGATGGGGACATTCCCCAAAATCAGCAGTATGCGATACATCGCTGGGAGCCCAAAGCCGACGGCGTACCCGAAACAACTTGACATACATCCGAAGGTAGTCGCGCGCTTTGCGGCAGAGCCCACTAACTGACACTGCTCCACATACTCGAAAATAGGCTGACGACCACACAGCTCAAACACACAACTATGGATTCCCTACCGACCAAAAAAAGAAGGCTGACGGAAGCTCCATGGCCAGCAAATCCCAACTCACTCAACAAACTTCACTGCAGTCTGCGCCCTAAGTTCCACAAAAAGCTGTAAATCCTGAGGAGTCTGTCAACATGATGGAAATTTTAGCAGAAGTCTTTGACAATATTGAAACGTACGGGTAGCGTGGGCTGAGCTTCAATTGATCTTCTCTCACGGGCATTTATAGAGCACATCCTGTGTGTTGATTCCAAGGATCCCGGGCTTTACGGACACACTGATAGCTATTACGGGACCGTTGAGCAACAGGGTCGTCTCACCTTACACAGTAGGTGTTTAAGTTGTTGATCTGATCTTCAATCTTACGTCCTTTCATAAAGCCGGCTTGGTCTGTATGGATAATATGAGGGGCGATCTCTGCTAAGGGCAGAGTGTGACTTTTGGTAAGGAGTTTTGTAGTCCGTATTCAGCAAGGTTATAGGTCTGTAGTTCGCAATATCTCTTATAGATTGGGCACATCCACCCTGTGTTAAAATCTGTTCCCGGAGAGATTACGCCGATGCAGCCGAAGAAAACGGAGTGATTGTCGGTCTCGACCAGGAAAAAGCCTATGACAAGTGGATCATGAGTATCTGCTATTGGTGCTTGAACATTTTAGATTTCCCACCACATTCCAGAACCTCGTGAAAACACTATACACGGATGCGCAAACCTGTGTAATGATAACAGCGAGATGAGTAGTCCATTTCTTGTTACCCGCGAGGTTAGACAGGGTGACCCTCTGTCATGTCTACTCTTCAACTTGGCCATCGAACCACTCGCGTGCTTATTACGAAAATCGGAATTAAAGGGGATTAACGTGCCGGGGACCAACCGAAAATTACTGGTATCACTTTTTGCCTAGTCTCTCGTAGACAGACACTCTATACATACCAAGCTCGTGCCTCGCTGTAAACTTTTTGCCGATGATACAACAATATACCTTACATCGGCCCCCGCTAAAACAATAGTACCAATATGAGACATCTCAATGAATTTTAGAGGTTTATGAGTCTTGTTATTCTCCGACCATCTTGTTCAAGGCAGCAGAAGCTCGAATCCCCCGGACTTCTGCAAGCAAATTGGATAGCATACTCTTATGCACCATCAGGTCCCAGGTGCTAGGCGAGGGGGTTTTCGAGGTCGAGGATACTCAAAATCGACACCCTCAAAGCCCAGGTTATATATATGTGGCACAATTGGTTATTTTTGAAGTGTTCCGCTTCCATGTGATTTGACCAAATTTGGGTGGTCAGAAAGATCCCTTTCGTTCTCCACGAGAACTCACTATAACCCCATCTTGCTTTGCCTCTATACTAATTGGGCATTCTCCGCGGCGAGGGATCGAGCCGAACTTGAGGGCTTCCGGTGGGAATTCAAAAGGCCAGTGAATTTTGATCAAATGCTGGCGGTAGCGTTTGTGCCATGCTCAATACCGCGATTGCTCCGCATTTTGCACGGACGGGACGGGATTTGCCATACCGAGAGAACAGCGCGTGAAATTCCGCCCACGCTACTCCGACTGAAGGACAAATTCCACAATTCACCAAATTACAAGAAATTTAACCAAGAAGAAATTGGGCGCCAGGTCAACAATGTGTCGGGGGTATGCATGGGATTTTGGCTTGTAGCTTGGGGAATGGGTTACTGTACTATTACGACCAAAGGTTCGCGCTCATTCTTTTTGACCGCCACTGTAGATATGAGGGAGAATGAGGGGTGTGTCCGACGACCGGCATGATGCCCTCATCAACAGGGAGTGATCCGATGTTGGGCAACCCGTATATTCCGGCTCACGCCACACGCAGTGCCCTAGTGGTGACACTGCTCTCGCAAGGGGTATAGCCAATCACCTGCGACAGGGTTCCGCATGAACCGTCGAGTGCAGGTTGATTACTGACTTCTTTTTCTCGGCGCATAGATTTTTATCTCGAAAATCTGAACTTTTTGTTCAGCGCGCGACTCGCGCCACACGCAGTGCTGGCAATCACCTGTGACATGTTTCCACATGAACAGTCGAGCCCTGATCGACTAGTTGATTCTTTCTTTCGGCGCGGTGAGGAACGTTGGGACAGTAATCCAGACAAATCTGTTGTTGAAAACGTTTGACAAAAACAGCGGCCATTCAGAAGTTTTTCTGGGTAAAATCTCCCATATCTGGGGTGGCAGTGCTGGAGCCTCGGCCCGAATCAAAAGCACTCGTGGGGATTCCACAGCCACAATTTAATCCCTGGCTGTGTTATTTTCGGTCGCGAGGAGTCCACAGCTACAATTTGAATCATGGCTGTGATATTCTCGGTCGCAGGGAGTCCACAGCTACAATTTGAACCCTGGCTGTGATATTCCGGCTCGCGGGGATCCACAATCAACGTCTGATGATAAAGGCTTAAATTCATCAAGTGTTTCCTTATCCTTGCCAAATACAGACCTTTTTCTTCTTCTTCTTCTTTCTGTCATTTGTGTAAGATCACGTGATTTACCAAGTTATCGAGAACAAATGCTTGGATCCGCTGCATAACATCGACTGGCAGCTGTGGCAAAGAAAATTGATCGCGAGCGCCGAGAGCGCAAGGAGAATTCCCGCTACCGTAAGGTACGGGTTCTTAGGGCGCCCTAACTTCAGCCACTTGCAGAGCATCACATTTTCATTACAAGGACAAACAAAATTTCAATGTGTCATGGTTCAAAAACACAGCAATAGAGAGTTGTTCGAACAACATCTCGACTCCCACTCGGAGCCCTTTATCATCTGTTGCTTGGTTGTTTTTTTGATGTTTTTAGTTCAATATACAGATTGTTAGTGTCCAAATCTGCTGCAATGAATTTGTCATTTTTGTTTCGTAGTTCAACCCTGCCGCACGCGGCCATCAGTTGCCATTTGAACACGACATTCCACGGCCGAATTTGCGTAATCCCCCAAAATGTTGTGTCCGAATTGCCCGATGTCCCATGAACCCCAACCATCAATATTGCTAGCACAGCTGGTCCGATACCGGTGTGGGTGTATCCCACAGAAGTCTCCATAATGCCCGCAAAAATTTGAGAAGGAGCTAGTCAACCGTAAGCAAGTAAATACTTTTTTTAAGCGATATCTATCAAGAGGTTAGTATTATCTTTGCTTTTCTTGTCACCCCGACAATATACTGACTATTTCATTCAATTTGAATGTCACGCATCACAGCCGATTTCTGAAAACCTTGCAATAATTCTTTCTCGATTTTAACGGATTTTGGAGATTTGTCGGAAAAATTTAATGTCACGTACCTCGGGAGGCAGGATGGCCCATCGCTCCGAACGACTCAAAAAGCTCTCAGGTCCTTCCGCGGTAAGTTGTGCCAGTGTACGGACAGTGAGACTACTTACTCAGGACTTGCATCTGGCGTGAGTGTCCCCAAGTCCAAATTCCTCGAGAACGGTGATCATGATGCCGCACATTTATGTCCAGGGTAAGCATCTTCCATCCCCCAGACCGAGAGCAACGACCCGCACCTACTGTGATTCCAATTTTGGTGCGCGCATCGATCTCATGCAGGCCGCTCGGCGACTTACGCCACTCTCGTCAACAGGGGCTCTCCCGTCACCATCCATGGACGTCGAAACCCACTCCGAGCCGGAATTCACCTTGGACTCGACAGTAAACGATCCTCAGTCCGCGTCGTAGGTCCCACAGCCGTCGCTGTCCCTTGCATCTCACTGGCGCCTATTCCAGATACGCCGGCGCCTTTTTTCCGGTTCAGAGTACGTAGAAACTCACGCCCCCTTGGAAAGGTCGTGCGGTCGTAATAATTTACAACAACATCTAAAGATACCAGAGTTACTCAGCCATCTCGAAAACAGAGCGAGGTTGTCGGGGTCACGTACGAACAGTTTCCTTTGAGTAAATATTACCGGCCTCGAGGTGCGGGGGTCCGGAGAAGCAGAAGTATTTAGACACGGTACCGCTTTCGTCCACGTCGAACCTGTAGAAGATTCAGGTCGTTTAATAGACTCATGCACGAGTAAATGAATGAGAGCTTGAAAAGGTCAACGATTTAGGTTGGAAGCTAATGAAAGGAATGGGAGGGGTGTACCAGACTGTTGTTATGTGAACCCGAAGTGTCGCCGAGGGCTTACTAATGACATTATAGTCTGTAGTTTACTTACCGCGCGCCCGGTGATTGCTCGCCGACCTTATTACTAATCGTCGGAGTTTCAATATGTTCCCACGGCCTTTGCCTTCACGTCATTTTGCTCTAGCTTTCCTGCCTCTCTCCACTTCACTGACTACTCCCGATGTCGCCGCCCACCGCGCTTCCGTACCGCCTGTCCGCATAATCACATCACCCCAAGTTTGCCTCCCCGTGTTCCGTGCTCCGCTTCGCCCCAAGTCGTTTCCGCCTCGAGCGTACTGTACCATTTCGTTCAATTCGCGTGTCACGCGTCACAGGCCCCCAAATTCGCGAAAAATTTCGCGAATGTCACGGGTCACCGAGGCCAGTCGCGAACTTGCGAAAGAAGTCACAAAATCTCCAAAAAACCGCGAAAAATGCGATTTCCCCCCCCCCCCCCCCCCCCCCCCCCCCCCCCCCCCGAGTACCTCGGTGTTTAATTTGCCGCGGCGCTCTCACGACTGATGTGATCGGGAGCAACCCCTGGACTTCTTTGCACACGACTGCGACATTTGACAGCAACCGCTCCTCTCCCTCGACGTTCGTTGCTCGCACCAGTAGGATTCACGAATGAAATCATTCGCAACATTCCGGCATGTGTCAAGACTCATGAGCATCGACACCACGGCAAGACTAGGCAACATTCATCAGCAACTCCGCTTCAAAGCTCTACCTTTGGCCTGGAATATTTCTCAAGAGCGGGATTAATAGCAAGATTTCTACAGCTTTCGACCAATGACTCATTAAACTACAAGCCCCCGAACAAGAACTGTGAATCCTCGCGAGATAGCCCGAGTTCAATTTACGAGAAGCCCTCCGGATACCTCGACTCGGGAGGTCAGCAAGCCGGACGTCATGGCATCTCGGATACAAACATGGTCGAGAAGCATATGAAAAGTTGCGGGAATTCAGACGATATTTATGGGAGCGCAGATACCTTCATTTCTAAACCCAATCCTGCACTCCATATCGCCAACTTCTCCGATTTTCCTGTCATCATCTCGGAAGGGCAAGTCCTCGGTACCGCTCACAACCCGCGAACTTGGTTGGACAAGTCTTCAAAAATGTCAGCCACTCGCAGGAAGCAGGCAGAGGCGCACGCTAATTTCATTCGGCAACTTGTGGAGATCCAATCTTCTGAGGCACCCACTTCTTCCAACACTGTTCGCTCGGAAACCAAGGTCTCCTCCAAGGCTCACCGTAACGCCACAGGCGAGGATGACCCGGATGCCGAGGAGCCCGTTGAAGGCGGCCCGAAAACGGCTGAAGCGCCTCCGGAGTCTGTGGACTCGTCCAAGCTTTTGGAGCAGATCGACATCTCTGAGAACACAACTCCTGAGCAGAGAAAGATGTTTGAAGAAGTGATCCTGAAAAATGCGAAGGCCTTTGGGTTGGATGGAAGATTGGGAACTAACAAAGATCAAGTCGTAATTCCCATGAAGCCGGGTGCTGAGCCTGTTTCCCTCCGACCGTTCCCTGCTTCACCGGCAAAGTGCGAAGTCATTGACAAACAGAGGGACTCCTCGATTGAGCTCGGTGTCATAGAGCCGTCCCGAAGCCCGTGGGCAGCACCTGTGTTCACGGTCTGGAGAAACGGGAAGCCGCGCATGGTCATTGACTTACGGAAACTCAACGAGATGGTCGTTCCCGATGAATTCCCGCTACCACGGTAGGAGGACATTCTCCAGACGCTGGAAGGCGCCCAGTGGTTAACCACCCTCGACGCGCTGGCAGGTTTCACGCAACTCACCGTTCACCGATTCGGACTCATCGCGGATTGTGGCAATTTGCGCGTATGCCGTTTGGCTACCGAAACGGCCCGAGCGTATTCCAACGCGTTATGAACACTGTTCTTACCCCCTTTCTATGGCTGTTCGCCCTGGTCTATATCGACGACATTGTTGTTTACTCGCGCACCTTCGAGGACCATGTTCAACATCTGGATGCCGTCTTTGGAGCCATTGCGGAAGCCAACCTGACATTGTCGCCACCGAAATGCCATGTTGAATACCAATCACTCATGCTTCTCGGTCAAAAGGTCTCGAGGCTGGGACTCTCCACTCACGAGGAAAGCTGAGGGAGCGAAAAGCTCGCAACTTGTGATGCCGATCCAGAAACGATGCAAAAAATCGAGTCATTGTTGCCTAAAGCATCTTGAAAATGTGGGGATGTTTACCCTGTCGGCCGTAGGGCCGAACTGAATTAGTCTGTTTTTAAGGTCAGGTGCGCGATCTGGGTGAAAACCCTATTACATAACGTTTTGAGGACCTTGCCCCAGACCTTGAACCTCAGAAATATCCTCAGCGGCAAGTTCAAGATGCAATCTCTGCATTCGCACAATTGGATAACGCCGTTGAAGAGTAAAGTTGACGAGTGTTTGTCACATCATTGTCACACCAGATTCAACGACAACGCAGTACGTTCATTCCTCCATGGCCGTTCTTCCCTACCGGAAAGGAAAGGCCACAGCGTGCATCACCGGCATAAACCCGGACGAGGACGGGGACGGAAAGTGAAACCAAGATGAAAGGACACAAGATAGCTAACCCTAACCGCTAACCCTAACCGGCGTGGCGGGACGACAAAGCTGATACTCGGAGTTAGGGTGCGCTGCGCTTGCCCTAACTCGTCGAAAGCGTGACGCAGGAGTCGCCAACGGCATTGCTGGATCCTAGGGGCAGTGGGCAGGCGGATTTGGCGTGTAAAACGACGGGCGAGTGGGCGGGCATGAGGGGAGGAAGAAAAAGGGATGTAGCTGACCGTGACACGTCCATTGTTTGACAGGTGCGGAGTTTGAATCTGCCGAAACCGCCGCGATCAAAATTACTGGATTTAGGTTATGATCGGGCGGCGGAATGTCAGTAATGGTCCCAGTCCAAGTCCATCCTATTAATGATACTGGTAGCCAACAGATGCAACAAGTCCTTGACCACATGCTAAATCAACAACAACAGGACGTGCTGGCAAAGTAACTGTGCAATGAGCATACCAGATTAAATATAGCCGCCTTTTGTGTGATCCATATATTTTCACTCCTTATAACTCATCTGATCAAGCAGGTTTTCTGGGCACAAGCAAGATGAAGAAAACTATTAATAGCGAGTCGAGAAACAGACATTTCACCGCCACACTGCAACATATGAGATGCCGAGGAATGATGGCTGTCATATGTTGTTGGTTGACGTTTGTGTCAGAAACTTAATGAAGGATTCCTAGTCCTACTCGCCACGACCCGGTTAAGGTGCCGACGTCGTTGTTTGGTGGAACAAGATTTCAGTAATTCCTTTCGCTGTTGATATTTTGGATTCGACTCCAATGATGCAGTATTAAGGCGGACACCTGAAGGGCTGTCAGCCACTGCGCACAGAGTTTGTTCGTTTTTGCTGCCCCACCGTATCCCTCTGCCTCGTCACGTAAAGGGAAGAATTGGTCGCTTCGCTCGCAACAAAAAACTTTTTGTATTTTTGGGCTTGTGAGCTTGTCACTGGCAGCAAGCTCATAAGGTGCAGGTAAGTATCATTTACGGTCCTTGCAAGAGTCGAAAACAACACTACTCACTATGGCCAAAAGTAACCGGAAATTTGGTTTTGAGGGCTTCTGTTCCAAACTCTTTGCATTCTTGTGACCAAATTCTCAATCTATGGTTAATTTGGCATGGATTAGTACACTTGGACCTGAGGTGCAATCTTTCAGACCCAATATATTACCAAATTTCAAAATTGTATGACCAAAAGTAACTGGAATACTGTAGGTACTTTTCGGCAGAATATGTTCATGTTTGGCATATTCTTTCCCTCCAATTTGAAGGGGAACACGCTTCAACATGTGCAACCAAAAAATATCAGCTACTGCACTGGTGTTGTTGTGAAAATGGGGATCTAAATCAATTTTTGATTAAGGTGGTGATTGTTTCCCTCTTTTTATTTATTCATGGAACCATTTAGAAAGCACATAAACCCCCTAAATTTCGGGTGCATATTTCTATAGGTCCACAGTTAATTATCAGCTCTTGATCTACGCAGAAATACCGTCCAGACAGTCAGAAGGAGGGAAACATCATCAATTTTCGATCAATTTAGAAATTTCATAATATATTAGATGTGAGAGTATCCACCTCAGGTCCAAATGCGTCAATGTATGCCAAGTTAACCATAGATCGAGAATTTGGTCACAAGAATGCAAAAAAATTGGAACAGAAGCCCTCAAAACCAAATTTCCGGTTACTTTTGGCCATAGCGAGTAATTGACGATTGACTTGCCGTTCTGAGGGCTGAATCCCAGTGAGAAACCCAGCTAGGCTTATCGAGCTAAAACAAGACCGATCGAGGAATCCAACAACACCTCAATTTGCCTCGATAATGCGGACAGGGCTGGTTGTACCTCGATCCAAATCGAGACAAAACGAGTCAAATAGAGAGAGTTTGGAGGCCTCTGTGCCAACCCGACACGCAAATCGCTGCTCCGCCGCTCGCCTTGCTCTATTTTTTAGCACCACTCATCTGAAGTAACTCGGTTTCATCGCTTCCGGAGTAAGCCGCGGCTCCGCCGCTCGCCTTGCTCTATTTATTTTTAGCATCGCCATCAACCCTGAGTAAGTCGGCTCCGCCGATTCCGGGCCCGCATCGGGATACCGTAGTATTCTGTAGTATTTCGTTCAATTAGGCATGTGACTTTCGACTTCCAGAATAGTAGGGCCGACAAGTGGCCCGCTACCTCAAGCATTGACGCCTTGGGCCGAAACCATCAAATGCAGCATCCGCGGCATCATCCCGCGCTCTCTTCCGAGACGGTGTCGAGGGGGGAAAATGGTGTTCGGGCATATTGTTGGGACAGGCGGAGTTGAAGGTTCGCGGTTGCTGTGGTCAAGGATGCGCAGCTATCTACATACCTCACACGGTTGATCTGCAAGACTGGTATCAGAGAGCTAACATTAATAAACTAATGGAATCGACTCGCCTTCTTGTCCAGGTTCGGCTCACCTCTCTCCGTCTTCTGGTCCGTTACGACATACGTAGCAAATGAGCCCATCACCAGAACCAGCGTACGTTCAGTGAGTTTCGCGGTCAGCTCCTGCGGCGCTGTTGCAGGGCTGTAGAGCCGGGCCGTAGGCTCTCGAAATGGGTCGGTGATCCGTGTAGGGGCAGAATGAATGATTCAGAATAATTATTGGATCGAGTCCTGGCGACGTTCCAGAGAGGAGGGGGGCGAGGAGCTCGGTGCTGCCTCTGGGTGCTTGCCCTACACTGGCCGCTGGTGTTGAAGTACGCGGCAGAAAGGTGGTTGCGTGGCACTATTTACGTTACAAACAGAGCTGTAAAGTAAAATAGGGGCGAATGTAAAATGATAAAGAAAACTAAATAAACGGGCCTTTCCATAACCCGGCCGCCCGACCCTGCATTAAGCTGTTGTCCACATTATCTAGGCGCGCGGTGTATTCGAATCGGACGGCTTTAAACTCGTCCGTGAACGCGGCTTTGATAGCGGAAACACAGGGGTGCCAGGCCTGGGTGTCTGGATCCCCGGCGCTCGTGATGATGCGGATGCAGTACCCGTGGAGGGCAGCGGCGAGCGCGTCAGCGGTGCGGGGGATGTCCACGAGCTCGAGCGCCTTCTCTACTTGGACTGCGTACACAGTGGTCAAGAGAGCGGAGGCAGACGTCCGAGCCGTGGCAATGTCGTTCTCGGTCGCAGCCGTTGCCGCCACCACACGTTCGTCAGCCATAACGTCGGGGACGCCTAGGAGAGTCTGGTGCGGGGGGAGTCTCAGGTGTGTCAGCACCGACGAGACGGGCTGGCCGTTACTGGACGCCGCCGCAAACTTCTGGTGAGTCGCAGCGGCCTTCTGCAAGGTGTCATAGCCTTTTTTGTAGTTCGACATAGCGTCAGAACACATTTGGCGCATGACGACAAGAGAAGTGGGGGGTGGCACGGGGGTTCCACGATCGATGAGCGCCTGGATCGTGCGCTCGAACGGGTCCGCGCGGTGCGTCGAAACGGCAGTCGTGACCTGCGCTGGAGTGGCGCGTCCCGAAGCCTTCGGGGCGGTGGAGACGTCGTCGCCCGTAGAAGTCCGTTTGCGCTTATTCTTGTTGAATTTCAAGCCGTTGGGGAGCTGGGTGGCCGTAGACATCGAGAGATCGCGGGGGCTCAAGAAGGTGTCGGGGCGGTAGCAGGGTGCAAGGCGAGGGCGGCGAGGGGAGACTGCGAGAAGCGAGAGGTGCCGGGGTGCTGCAGACGCCGAAACGGGTATGCTGCGATGCTGGGCTGTCGAGATGTCGACTAGGTGGTGGGAACGAAGGGCGGGCTCAGGTAAACGAGGAGAGAGAGCGGGCGAGCTTTAGCGAGCCCTGCGAACAGCGAGCGAAGCGAGCTACTGTACCATTTCATTCAATTCGCGCGGCCTGTGACGCGTGACAGCTCGCAACGAATTTCGGCTTTCGCGAATCGGCCTGGGTGGCCGTGACACCTAAAAAAAATTCGCGTTTTTCGTTGGGAACACCTAAATTTACTAGCCAAATCAGCTCTCACTCCAATAAATGTGGTCGTGCACTCAGCATCTAGATACAGGCCGCCAAAACGAGCTGGATCAAAAATGGTGCAACATCAATTCAACACCTTTGCGAGATTTGAGGGAGCTTGAGTGAGCGGTTGAAGGTCAATTTGCTCTCAATTGCATTGAATAAGGCAGTTATGCGAGTGCTGCAGCAAATTGAACACCGAGACACAGCTGGAGAAAAAATTGCGCATTTTTCAGGTTTTTTTGGTGATTTTGTGACTTTTTTGTCAAGTTCGCAGCTGGGCTCGGTGACCCGTGACATACGCGAAACTTTTCGCGGATTTGAGGGCCTGTGACACGTGACACGCGAATTGAATGAAATGGTACAGTATTGGGTGTGAGGTTGATACACAGAGAGGCTGTTGTAGAAACGGGGCGGGGACCACGACGTTGTTGGTGTGCGCAAGAACGTTTCGTCACATGTGACTCATCAGGTGGATAAGTTCCCCTACCATGAACGGTTTGTGCTGGTAGGCTGACTATGGAATCCATTTGGACTCAACGCGGTGAGATTACCACCTCAGTATCTCAATTATTCCATATTTTTATTGTGTCTGTGTAGCACATAAAAATTTATGGCGGCGTAATTGGGTTTCATACACGGTTGATCTCTTTCTACCCATTAACGCGTGCGCCAGCTTAACAACCCGGTCAAGGGTGAATATAAAAGCGTAGGGCACGGTCGTGGGCCCCGAAGGTGAGGAAAGAAGTCGTATGAATTTACTGGGGGAGGAACAGATAGGTACGCTATTTTTTTCGAAAATCCTCGGTGGCCGCCGCGCTCGAGCTCGAGGCACCAAAGCACATCACCACGCCGGACGGCGGCAAAGCCTACGCCATCTCGCTCCCCTGGACCAAGTCCACGCGTGAACGCGGCGGCCTCCTCACGATCACCGCCCACGACGATGACTTCTGCCCGCTTAAAGCTTTCGACAACCACCTCCTCGTTAACTCGGTGGTCCCAGCTAACGCACCACTATTCGCCTTCCAGGCTCCCGACGGCTCCTGGGCACCCACAACCAAAACTTGGCTCATGAAGCGCTGTACACAGATCTGGGACGCGGATGGTATACTTCGCGCCTTCGGCCACAGTTTCCGCATCGGCGGCTCTACTGAACTCCTACTCGCCGGGGTTCCCCCTGATATTGTTGCCGCTCTGGGCGGCTGGACCTCCCTCGCCTTCCTTCTCTACTGGCGCAAGATCGAGCATATCGTGCCCATGCACGTTGGGAAAGCATACGACAAGGCCAAGCTCGACGAAGTCGCCAAAGCGTTCGAACTGTTCCGCGTAGCGCACAATATCATTATGCCTTCGGTCGAAGACCTCAGACTACTCGATGAGGACTAGCTCGCGCGCCCTCGTCGACTTATCGGTCCTAGCTCGCGCGTCCCTTTCTTCCTACTCGTACCTATCCTACACAGTCGTATTCGTTCGTGTTCAATTTTATTCCTTTCCCATACTAAAGAAACTGCCCAGTACTACCCCTTCTCATACCCTTCCCATCTTCTTTCCCCTTCGCACTAGCTCTGGTGTGGGGTGGCCGGCGCGCGCCGCAGGCGCAAGCCAACCGATGGAGCTAGCGCTCTGGGTTGGTGAGTTGGCTTGGGCGCCTTTGGCGTGCCTCCTACGGCCTTCTTCCCTTTCACCGCATGCTCAGAGTCAGTTTCCCCGCTCGGAGCTGAGTTGGCCGTGACGACGCGCGGTGCCGATCGCCTTGAACGTCCCCCCGTCCTCCCCACTCTCCCGCATCCGCCCGAAGGGCGGCCGAGCGGAGAGCCTTCGGCTCTTTCCACCCCCACGCATTCAGAATCCACTTTGGACTTCTGAATACGGTTTTTTCTCTCTCTCTCTTCCCTCTCTCTCACACGTACCGCTGACAGCCTCTAGCCTATCGCACTGCAGTAGCCGTCTGCGGTCATTTGATATGTTGTTAAGTACAGACATGACGTCACTGACATCATAGAACCTGAGGGGCGAGGCGGAGTGGAAATCAAAGCAGTATTGATGGAGTCAAATGTTGGCTTTCCCACGCTTGAGCCACCACGATGTCCACACAAGATACAGATTCCATACATTACAAGCCGGTTTCAATTCCAAAGTGGCACTTGTTACTGTAATTCAAATAACCCCTGCGCCTCTGCGCAATGCAAAAAAGCCGCATGCGGCTCGTGCGGCTTTTGCGCAAGCTGTCTATTAAATAATCCTCAGTCACGCCTTCCTGCACTAGTATTCATAAAATTCTGGAGCGCGATTACTCGAGTAAATTGATGCGCCCCCCTGCCTATTAATCTCTTTGAAGGCTGGTATTTCATCTTATCAAAACATGATGTACTCAGAAATGAAGGTATTTGCCCAAGCCGCGGCAAATACAATGTTCTGTTCTGTCCAGCGACCCATGAACTTGTCGCTGCGGTTCCCAATGCATGCTGAAATAGAGAAGGCCCGAGACTTCGGAGACATGATGTCTCGCTGGAACATGGGCCCATGGGGTCATATGCCATGCCCGCCAGCGTGCATGACAAGCATGAGGTCAGCCTGCATGAAACCTCTAAATCCAACAAAATTAACTATTTTGGGCCTACAGACTTCAAAGTTGTTTAAGTCCTTTGACTTAGTAGACCTAGTGTTGCTGCGACTTAGACTTGGCTGTCCTTAAGTTGACTTGGCTGACATGACTTGAGTCAGGTCAAGTCAAGTTGGAACTGAGACTTGACTTGACTTGCAAGTCAGTGCAAGTTGACTCGGAGTCACTTGAGTAGACTGAAGTTGGATTTCAGATCTGCGTCCATTGCAAGCCCAATTCGTACCTGAATTTCTTGAAACTAGGTGTGTTCTACCGCGTTTTGAAGCCGCTATTCATCTCACGTTGTCTTTTCTTCCAATTGCAGCGCTTATCTTTGGCCACATTCGGCGACAGTGCAAGTTAATAGCAAGATTTTATTTAGAGTGATTTGGTCAAGAAGTGAGCCCGAACGAGTGCGCTCATTACTTTTTTTTGCCGCCACTGTAAGGCTTCATTATTCACTTTGAAACGCGTGCTTCAATGACCTTGCAGTTAAAACGCGACTGTTTCAACTCCACAGCAGTCCCGGAGACACTTTCTGAGGTGCGCCCCGCAGATCTAGATTAATGTTGCCGTGATCCCTTCCAAACAACGGGACCAATATGTCTGAAACCCGCAGGGGGACCGGAAAATGACTGTCCGAAAACTTATATAAAGGCTTAGTTTTGGAGGACAATTCAGTATGTCTCGAGTGCGGCCAAAAATGACCTTCGCTGGTGGCTTAACATCCTCAACATCCCTGCCTTCTTGCGCTCTCGCAAAGATTTTATCCTCGCCAGCTGGGAAAGACGTGGATAAGGGACTGGAATACAGTGCGCACTGCACCGCCTCCCTTTAGAATGAAGAGCTTCAAAGCCCTAGGCTCAATGATGAGAGCAGCAACGGGAAATCTGAAGACACAGTTTTTCTTAGAATCGTGCTGGCTATCACCTCCTAATCAAGCTCGAGAAATGTGGCCCGGCGAATGTCCCACCAATTTTTCTTTAGCTGCAGTGATCTGTCCTGGGAATTGGCGTTGCAATTGATTCGGACCAGATGGAATACGGTGGGAGTAATTTCACAATTTGTTGAGATGCTAAAATCAAATGTCGACATTTTATATGCCTACTTGCTGGGTAGAAAATATTTTAACCCAGAAGAAGTCGAGGGCAAGGCCAAACAATGTGTCGTTGACGCGAAAATCGGTCGAAATGCTGCGTACGCTATTCCGGCTGTATGCGCAGACCTACAGGGGGTTAACACTCTTCATACATGTCTGCGCAACCATTCGAGATAAGTTTTGGCCAAAACCATCGAGTGCATACTGACTATTCCCCTGATTTCCTCCTGCAACCCGCCTTTGGCAGTTGGGCTTGTTTGAAATCCCCGTATACCTCTGCCTGCCCCATGCGCAGACCTATACGGGGGGGCCACGCCCTATGTTCCGCAAAGAGCTGTAAAGGTTCATGCCAGCATTTTATTTGGACTGATTTGACCCAGAAATGAGCCCAGACAGCCACGCTCATTCTTTTTGGCCGCCACTGTTCAGTGGCACGACCCGGTTCACAACTTTGTCACGCACGTCAGCATGCATCAATCTTGAGTGCGCTGCTGGTAAGATTTGAAACAGAAATTTATGTAAGATGTTGGTGTGAGCATAGACTGGATACTATTCGGACTGAGACGGTCTAAAATAATATTTCGGAGCACATTGGCGCGCCATTCTCGTGGCAGTTACTGACATGTTGTAGGCTACTTTACAGCTCTTTGCGGAACTCAAGGCGCGGCCGTTTTTTTTCCCATTTTGGGACAATTTTGATTGTTTTCAGTATTTTGCTCCCTGTGACCTCAGCTCTTAACGGAGGGTCCTAATTCGTTCTGAGGTGGATTCTTAGAATAAAACTGCATCGAGTAATGTTCTCCGATAGTCTGTTTACCTCGTTTAAACTCGCAATACAAGAACAGCTGGTTTTCACGGCGGCGGCCCATAGCTCGGGGACGGTGACCTTAGCAGTACTTGTAAGTGTTCCTAGTACCAATATACTCAGTCTCAAGAGCGTGATGTTGTCAGATTTGTGATAATTTACCCAGGGATGCGGGAAATCACAGCTCAAGTATGCTGATGTTACACTGAGAGTCGTGTAGTAGCCCGACAAGGTCGGGGTCAAAATCGAGTCGTGATTCCAAAATGAGATGATGCAATTGCGGGAGGATGAGGAAGCGCGTGGGAGCTGTAGCTTGCAAAGACAAGGTTGTAACACGCTGCAATTTGTGAAGTGGGGCAGTCTGATCCCACATTTCAGGATCATCGGTTACTGCGAGTCGCAAGTACTCCAATTGCAGCAGCTGGTCCAAAGTACGTTCAAAGAACTCCCGTTCCGCGTGGCCAACTCCCCAGCTGAGATGTGTCAGCTGTGCCCATGGTGCGTGGAGTCCAGATGGGCTGTCCCGGTGAAGTTTGGTTAGGCGTGGGCAGCGGTGGAGGAGGGTGGATACCCATGACACTGCACGCATCCAGGAGAGGTTTGGCCATGATTGCAATGCTATTGATATACTCTCAAGCGGAACCTGGGCTGGGAACTGCACCGGGAGGTGATGCGGGCAGATTAAATCCACTATCTCCAGATGGCGACAGCGAGAGACTGCTGGTAGTAGAGCATGGAGATGGAGGGCCATGGGATATGCGAGATCCGAGTCGACTTCGATTTGGGGGGGGGGGGGGGGAATGGGAGGAGGCCAAAAGCGGTAGGAGAAAGTGTTCTGCAATCTGGGTCTAGCGATTCGAAGGGAAAGTGTGGTGCTCTGGGCGCGCAAGAGCCAAAGCTGCACCAGATCCGAGCTATACACACTCTCGGTGTCTAGGGATCGCCACAGCGCGGGGAGCGCAACAGCAATTGCACGCCAGTCGGAGCAGACTGCACACAAAAGACGGGGTGCCTCAGATGCCGAGGGCGTGATGAAGATTGGCAAATCAAAGTAACTGGCCTGCAGAGGAGGGCGGGACGGAAGGCATAGAACAAATATCACAGCGCTGAGCTCTGTCGGTAACCGTCTAATTGGGGAGTACATGCTGGTCGGTGTTAGGAGTTATGCTGTGCAAGATCAATGACGTTGCGACGGAGAAATATTTAGAACTGGACATACAGGGAGTATCTACAAAGCCCGATTGTGAATAGCTTCAAGTTTCCTCCACAGCTCTGCAATATTCCAGCTCATAGCTCTCTCAGCATTCATCCTGTCTGTCGCGTCTGCACGACGTCCCACACTCCAGCCCAAATACTTCCCCTTTTAATATACTTACAGTACCTTCATGTCTACCTCCGCCAAGTTCCCCGCTATCCAGTGGACTGCCAACTAAGGAGCTTTAACTAGGCAACTTCTCGAGAAGCTTCAAAAAAGGAAAATTTCGTCGTTCTCTTCGGAAAGAAGGACGCGGAGGCGAGCCGTGACAGTGGTTTCTATTTGAGGCAGTTCATCATCTTTTGCCAAGAACACATCATCCGACCGCAAAATTACGGTCTATGAGCGTATCGCACAAGAAATCTGGCCGGATGACTTCAAGATCCACAGCAAGACCCTCGGGAAACGTGTCAAGGGAAAGGCTGAAGAGTACGTGTCTCAACTCAATACAAATTATGTATTACCTCCCGAAGTCTGGTCACCACGTACAAAGAAAAGGCGGCACGACTTCGGGTCACTGGTGGTGGAGTGGGGGCCCCTGAGGACGCCGCCACCAGCCAGGGCCATAAATATCTTGACTACTACATCCCGGAGGATGGTCCACACCATGATACCCCTGCCGCTGCTGTCAATCTCTGGCGTGCGTCACAATTCTGTCGAGACTTGTGCATCTAATTGATCAGACACTAGAACAACTCAACAAGGAGTTCCCGTACTTCTCTGAGCTCCATAAATTCCTCAGCACCCGTCCTAACGTCGTGCCTCCCGTAATCACGACTGGGATTGGTCCCCAGGGCCGTAGAATCGTTTATAATCAGCCGAACGAATCCACACCTGCTTCCCAGGTATTCGACGACTCTCAAATCGATCCCAGCCTTCTTGGTCTTGCTGCCACCCCTCCCCGCCCGTCTTTAACACAGGGAGACCCTGACGAGACCCCCCGTCGTCTGATCAGCACCAATTCGCGTATTTCATCGCTCGAGACTCCGAAACTCAAGGCCCGAAAGCCCTCGACCTTCGGCGGAGATCTGACGAATGGCATGGCCAAGGCTCGTCAGAATGTTCAGCATGTTCCGAAGAAACGTTCTTTGGAGGACGTCATAATTGAATCGTCTCGGTAATCTTGTCATTTTGTTGCTATTTAAATATGATACTGATTGTCCGCCAGGGAAAACATCGCAATCGCAAGGGAATGCGCGGCAGCGCAGGCCGAACACCGTCGCCAGAACCTTCTTGTTGTCAAAAAGAAGCTGATCATGAACCTCTTTACAGCAGGTCTCAAGACGTTGGATGAGGCGCGTGCCGAGCTCGCTGCACTCGATAACCCTCCCCCAGCTGCTTCCACTTCCCGCCGGTCCCCACCTCGCACCCCTCATAGCCGTCACACTTTCCATTCGTCTTCTCCCATCGTACCTCACTCCCCAACTCGTTGGTCGATCGAGAACTCACAATTTGACGGCCCTGGTGCTTTTGGAAAGGAGCTCAGGGCTCTCCATGTCAATCCAAACAAATGCAGGCCATCACCAAACAATGTGCCGAGATTTTGCACCAAAACAGTATTTTGGCCACTGTGCAATCATTTCAAGCAGGATTTTGATGGGGTCGTGCGGGGAGGATAGTCAGCGAAATTCCGGCTCAGACTGTCTCTTCAGATTTATTTTGACGGCCCTGGTGCTTTTGGAAAGGAGCTCAGGGCTCTGTTTCAAGCCGGATTTTGACGGGGTCATGCGGGGAGGATAGCCAGCGAAATTCTGGTTCAGACTGTCTCTTCAGATTTATTTTGATGGCCCTGATGCTTTTGGAAAGGAGCTCAGGGCTCTCCATGTCAATCAAACAAACACAGGCCATCACCAAACAATGTGCCGAGATTTTTCATCAAAACAGTATTTTGGCCACTGTGCAATCATTTCAAGCCGGATTTTGACGGGGTCGTGCTGGGAGGATAGCCAGCGAAATTCCGGTTCAGACTGTCTCTTCAGATTTATTTTGACGGCCCTGGTGCTTTTGAAGAGGAGCTCAGGGCTTTCCATGTCAATTGAAATGCCTATAGGATCATGGCAATTGGTATAACCGTTGCCAAGCGATCAGGTAAACAGTGTGAGATGGGACCGTTTAAATGAATGCAAAATGGTACTTTTTAAATGCACAGCTTGCCCTTGCCTGAGCAGAAAATTATGATGCCTGGTGCATTGGATAGCCACAGCAATTCTGAGTTGAAATGCCTATAGGATCATGGCAATTGGTGCAGCTGTTGCCAAGCTATTGGGCAAACAGTGTGAGACGGGACCATTCAAATGAACAAAATGTCTGAATTGGGATTGTGCCATCAATTGAATGCAAAGTTTGATGGCTTGGTGCTCAGAGTCGCGGTCAAGGATGGGGCTTGGGTGAAGTGGGTCTGCAGCGTCTACTAGGGCATTGGAGTGTCGCTTTATCTGAGTGCGGCAAGGGTGATATTCGGAAGGTCACCATGGACGTTGTGGAAACGCCTGGTGCGGGCGATATAGCGGAAGAGTGGCGGGTATAGCTTCATGGAACCAAGTAACTTCACGATGCTTGTGGCCTCCCTTCCGCCTTCCCGTATAAGTTCACGGCGAGCGTTGTGATGCTCCGAACAATGAAGAAGATAGTGAGCCACGGTTTCGTCGGCTTGGCGACAACAAGGGCAGATGGGTGAGTCGGTTTTACTGATGCGGTGGAGGTGTTTCGCGAGGGGGATGTGACCAGTGCATAGTTGAATAAGTAGGGCGGCCAGGCTACGTGGTAGCTTATTCGCGAGGGCGCGCGTTTGATTGTAGGACAAAAGCCTGGTTTGCTACTCGTCAGGAAAGCGCTGAAGAAAATAAGGGCACACTACATACAGTTACGCCATACATCTAGAGGGACAGTGTGGCAGAGCTTGTTGAATTACGGAGAACGACAGGGATAGGTTGATCTGCGATGAAGGATCACATTACAGACACGACGGAAGACGGGACAATAATTCCTATGGAATCAGAAATCTGCTTCCCATTTGCGATTGCGTTTAATGGTGTTCAGTTGATTCATATGTTCGTCCGAGAGTTCGATAGTCTTGATCCCCCAGCCGAGAGCTCAATCTGGCAGACATTGAATGAACCGGGAACATTGCTTTATGAGGCAAGATGGAAGCGTGACCAGTGTTGCGATTAAGTCTTACGACAATGTTAGCTTGAATCAATGAGGCAAGAAGAGAACGATGAACAGCTGTTTCGATGATTGATTTGGACGATGAGGCACAGCGACCTTGATCAGGATGACGGAGTACCATCTTGCCACGAGTCTGGATGGTTGGATTTGACTTGGTGTTGCAGAGGGCCTTCCAGGAGGATGAGTATGGGCAATAGGAAGCAGCTGGAAGTGGGATGATGGTGGGGGAAAGAACAAAGCCGTGTGAATGACAGACGTCGTTCTTTTGAGCGGGCCTTGAGCGCGCGATCAAACGGCATGTGGTTCATTTAAATTTGGGAAGACGCATCATACCACAGCCTAAACTTAAAGTCAAAGCCTCGAGGCCGCTTTCTGTTGAACTCTGTTGTTTGGATCGGATGATCACATCACCACTTATTGTATTGATACAGATCTTATTGTTGTGATACTGATCCTCACCTTATTGTTCTTGTTGTTTCCATTGTTCTTATTGTCTTTTCTCCTATGTGCTCGGAAAACCTTTGGTCATCCATTTGAGAGTGTAAATAGCACAGTAGGAAGGCCCTTTAGATATTTGATGGAGCAGAACTTGCAAAATCCGATTTTTTTTTTTGGCAAGCAGGTTTCGCTGTTTGGTGGCTGTGCTGTGGCTGTGTTCGGCCATCGGACCGCCTCTGCCGGGCCTTGAAGATTGTTTTGGCTGAACATGGATACACAAAGGATGGAAAGGGTAAAACTTTGATTGGGGATTGTCAAGCATGCAAGGCTGCAAAGTCTCGCAAACCCCATCTCGATGGTGCATCCGCAGATGAGGAGGGTGACATGTTTGGTGATGATGGAAATGACAGTGAGGAAGAATTAGATGAGCGCCCAGTTGACTGCTGCATGCAAAGGCTGCTCTCGCTGCAACCAGATTTTGCTGGTGAGAAATCTCAGCTAGAACTTGTGAGTGCTTCAGCAACCCTTGATGTTGTTTTCTAATTTTGTGATAGACCAGCTAGCTCATGGCTCAGCCACGGCTCAGGCTGAAAATGATGAAGTCCCCGATTTAAGGACATTGCAGCTTTTATAATTACTCGTATGTGAGTGCAGACTCTCCCAGTGCATGGACAAGCTCGGATGTCCGCACTATCGCTTAAGTTGTGTAACATTGTCACCCAGGTCATGAAATGTGACATTGCCATCAAACCATGGTCAAGCTGAGGAAGAAAATATTATGGAAAGCATTGTCAGAGCTCTAGGACCCACTTAAGGGCCAACAAAGTGCATAAACACCACTCATTCATAAGTTTCTCAAATCCAGCTGAGCCGCGGCTTAGCCGTGGCTTAAGCAGCTGGCTGCAGCTGGCTTATTTTTGGCTTGGCTTGGCCGGCTAGCCGAGCCGAGCCAAGCTGCAGCAACACTAAGACGAAGGCTTCGCAACCAAACACAAGCACACAAACACGACGCGCTTACTCAAGGCAAGTGAGTCATGTCCATAGAGGGTCCAATAACATGTCTTTCAAGGTTCCAGGGCGTGTTCAATAGTGCAAACAAAATTACAGCACTTTGCGGAACATAAGGCGTGGATGCTTTTATTCTGTTTTCAACAGTTTTGGCTAGAACACGCGCCACGGGGTCAATTTCGATCGGATTACCTTGAGAGTAGGTGCGTTGGAATCGCGCTGGAAATCTGCAGGGGATCGAAAGCCGGTTTTTTTTATGTAATCACATAGTGTAAAATCTTCCAAAATATCATGGTCTCCAGTAGGACAGGTGTAGCACAAGGAATACTTGTCTGATTGACCTAGTTTTTGGATATGTCATGAGTCCTAGCTGGTGATGGAGGACCATGAGGTTTATAAGAATGGGTATAGCCAAAGTCCCATACAGAGCTCTACTTATTATGGGACATGAATATTGCCCTACCTAAAATGGACATCAAATCATGTTCACTCAGCATGTTGCCTATAAACATATGTCATCCTTTAGTAACATCCTAGATACATAACATATCTGAAAACTAGGTCTCCCCGGGCAAACAAACGCGGGCTCGGCGTGTCAATAGAGCCATCAATTGAAGTGTGCCTGGCGAGCCTCCGCGCCGAAGGCACGGGTTTACAGCTGGTGGGACATAGCGCAAGGGTCCGGCTATTTTACCTTAGGTCCCAGACTGTCACGACAGGGTTCCCAAATTGGGATGTCGTGGCAGGCTGGAGCTGAGACTAGCGTCGGACGAATCACCAAGTGAGCCGAATCTAGGCCCATTTCCATTGGTCAATCCCTGCGCCTTGATGATGGAAGGAAGCTTAGAAGAAGTTAAAGGCCATCATCGGCGGTGTTGCTGGTTTGGGACGCAACATGTGCAAAGCGCCTCGCTCTTATTTCCGACCATGCGCGCTCTCAGTGCATTGCTTCGGCACGATGATATTGTGGGCCGTATCATGACCTTTTGCCCCACCTCGACAGTCTCCAATCGACTACCCTCGTCTCCAAGGCTTTCTACCGTGTCTTCCAAACTTACCCCAAGGCAGGTGGCTTTGTGCACGTTTCGAGGAGCTAACTTAACCTTTGCGTTTGGTGACAGTCCATAACACGAGCAGTAGCATACAATATTGTTGGACCCGGTAAAATGCTTTGGATGTGGCGCGCACAGCTTGTCCTTCGAGGTGCGCGATGTCGTTGCAGGCGGAGGCGGCGGAGGGACAGGTGCGGACCCGGGCGTGGACGCTTGTGGAGCAGGAGGTGGCTCGACCACAATGTCATCTCTGCTGGGGCATGAGATGGAGTGGAAGTGGTAGAGAAGGGAACGTACAACATATCGGGCTGCACGGGCGGGGCACCATCAGTGCCTCCAGCGTCGGGGACAACATCCGTGCTTTGCTCCGCATCTGCAAGCAACGTGTTGGGCTCGGTACTGGGCGGCGGAGTCGTCTCGTCCAAGGGAGGAGGCATCTGGATGAGGGAGGGATCTAAAGAGGTTTCGGATGAGAAAGAAAGCGCAAGGGAAACACGCACCATTCAAGAGTTCTTGGCGTTTTTTTGCTCGCTCGGAATCGGCGGAATCATCGGCCGCGCGTTTGCGAGCCATCGATGCAGCGGGCGGCGGAGGCGGTGGCTCACTCGGCGACGGCGGAGGATCGGGGGCGGGAGCGTCGTAGGAGGTGAGTCGGTTGGAGTTGGCGGAATCATCGGCGGCACTTTTGTGAGCCATCGAGGCGGAGGCGGTGGCGCACTCGGTGCCGGCGGACGCGGCGGTGACGGATCGGGGGCGGGAGCATCGTACGAGGTGAGTTGATTGGAGTCGGCGGAATTGTCGGCCGCACGTTTGCGAGACATCGATGCAGCGGGAGGCGGTTGCATAGCAAGAGTCCGGTACCGGGAATTGCATAGCCGTCTTCGAAGGCGTCCCACGGCGATGCAGACATTGTCAATTTGGTGTTCGGTCAATAAATGTCCACTTGCGGACGATCTGCTTCTGGAAATTGGTGGGTCCCACTCGACTCCGCCAATCGAGATATTTCATTTAGAACGCTTTGTGGGGCCAAAATAATTGGTCAATTTTTTTGTTGCCTTTGATTGTCCGGAGCTGTACAGATACGGTAATGACCTAAGGCCTACCGGAATTACCGTTGAGAACTCGTTGATAAGCGTGAAGATCTGTGAAGATCCACAATAGGGCGCTCGCTTCTTCAATCGCCCACTGCTAATATGGGATTGCTCTCTTGATTCCAACACGAGACGATTCCTCCGTGTAGGTTGGGTCAATAGAACCGAAGGGGATAAGGAGAGTGTGGGTTTGGATGTTCCAATCTGCGGTTCCGAGGACATCCCAATCCCCTGTGAATGCAGATGCACCGTTGACGCCTCTGACTCTACCGCTGGACAGGTCATGCAGAGGCAGAAAGAGTTCGTCCTTGCCATGGTAGAGGATCATCAATTACCCCATTCTGTTATCATGTGGGGGTAACTCTGTAGAGCAACCAAAGTCGGTCGGGCAAATCAGTTGGAACCGGCCCCGCAAGTGAGTTGGCACTTGGTCTTAACTAGGAGGCCGTTGAAGGCTAATAATATCTTGTTAAGCTGGGGGACCAGCCCCGAAGTCATTTTCGACGAAGCTGCGATCACTGAGGAGCTTAAAAGCTGCAATATGTGGTACCTCCTCACAGATGGGGAAGTCGATAGGCCCATCAACTTTGCGCGCAAGGCTTTGGAGAACGGAATGGCCAACACTCCGGTCGTCTTTGTGACGCGGCTATCGTGTTCAAAAACGCAGCCAGCGGCGAAATCTACGTCGTAGCCGCCAAGGGAGCGTTTGAGGTCCTCACGGCCGGTTACAAAATCAATTTGGCCAACTTGAACTGGAAATCTTTACCATTCTTTCCCCACCGAATCCGCATTTAAAAATGCGTTGGAGGGCATCAACATCGTGGATACAGCGCGCCTTAAAACCGGCGGTGCTGTCTATCTCGGTAGGGCGTGGCACGAAAAGCACCAGTGCTTCGTCCGTATCGACCGTCTCCTGGAGCAGATGTCCCCGCAGAGTATTCCCGAGAATGAGCTTCTGGACCTTTTGGAGGACGAGACATTCAAGGCGCTTGCGTTGTCTTGCAAGACGCGCGGCCTTGTGCAGAACTTGCGGGACTGGCTGTTGGCGAAATATGAGCAGCCACGAGATATGCCAGCCATTCACCGACCTCATCTCGAGAACTCTCCCCTCTTACCTCGCATCAGCCGCTGTCTAGAGAAGCTCACTGCTCTCGAGAACACTGGATTCGACGTCGGTATTTTGGAGTGGTCCTCGCACCGGTCCATGTCTGCCGCTGAAGCCGTTAGCTCCCCGAAAGTCGACCAGGAGCCCGAGGTTCTCAAGGCTCACTCCTCGACATCCACGACCGGCGCGCAGTACGTGAGCAACACGCGAGCCACAAGAACCTCGACCGTTGTAGAGTCTTCCACGAGCCTGACACAACACAGTAGTTATGCAACTACATATACTTCCAATGCGCACTGGTCATCTTGATGTACAACTACTTAACTACCGACTTACCATACTGTACCCACGGCATCCATATTTATCTGGCACTACTAGTAATCCAACCGCAGATCTTGCATCAGACTCAATTTACATTATTTAATCTTGTTACCTTGCCTGTCAAGGTCTCTCCCAGACAGATCCATCATCGAGGCTGATAATCACTAGCCGCCGCGGCGAACTTTCCACAATGTTCCCTGTTCAACCCGTCTTGCCCGTACTCTTGGGACCCCTGATTTACGTACACTTACACAATATTTTACCGCCTCAGTGCATGTAACATGCAAGCCTGGAATCTAGTCTATCAGACAAGGTCCGTTCGAACGTAGCTCGAGCCTTCTAGTTCATTCGTTTGAGGACAATTTGATGGTTGTCAAAGCAAGCGAAAATGAACGGATCAGATCCGCACCGCCACAGCTGTCAATTTTACGTCTCTTGTCTTCCACCTCCATCTTCAAAACTAGCGAAAACTGTGATTCTGTGTTTCATCAATGTTGAAACTGGGACGCCAAACCGCAGACTCGGACTGAAGCGTGCCGGCAATCCAGTACTGCGGGTAAGAGTTTTCAGCAAGAAATTTGAAATCCGTAACCCGATACATGCCGTCGACAAGATGGCCCTCCATAAAAGGTAAGCCCTCGGGTGTCTTGAAGGTCGCCTTCCCTTTGCTGAAGATGACAGGGTAGCCTTCTCGTCGAGGCGCGAGATCGATATGAGGTACAGAGTGAGGTCTGGAGTGGAAAATTTTTACAAGTCCGAGTGAGTCCGGGCAATTTTCGTTATCTTCCTTTTTCGCCAGCTTCAACCAGCTTCAACCCTCCCCCTGCGACTTGAGGCTGTCTCCACAAATAAACACACAATGCATGTCTCTATGTTTCATCCTTCCAATATCATTATTCATTCTTTGCTTTTCAGTGCCCCTCCATTTCTGCCCCTTGCCCTCACTGTAAGTCTCCGCTTCCTCATTATTCTACTTTCACTGCCTCCTGTCCGTTGCGGATATGTTCTCTCCTTTTGCCTGCTTGCCGTGTTGTAATTCAGTAGAATCAGTGTGTGTATCTACGAAGTTGCTTTGGAATATATTATCTTCACCCCTACTTACCTCTTTGCTCGGTGCATGGTGCTGGCAGACGAGACGAGAAGAGAGATGCCTACAGACAGAAGAAGAAAGAGAAAGAGGGCAGATATGCATAGCATACGCGTGAAAGTAAAGGCCGTTCGCAGAGACGGTGAGGGCGAACGCCGGTCGGGGCAGTGACCAGCGACAAGCCGCGTACATGTGGACGCTCCGCCGAGTACGACCGCCTGAGACGGAAGAGAAGGAAGGGCGGAAAAAGGGCGCGGATCGTAAGGATGCCACCGTATAAGAGACCAAGACCGACGCCGACGAGCGTGAAGGCAGAAAAGAACCGTGTATAGACGCGGAGTGGCACCGAGGAACAAGAGGGGAAGGAAGAGAAGACGGAAGGACGGTCGGCCGGAACCGAGTAAGAAAAAAAAGTGCATATATGCGCATCGTGCGGGACAGCGTGGCACGGATGGCGGTGATAGGGCACTACGGGCGCGGCAAACGCAGCGAAGAGAACGCGCATATCGAAGTGCGGAAGACAAAGGAAGAAATGCGCACTGGGATCGGACAGGATGTATGCGCACAGGAAAGCGGGGGTATCACTCAATGTTCTATAGCAAGGGCAGTCCATAATACAGACAATAATGATATGCGGGGGCGACGGATACATGAAGCGGGACAGGTCGTAAGCGTGAGGGGAGGGTCAGTCGGCGTGGAAGAGGTACTGCGAGAGAGAAGGGTCAGCAACGATGGCGAGAAGGAAAGAAAGGACGACGCACCTCAATCGTCGCTGGTGGCAAGCTCGTTCTCCTTCTCCTCCTCCTCGTCTTCCTCCTCCTCGTCGTCCTCCGCCTCGACCTTAACCTTCTTCTTGGGCTTCGCCTTGGGGCCTCGGCACCGCCTTCTTTTCGGCCTTGGGCTCCTTGGCCTTCGGGGCGCGCTTGGTGACGGGCTGGCCGCGTTTGGGGTTCTCTGGGGAGTCGGCCCACAGCACAGCGACCTAGGGAGAGCTAGAGACGCGATGAGCAGGGGTAATGAAGATGCAGGAGACAGACGACGTACGGCCTTCATGCCCTCCGACTGCTTGGCCTCGGGGTTGGCCTCTTTCCAGATCTTGAGCTCTTTGCTGATGAAGATGTTGTAGGCAGATTGATATTGACGTGTTGATGACCCCCGCGGTACGTTGGGTTCCGGCTTGCGCTGCGGTCCGTGTGTGTTGGTGAAACCAACAGAATCGCTCAACTCTTACAGGTCCACGCGTGTCTGGTCCTCGGGCCCCGCAATCTCGCTCGAGCGACACATCCGCCGCGGAATCGCGTACATCCGCAACCATCCATTCTACTCACTCCTCCTCTGAGCGCCGTCAAACGCGCCGGCACGTAGGCAGGCCACCCGCGTGCTCATCCTCATCCTCGCGTGAGATTAAATTGAATTCCACACAGTGTGTACAAAAGTTAATCAATTATCAAGGCTGGGATAGGTCAGTAATCATGAGATCCTGCTAGAGGTCTTCATTGGCCGCGCCCATGCCTCTCTGCAATGCGTTATCCCCGTTTCTTGACCATCAAGCACTCGCCTCAGCTGTTTCAATGTTGAGCAAACCATTTTACAAATTTTTATTGGTCGCGCCCATGTCTGCCTTTCCGGCATTGGTTTGACCACCGTTCCCGTGTCTAGGGCATTTTGAAGTCGGCAATTTTTTTACAAGCTCATTGGTCGCGGTTGTGCCGTCAGCCCATGGTATTTAAGGTGCAAGATATCAACTCTTCCCCACCGCTCCCTCAATCATGCCTCGTCCAAAGAGTGTTGCAAGCGACTCTGCTTCCTCTTCTCGGTCCACCCTTTCCACCCGCGCCTCAGCTGCACTCAAAAAAGCGAAACAGAAGGCCGCCAAAGTTGTCACGACTCGGCGAGACGGAAGTCGATATCCGTGCGACATTTTGGAGGGTTTTGGACAGGCCGGCCTATCTGACATATTGGGTACTGTAGCGATTATAGATACAATTTGTGAACTTGTTGTGTACCACTCCAACAATTTGGGATTTGGACAAGATTTGGATTTGAGATAATTTGTTCATCCATCAGGAAAACCCGAATCTCGCAATTGTTCCCCAAATGGTCATAATGTTTCCCACAAGCTGACATTCTGTCTGCCATTCTCAAACAATTCTTCGCATTCCGACACAAAGTTGCGTATTTTGGTCCAAAATGTGTATTATTACCGAAAAATATAACTGCGAGCAAGAAACAGGTCAAATTAGATTCAGCAAATAGTAACATAGGCATGTCGGGTCCGACCATGGACTGACATAAAACTTTGTACATAGGCCTAAAACATTCTCGCTTGTCCATTCGCGAGGAGCAACAGGGCCAAATTATGAGAATAAGTGGACGCTTCGCCGAATATTCGAAACAGGGATGATACTCGTGGTACACTTACTCAACAGGACGCGAGATCTTGTACATCTTGTGGTTCGGGTCTGGTGCATTTGGAAATTTTGAGAACCATTCCACGTAGGCAAGATGTTTCGCTGGTTTGGCACGAGTGAAAACAACATTTAACACTCGTTCTGAAAGGGAAAATACCGCGCGGACATGTCCAACACAATATCCTGGTTAATGGTTCCCAAAATTAGTACACGGCAAGGGGACAGCTCAGCGATCGTACTTTTGATTCCCTGTTCTCTCCCGTACCATCGTTGATCATTACTGTGTCAAATCGCCCCCGATACGTTGTCCATGTTTGTTGGTGTAGCCGGGTTTAGCGTGTACGACATCAAGGGCGTCCCCAGCATTTTCTCGTCCCAAACGGATCTTCGTTCCAAAATTAGATCTTGTGGTAAACAGTATTTTGTTTCGTGCTCATTCAGAAGTGGAATAGGCACAGATTTCTCGGTAGAATAAGCTTTGTACCCATCAAATTTTGATGAATAAGAACAAATTGATGCACCGGATCGCTGAGTTCATTTCTCGCTCCTTTCTCAACAGATTTGGATAATTTATAGCATGTTCGAGACCGCGGAAGCAGCGCTTTCAGATTCTATCCTACCCGATTGGTGAAACAAAAAAACTCCAAAACCTCAAAATTCGGGCTGTGTGGTATGACCTTGACACGCCAATGTCCAGTTCTCAGCCAATTCTGGGCTGATTCGCTTCAATCCAGATCATTCTGAAAGCCAGACGGGCGGCAAAGTCCTGCCGTGAGGTTTCCCGCTGATTGTTGCTCCGAGTTCCGAGGGTTACATCATTTACACAGTGGGGATTCTGCGGCTCCTCGCAAATAATCACATCTTCACAGAGATCCATCCGGACGTGTTTTCATTGAACCGTCCGGTCCGGCTCCCCCCGCGTATCGGAACGGAGGCGGCGATGCCCTTCGTTACGTTAATCGCGAGCAGAAGAAAGTAATTTGAGTCCTGCACAGCAATTGACGAATTTCGGCCATTCAAAATTTTTTATCCGAACTTTTGTCCGAGTTCCGAATTCTGGTCTAGTAAGACTCTGATGGACCCTGCAACGAGACCCGAGCGGGACGTCGCGGAGCGGGAGGCTACAACCGACCAAGAATGTTTAGCCGATCCGATAGTAATACGTACCCAGAGCAGTCCAGTGGTCAGAATAATCTGGAAAATTCACCTCCGATGGAGCGCGCGGAGGGTATACTTGTAACCCGTCTGCCGCGACGAATCTTAGTGCAAGCACTATGCCGCAGGACAACTCGAGATTTGTAAATTTTGTAATTGGGTTGCGCGTGGAGTTTGAATTTTTGGGTGGTACCGATCAGCGGCATCACGCACGAAGAAATGAAGATTGAGGTAGATACTGACGTCCAGTCATCGGTCCATGATGGGATCCAGGTTGTCCGCGAATTCCGGATCGTCTTCATCGTCGTCCAGTTGCTCCTGCGATCTGTCTGGGCGGTGATGATGGCCCTCGGGGTTGACGTCGGACGATTCCCGGGGATCGTGGTACCTTTCTGGCAGTGTAGCCTAGCCCAAAATCTGTTTTAAATGCCTCAATCTCGCCTTTCCAACAAGGTCTATTCCGACGGATTTATTGGCGACGTGAATGCAGCCCATATTGGTCTTGATACATCGAAGTTGAGATATCTCTGAAGAAGTTGTAAATTGATAGGCAAACCATTCGCCATTAGCGACTGGTTCAAAGAGAATATCATTATCCAGAGGTGCTCGTTCGTCCTCACCCCAGAGAACGGGTTTTGTCATTTTTTCCAAATGTTCTAATACGTCTTTTGGCATGCCTTGCACGGATGTCAAGTCTGAGTCACGGTCATTTAAACCATTTTCTTTTTACTTTCAAGTGTATGGAAAGATTTATGCCAATAAGCGACGAGACCTCGGAGAGTGACATTGGAACGAATTTTACAGCAGCCAGACTGAAACACTTACGAGCGGCCCAGATGTAGAACGGGGATTGGTCGTACTTGTAATAATAGTCACTTAGCTTCCGATGCGGCCAGAACACCACGGGTCTCCCGACCATTATGAGCTGGTGTAGAACGTGAATTCATCGACATGGGTGCAAGATATCCATGGTCCATACCTGCTTTAATGTGCTCACGAGCATACGGAGACATGAGCGGCTGAGCCACAGTTACCGGGTCTCGCACACTGGTCCTTTCTATACGTTTATAAATTTAATCATCGGCCGACAAAAAAGCGCGTGAAATTGGGAGGCGCATGAGATCCTTGATGCGGCGCAGTTCGATGTCCGACAGTGTTGAACCCAAGTCGGTGCAATGGTCTAAGCTGAGAGCTCCAAGAGTCAATTACTTAAGAGTTTCCACCGAAAGTCTTCATCAAGAATGTAGCAAGTAATGGTACTGGTTGAGGCCAAGGCAGCAGCCATCTTGACGCGTCACGGTCGTGGATGCATGAGTCTCAATCAGGGACGCGTCAGATGCGGTGAGGAAAGCACATGGTGGTCCGGCTTGATGTACGCGTCACCGGGGTGGTGTACGCGTCATCACGCAATTCGGCCGTGGCAGGCCGAATGGGCTCCAAAATCGAACCATATCAAGTGAATTTACGGTCGTAAAAAACCCGTATACGGCCGTATTTTACGGGTCATTACGGTATACGGTACGGTTATCACCGTACCGTAAAAGGTCTCTCTGAGAGCCTGTACGGTACGGTACCGTAACCGTATAACCGTAACCGTATTACGGTTTTATACGGTTACGGTGGGGATCCCTAGTCATGGCTACGCGAGTTAGGTAGGTAGGTAGGTATATTCCGGCACGGTCCCGTTTATCGTTTGAACCCAGGTTTCCATATTTGGGACTTGGAACGGTATAAAAACAGCTGGCAAAGCGACACATTTCTACATCGTCTATAGCCACTCCTCGTGTCTGGCGCTCCCTCCCCCCATTTTTTCCGCCTTTCTCGACAAAAAATGTCATCCATACTGCCGGTGGGTTGCGGAGTTGTTGCATTGGCAATTTCTGACCATGTACTTTAGATTACACGTTGTTTGATGCTGCCGCCGACTTCACCACTGGCGAGGTTGTGGAATACCGACAAGTTGTATGTTCCAAATTGCTTGAATCAATTACTCTAATTTCTGCGTTACAGATGTTCCCGCCGTGGTTAGGTGATTCTACACACATCCCCTTCTTCTCCGTCGAGGATGCGCCAGGCTGGATGACGGCACATGGTTATGCGCTATACCAGGAGCTTAACCTAGCAAGGTGTGTTGACCCATTGAGGCCATATGTACGCATCGCTGCGGCAGCTGCGTGCGTATCGAGAGCAGGTATGTCATTTTGTGTTTCAGTACAAGTCCATTTACTTCATTTATCGGCCTCTTCCATGTCGTTGGCGAGGCCTATGTCAACCATCCCTTCTTTCAAGTTGATCGTACAGAGGACTGGGTGGCTCCTGCACCGTTCAATGCATGGATGCGGCTCATGCGGGAGCTGGAGGAGGAGCGAGGGCGCAAGGTCGACCGCTCCGAGGCAGGCTCAATCCGTAGCTACACTCCTGGTTCGTCTGTCGCTGCCAGCCCTCCTCGCTCTCACACCATGTTGCTGGCGGGCCACTCTGATCGCCTGTTGCGCTCACCGCGCTCACGGCCCAGCTCGGCCCATCCAAACTCTCGCCGCAGCTACAGCACTGGTTCTGGTTTCTCATCTCGCGCCGCTTCCCCGGACGCAGATGCTATCCTTGCCTTTGACCTCGATATCCCATCTATGATACTGCACGTCGAATCGCCTTCTGCTCCCCCTGAGACCACCGCCATTCCGCAAGAGACCGTTATGTCGAAAAGCTGTGGGTGAAGTTCTGCCTTCAATTTTGCACACTAGATTAATCTTGTATTTTCCAGCTCGGCGCAGAGGCAAAGGCAAAGGCAAGCCGGTGGAGGAAGACCTGATCCCCGCATTAAAAGTCACTCGTGAGCTCTACGTCGACCGCGTCATCCCAGTCACCATCCCGAACTTGAACCCTCCTCGTGCGCCAGAATCCCATCCACCTTACGGTTCGATGCCGTTAATTGAGGTCTAAGAGAGCCTCTTAAAATAATCTTTTTATAAAATTAATTACGGTTCGATGCCGTGGCGCAAACACAGAGGGGCGAGTGCGGCACAACGCAGGCAGAAATGTGTGGAGGGTGGCGCAGCAAGGGTCGGCACGGTGATGGCCGATCACACAAAGCAGATGCACACCAATCCCACCGCTGCCCGAATCCACTGTGGAGGGCAAAATAATGGGATTCACCATCAATAATGGGACTGGGCGAGTCCCAGTCCCATTATTCTAGTATATACTCGATGAGGGCCCAACACCGACGCATCGGCTTCGGCTGCAAATGCCGCCTTGTCAGAAATGACGTCGGCCCACGAGGCCATACGACGCTGTCATACGTGGGAATTGATGGCATTCCTTTGAGTGGAGGAATTGCCGATCGTCCCGCAAAACCCTCCTCTTAACAGAGTCGGGGATCCCCTGCGGATTTTCAGTGCGAGTCGAACGCATCTGCTCCCGAAAGATTCTGACCAGAATTGAGGTCATGGTGAGTGTTCTAATCAAAATGTTGCAAGCAAAAAAAAAAAAAAACACTTCACGCCTTATGTTCCGCAAACAGCTGGAATTGATCTCAGACGGCACGGGTCGATGATTGATATTATGATATTAGGGTTGGACCTTGGGGAGAAGCATGGAACCGTAGTCAATACGCACCTCTTTGTTCCACCGAAATTACCCCAATCGCTATCTCAGCTGACCCTCTGCATCAAAAATAGCCTAGACGCCCCGGCGCTTACCGAATCCAACATCCCCGATCAGCCGCTCAAGGCCCGTGTAAATGGCAGGCTGTCGACTAAAGCGCTCCTTTTGTTCTACCCCCATCGTCGCCGCCGCTCAGCTCTCACTGCTGCCCTCCGTCCTCCGTTCTGTTCCACGCAGCATATGCCGTGGATCTTGCCCTCTGAGCCGTCCCAGACCCACCAAATTACTCGTATATTATCGAGGTCCTATCTATTATGAATCATAGGCTTTTATCCAACTCAGAATCATTGCAACTTCTCCACAACATGTGTATCTCAGTCAGCATGCGACAGTGTATCTGATGAATAATGAATAAGTAACTGACGAATATCAGAACACTCTAAGTAGAGTGTTCTGATATTCGTCAGTTACTTATTCATTATTCATCAGATACACTGTATCTATGTACACATATATTTATATAGTCTTGCTACGCATGCTGACTGAGATACACATGTTGTGGAGAAGTTGCAATGATTCTGAGTTGGATAAAAGCCTATGATTCATAATAGATAGGACCTCGATAATATACGAGTAATTTGGTGGGTCTGGGACGGCTCAGAGGGCAAGATCCACGGCATATGCTGCGTGGAACAGAACGGAGGACGGAGGGCAGCAGTGAGAGCTGAGCGGCGGCGACGATGGGGGTAGAACAAAAGGAGCGCTTTAGTCGACAGCCTGCCATTTACACGGGCCTTGAGCGGCTGATCGGGGATGTTGGATTCGGTAAGCGCCGGGGCGTCTAGGCTATTTTTGATGCAGAGGGTCAGCTGAGATAGCGATTGGGGTAATTTCGGTGGAACAAAGAGGTGCGTATTGACTACGGTTCCATGCTTCTCCCCAAGGTCCAACCCTAATATCATAATATCAATCATCGACCCGTGCCGTCTGAGATCAATTCCAGCTGTTTGCGGAACATAAGGCGTGAAGTGTTTTTTTTTTTTTTGCTTGCAACATTTTGATTAGAACACTCACCATGACCTCAATTCTGGTCAGAATCTTTCGGGAGCAGATGCGTTCGACTCGCACTGAAAATCCGCAGGGGATCCCCGACTCTGTTAAGAGGAGGGTTTTGCGGGACGATCGGCAATTCCTCCACTCAAAGGAATGCCATCAATTCCCACGTATGACAGCGTCGTATGGCCTCGTGGGCCGACGTCATTTCTGACAAGGCGGCATTTGCAGCCGAAGCCGATGCGTCGGTGTCGGGCCCTCATCGAGTATATACTAGAATAATGGGACTGGGACTCGCCCAGTCCCATTATTGATGGTGAATCCCATTATTTTGCCCTCCACAGTGGATTCGGGCAGCGGTGGGATTGGTGTGCATCTGCTTTGTGTGATCGGCCATCACCGTGCCGACCCTTGCTGCGCCACCCTCCACACATTTCTGCCTGCGTTGTGCCGCACTCGCCCCTCTGTGTTTGCGCCACGGCATCGAACCGTAATTAATTTTATAAAAAAGATTTATTTTAAGAGGCTCTCTTAGACCTCAATTAACGGCATCGAACCGAGTCAGCCGTTACTGTAACGCGTGACATCACGCGTCACGGTTTCAAATTTCGGATGTTTGAAAAAAAAAATCAATTAAAATCAAGCCAAAATGACAGAGGAAAAATTTATATATTGAGTTCAGTCTTAATTTCTCTAACTACATCTGGTGGCAACATCCTATAGCTTTTGTATTCCCTTTTAAGAGACTGAAGTTCTGACTGGGTGAATCCGGTGGTCTTTCCATAGCTTTTATACTTCTTGTCAACTTGGGAAATATGTGATCCATCCAGGCCATGTGCATATGCTGAAATGAACCATGCCGCTCTATTTGCATAACGAAGAATGGACAAGTTTGGCACATCATCAAGGCACCTTTTGACATTCACTCTCATCTCTCCCATGTTACTGGTCCTGGGACTTTTGCGATATTTCAACTTTACTGCACCCCAGTACATCTCAATGAAGTTGAGTTCACAGTGGTATTTAGGATAAAAATCACAAATATGTCCCCGGCTCTCAACAAGTTCCTGAAGTGCAGATTTCTGGTCTGCAAAATCTGGTTGGTGAAAGAGAATCCGCCGACAGCAACAGTCAGTTACCCCCTTCTGACATTTGAAATCAGGGCATTGGGCCAAGAGCCCATCTCTCCAAAGGTTACATTCTTTTAAGATTTGTTCCATTCCCTTAAACCAGCCTGGCATTGTAGGGTGGTCCTCAGGCCAATAAAAATCTTGAGGTGGCAAATTGGGTGGAGAGCCTTTACGCATCCGAACAGTTTGTCCCCATGTTGCACTTGGACCTTTGGGCATTTTATGAGCAGAGAGTGCATCTGGTGCCCTTTTTGATGCCCAGGAGCATTGTCAAAGGCAGGCAATAAGGTAGCGGTTCTTCCCACCCTTGCTTCAAATATATCAATAGATTCTCCCACTTGGTCAAGCAGCTCAGCACTGGTAAAAATATCTATCTCGATTTTTGCCTGCCTCAAAAAATAACCGGGCTTCTTGGTCACCATGTACTAGACGTCCCCACTCAGGAACCAAAATCTCTGAGACCATGAGTGATTCCCCCTCCCCTTTTGGTTCTGGTGCTGCTTTGAAAGATGGGTGTATCCATCCAGATTTGCTGCGTTCATGAAGATAGAAGTTTGATTCATCATGTGTACCAAGGATGAGTCGAAATGGTTCGTCTCCAAGGTCTTCCTGCAATTCCATACACTCTGTATCAGGAAGCTCTTCACCGAGTGCAAAGTCCCATTCTGTAGCCGGAGTGGTTTTTTCAGGGTTCACTGCCGGAAAGTCTGTGTCTCTTGTATCCAGGCTCTCAGTCTCTGGCTGAGTAGTGTTTTCTGGTGTGGTTTCTCTGCTAGATGCTTTATCTAGAGACTAGGATCAGAAAGATAGGGGCCTTGTAAGATTGGACACACTTCTGAGTGCTGCAGTCCCTTTTTGTGCATTAGCTATGTTTGCTTTCTTCTTTCTTGATTGTCTGCCCATTGGTCTTGAGTGTAGAAATGAGGAAGTTGTGGAAAGAGTGGTTTGCGCAGCCAAAACGAGGCTGCAATGCGGCCGCAACATGTTTCCCAAGTTGTGGGAAAAGTCACGTGCCTGATTACATAATCATTTCAAAATTTTGCTTTGGAAAAGCAAACCTTGCGCCAAATGAAATTATAATGTGATTGGTACATTATTTCCAAAAAAGGAAAGAATTGCTTATTTCACCCTCATGGTGAAGATTTTCAAGGAAATCTTCCCCAAGGACTTCTTGTATTACTTATTAGAGCATTTCTTGGCAGCTAGAATCTCCCTACATGCCCTTGTTCCACTGGAATAAAAGTTGTCACACTCTGCTTATGTAAAGGTGCTGGGTTCCCACGACCTCCACCTTACCTCAGTCAGCGTGCGTAGCAAGACTGAGGATAAAGACACGCCGTCATGGATGCCGGAAATTCCGGATCGGAACCCCATCACCGATCAATGCTGCGATGGTGCCGAGGCACTCGCACTGCGAATTTTGGCCTTTGCCCGTGCCGGTGAACAAACGGGAGCCATGAAGTGACACTGTATATTGCAGCACGTGAGTACCGGGTGACCGGGGGCCTCCAGCTCGGATCTTCAGTAAGCTGATTCTAAGGCCATTCTAACGGAATTCTAGTGCACCCGATCAGGCCCTTACAGAAGCGTTCCGTTCGACTTTCCGCACAGATCTGTAAGACAGATTTCGATTTGGATCAAAATTGAGCGAGGTGATCAATTCGGCCACTGGCGGTCCTTTTGTCTTTCCAAAATTCTTAGTTTGAGTAACGTTTGAGGGCCCCACAAACATCGGATTTTCCGGAGTGTTTCCCCGGACATTTGATTGAAAACTCAGAAAAAAAGCCCAGCTACTTTTGGATTAGGTTATGTACCCCCCAAATATTTTCAGATTTTTCTCGTGTGCTGCATGTAGGAAATTCTTCGAACTGAGCGGAGTTGCAGATAGTGAGCGGAGTCTAAATTTCACTCAAATTGGTAAGAGTCCCCAGAGTCTGCCAGTTTGAAGCCAACCGTTGCGCAAAATGAGCTATACCCTTCATCAAATACTCATCTGATGTGCTCTACCGTCTTTAACTCGCAGTTATTTTGTAGTGCCATGTTGGTTTTGCGACTTGTTCGCGACAAGCCATGCAACAGATTTTCGTATGGACTGGATATTGAGACAGCGCCATTCTCCTTACTTCCGTCAATCCCAAGGGAAGGTCGCACCGCAGGAAATTATAGGAGGTTAGATTAGAGTCTGTTGAAGAGGTGTACAAAATGTCCCTGAAAAAATATTGACTCCCGGCTCAGAAAAAAAGCGTCATGCAAGGACCGTGGAAAATGCAAGGACCGCGGAAAGACTGTATCCTACGTCCCCAAGCTTAAGTATAATTATTAGAAACTTTTCGCATCGTAATCCACAGTCCACCTGACCCATCAAAGATTATTGGACTTCAATTTATTTCGACCTCACCGTTCAGCCACTCAACAACCGTTCAAAAACTGTGCTCTTTCACTTTGTTCCTTTCTCTCACCCATCACCTCCCCTCCCTGTACATTATCATTCTCTTTGTTCATCCAGCTCTATCAGGGGCGAGAAGAAGGATTTGGCATCTGGAGTTGCGCCAGATCCGATTCCTAGAAAAATTGCAGACGAGTGCGGATCTGTTCAAAAATATGCCTCACACAAGCGTGGAGCGCCTCCTGGCCTAAGCACAGGTATAATCGAAAGCTTAGGTATCTAAAGAAGGCTGGTTTATGTGGCTACCGACGAAAGAGGTCGTTCTCGGACGCAGAGTTGACAGCTATGTGAACACTTTAGCAATGAGCCTACTCTTGCTCTGGGATGTTTGGATATGCTGTTGCACATCGGCAACAAGAACATCCCATGATTCCTCGTTCTCGAGCAGTTTGGGAATGGGCCTCGGAGTTCTGGGCTTATACGACGGAATGTAACCAATGTTCAATGCGTAATACGAGTCTGCATTTTGGCAGCAACGGCAAAAGAAATTCATCGAAAGCTGTACGCGACGTAATGCCTGTCAAGTCGCATGTCCCATTCTTGTAAGGGACTTCAATAGGAATGGCGAATTTAGCGGGGATCTTCAATGTGGGGACAACTCGCGCAATAGCTTCGTCGAGTTCTTGTTACAGTCAGTCGCGGTCTACGTGATTTGTACTTCATACTTACCATCATCCTGGTTTTCTTCGCCTTATGAGCTACTAGTATCATCGCTATCCTGCTTCTCTTCCTCTGATATCTGACTCAGGTCGGGGTCATAATCTCCGTCGCGCGATGTCTCAATGTCGACAACTTGCGCGCCATCAATACTGAAAGTCTCGTCTGTCAATGTCCAGGAATTGCCTATTGACATCAGAGCAGCAGCAGCAGCATCTTCGTCCTGGGCAGACGGGCAGGGGCGGCCCTTTTGTTTATACTCGGAGGTTCCTGGGGGACGTATCGTATCTGTATTGTATCATATCCATATTTCTGAGCTCAATATAAATATATTTTGAATATATTTCGATATATTTTGTGAAAGACACTGAACTGCACCAAAAAATCAGCGGAATGTTCAAGCACATGTTATTGTCTACAGTTCAACTTTCCGAAATAGCCCAGGAAACGAGAAATTCCTGTGGTTCAACATTAAGATCCCCGGAGTTTGATGGCGGCAAAAGGCCCGAGCTGCGTGAGAGGCGCGCGGCAGATGCCGTGCCAATGTGACGGCTTCATGTTCAACGGTCAAGCTTCGGATAAATTTGACTCTCCGACTGCCGGTTGATCTCTGCGGAGCGAGATAACCACACTTCAATGGAATGCGAATATATTTTTAATATGATTGACCACGTATCATATTATATTGGTATCATATCGTATTCTGGTATATTCATATCCAGACGGGAGCCCAAGGGCCGTATCGTATTCGTATTTTTTCGAATATATTCAAAATATATTCTTCCGTATGGTATTTTTGGCCAAGATCTGGCTGAGATCGCACTGGGTTTGAATCGAATAACTCGCCAGACTTATGCTCACGGCATCGTTGAGCTTCCTCTTGGCGCCATTGTCGAGTATCCCGAGACGGGACAAAATTCTGGTTTCGCAATTGCGCACAAGTTCGCAGTAGATCCGCCCTCAGAATTTCATCCGAAATTAAACATCCAGTACTCTTTTGGAGACAATCACGGGGGTCGCTCTGGTGCAACTTGTGGTCCTATCTTGTCTGGAAGTAACGGGATGCCAGCACGCTGTAATAATCTGAAGATTGCTTGTATGTTCTATGCTGTGGGCCGATGCATAGCTGATCTCTTTTTCAGGCAAAGGACTGAAAGTCTGCTCTGCACGCGGTCTGTCTTCCAAACCGGCCTTTGCAGTAGATGCTGCCGCGAAGGAAGTATTCGATAATACCCTGGCGTTTTTCTGCACCTTGCTCGAGAAAGGTTGCGCTTTCGATCCGGAAACCGGCGACGTGGAGTTTGCGGCGCTGTCGGATTCGGACTCGGACTCAGATTCAGAGACCAGCGGCGCCGACTTGTCTGATATTCCGTTACGAAGTCGTAAACGACCTAGAGACGTGACTACCGCGGGAAACTTGTGTTCAAATTCGACGAGTATAATCGCCCTTTTATCCAGCGAGTGTCTCCTCATTTGTTTAACTTCCGGTACTAAATGGCCCTACTAGATGCGAGGAACGGTCCACAAAAAATAGAGTGCATTTATTCCTCCGAAACTTGAATGAGTTTGAGGTTCCTTACCTTCGTGCTTTGCTCACCGATGACGCCGTTCTCATCCGGCAATATGAGGAGTCCGCAAAGACGCTCGGCTATGGTCCTCTGTCCCCATGTCCATTCACAGCACCGCCGTATGCTCAGAAGCAGTTGTGTCGTGAGTCCGGTTCAATTTAAACTGTCTCACTTGGAGCTTACTGCGACATAATCTAGCGTATTGGCACCGTTCCTCGACTGGGAAGCTGTCGCGCGGTATCCTCGAGCGCTGGAAGCATAACTGTACCTCAACATTCAATATATATACGCCTGACGATCTCGAAGATTGCTCTTTTGTCCTGGTCATCTGTCAAAATCCCCATCCTCACACTCCGCCCCCACCCGCGAAAACGCCCCCGCCGCTACTTGACATATTTAAGTCTCTGCTATTGGATTTGGATTGGAAACCACGCCCCGCAAAAATTTGGTTGAGTCTGGTTTTATTCCCGCTACCGTAAGGTACGGGTTTCTATAGGGCGCATGATTTTTGGGATTTTGGCCGTACATCACATTTTCGTCAGCGCTTTTTGCGTAATCTCGGTTTTATGACCATGCTCGGAAGCTGCTGACGTGGCAGATGTCGACGTGGAGTGACGTGGCTGCCCTCACCCTCTCTTGCTTCCATCCACCCCACGCACTATGGCTACTTTCTGCAATGCGCCTCTCTCGACGACCCTCGACCCTCAGTCCGAGCATTCGCGGGTGGCTCTTGACTGGATCTTAAGCTCTGGAGTTCCGGCTTCCAAATCCTCGGCTTCTGGGGTCCTTACTCTTCCTTGTGGCAACACTGTATGCTCAATGCACATGAAGCCTTATATTGCTGCTGGTCTCCCATATGACCCTGTTCTCGGTCGTGACTGGTTATTCTTTTGTCGCGAGACTCTTCCGCATGTCCCGTTTACAGCTAACAAGACATGCCTTCGCTTCGCTCCGGCATAAATGTTGACTTGAAAGGCAAGCCCACTATCATTTAGAAAAGATTTCTGAAGGACAACTGGGTTTCGTCGATTTCTGGCCGTTGGCTTTGCACAATGAAAGTGCCTTTAAACATTTTGATTCACATGGATATCTACATACAAATGCCTGTATCGTAAACCAAGCTACAGACTAATACTCTAATGCACGGCGCGGCCGCTCTCTCTGGTGTTAGTTTAGCCATAATTAGAGTCTGCGATACAACACACTGCGGGATTAGTGAGCGAAGTTGCATGAGGTCACGAACCAAAGACACCACATCCATCGCTCACGGGAAATCCAGAACTTTGACAGAAATTCGGTGCCCGGATACGTCGAGGACGCGCTCAGAGTGCGTGGCGCGGAGTTGAGATGGAAGCGTTAGCATAGTATACTGGAAACACTTCGTTGACGCGTTGGTTGGCACAGGGGCGTGGAATTGATAGAGGAGCCCTGGAGATTGGCTTGCTGGGCAGGGCGATATTGATGTCTGAAGCTTCGTAGGACTGGGAGAGAGGTGGCCAAAAATACAGCATTCGTAAGGAACTCACCATTATGCGGCGCCTCGTTCACGGAACCTCTAAACTTAAATCAGCATCCTGTGGTACGCCTGTGCGCGGAGTTGCGCATCAGCGGACTACGTGTGCAACTGAAATTCCGCGAGATGACGAAAAATTGGATCTGAAGTTTTAGGACGTTTAGGACGTGCTAGGGCGAAACAAATCCCACTGGCGGGTTAGAGGAGGTGAGGGACGAAATGATAATCTACATACGGTAACAGTAGCCCGCTGTACGTGAATCAGTGACACTCAATCGCACCCTACGCCATTAGATTTACTCAAGAATATAAATTAGTGTCATTAACGGGGAAGAAAATACCGAACACATATGCGAAATGATTTCCGCCCTGCAGCACAGAGTAGCTGTCGAGCATTAAACAGCTACACCTGGTCCCGAGAGTCAATACCGTGAGCGAGGGATCAAAAGCTGGACAACGATGTTCACCGATTGAAATCCCTACTCTATATAGATGCTAAGAAACCTATGCAATTGGCGAGCGAGCACAGCTGGACTGCTCCTGTAGTCTGGTAAAATAATCAGTGAGGTGAATATCGGGATGTGGAATGGATGGCGTCATGGCGACGCTTACGGAAGTGGGGTAGTTCAACCGAACGACGCGGAAGAAGCTTACTGAGAGTGTGGAGAGAATACTGTAAAAATGCCGGTTAACTTAATTGCAAATTAAAACGAACCCAGTTCAAATGGAAGCATACTCGGAGAGGCGTTGATGCTAATATCATCATCGGTGGGCGTAGCTAGAAGATGGAGAATTAAATAGAACTCTGTTATACGGAATCCACTGCGCACCACAATGGAGGAACACTACAACCAACAAAAAATCAGTCAGGCCTAAGCTCGCTAAATACACAAATCACACTCACTGGACCGTCCGGACGCGAACCTTCCTATCTTAGACGACGTTCTGACCGTTTCTCTGGCACCATGGGTTTGATGCCCGCAAACCCAAGAGGACGTGAGCAGGACAAAATCAGGGCGGGCAGCTTACCAAGCGCGGGAACGTGGCTCGAACCCGGCCGCCACGCATGGACGGATCGGGCTGCAAAGAGGCGTAACACAGAGAAATCCGACCTAGAAGGTTAGTTTGTGTCCCAGAGCAGTGTAAGAGGGAACTGACTCTATATGTGTTCCTCGGCCCCAAGGCTCTTCGTTTCTGGGTTTGATCTACATAGAAGGGATGCAGATTATCAGTGATTCGGGCTCCGAACAGGCGGGTCGTTCTCAAGAAAATGGTGAAAGAATGGACGAACTGACGATGAAACGAAGAGTGGAATGGTGAGTGTCGGACAGGCGTTGCTGAGTATCCAGGATATAACTGAGAGGTTATTTGCGCACAGGATTTTCGTTCTTCTGAAAGTGTATTAAACGGCTTGAGGTCTTGTCATGGGTCAAAGCTTGAGGTCCTGTCGTATCGTGCCACTACTGAAGCTCCAGAAGCGTACCACGCTTGGCCTTGATATCTTGAACGTCTTCAGTGTCGCTGGAAGGGAGCGGTCAGGCTATTCAGAGACTTGCGGTCCAGGCTGAGGTTTTTAGGCTCCAAGGGGGGTTGAAGTTACACAGTGGCAGCGCTGAACTGTCTTGACGCACTCCGGATCTTACGGCGCTTGATACAGAAAAGCACTGGCCGTTCGGCACGCATATGCAAATAGTCAACAGAAAGAATACAGTAAGCTTGCTTCAGGCTGCGGTTGGCCGTGAAATGCACCTAGCAATGCGGAGGGACAGTGGAAAGATGATGGGGGGAAAGAACGAAGGAAGGTTAGACAGCGATCTTCTTTTTGAGAGGGCTTTGAGCGCTGGAAAGTAGGTCGCGTGAATGGAGCGGCACGCAAGAAGCACAGCCGGCCAGAGCTAAATCATGATTGGGGCGTCGTCTGTAAATAGGCATGGGAAGAAAACAAACCGAATGAGGTGGGTCGGCTGAAGGAGGATGCCGGCTGAGAGAAAAATGGCAAATTGAGGTGATGGTAAACAGGTGCATACTGATACGAGGCATCTGCTTAATACATGAGGTATGTCGGAACCTAAGGTGCGAACGAAAAAATTTCCGTTTTGGGAACTTTTTCGTCGCGCCGACCGATTCCCTTATACAGTCACGGCCAAAATTGATGTCCTATCCCAAAAAGGAATTTTCATGATGGCTCTCAATAAATGAGTGGTACACCCATTACCAGCCAATTCTTGGCCAGAGGAGTTTTTAGATATCATATGTGATGCAAAATACATGTCTCTTTGCCGTGAACTTGGCCTTGGATGCACATTTATATCAGCTATTAGGCTATCACTAAATTTCAGTGAGGCAGTGATTTCCAGTAGTGTAGACAGTCAAACCACGTGTATTTTTGAGTATTATAGAACTTTCTAGCCAAAAGCTACCTAATGATATATTAGTGGGCTTATTACCACTCATTTATTGAGAGCCATCATGAAAATTCCTTTTTGGGATAGGACATCAATTTTGGCCGTGACTGTATCTTTCTGAGTTTTGATCAGATTACCTTGAAACATAAACCATTCTTCCGGAATAATTCAAGTGCAATTAGTGACGTCGTTGAAATCGCGAAAATGTATTTTATCTTTCCATTTGACACCTGAGGCATTGTTTCTGTTGAACACCTCCTCGGAGGGTGGGCAGTTGTTCAAACACGCTAAATTTTTGGTACAGAAGACTTACATGCATTATGAAGAGGGGGATGTCGCCAGAATTTTGATTTTATTCTCCATTGAGGTTTATATCTCCATTTGGCACCTGAGGCGTTGTTTCTGTTGAACACCGCCTCGGAGGGTGGGAACTTGTTCAAATGCGCTAAATTTTTGGGACGGAAGACTTACATACATTATCAAGAGGGTGATGTCACCAGAATTTTGATTTTCTTCTCCATTGAGGCACTATTGACTCGGGAGTAATCTTTCGATCAAAATTGTTGAATCCACATAATTTCTTCAATCATCCGCCAAATTGGGACTTAAAACAACACAGGACATCGCACTGCATTACCGCTTGCAGATTTATCCTTGAAGTGTCTAAAAACATGCATTGACAACTAATGATAGGTGGATGTGACATCGAACTTTCGACGCGCTCCAACTGAAGTTCAACAATGCATGTTTTTTGGACACTTCAAGGATACAGCTTAAAGGAGACTTAAAGTCCCAATTTGGTGGATGATTGAGGAAGTTATGCGGAGTTCAACAATTTTGATCGACAGAATACTCCCGAGTCAATAGTGTCTCAATGGAGAGGAAAATTATAATTCTAGCGACATCACCCTCTTTATAATGTGTGTGAGTCTTCTGTCCCAAAAATTTAGCGCGTTTGAACAAGTTCCCACCCTCCGAGGAGGTGTTCAACAGAAACAACGCCTCATGTGCCAAATGGAAAGATAAAATTAGAATTCGGACGACATCACCCTCTTCATAATGCATGTAAGTCTTCCGTCCTAAAAGTTTAGCATGTTTGAGCAAGTGCCCACCCTCCGAGGAGGTGTTCAACAGAACCAATGCCTCAGGTGTCAAATGGAAAGATAAAGTACATTTTCGCGATTTCAACGACGTCACTAATTGTGCTTGAATTATTCCGGAAGATTGGTATATGTTTCAAGGTAATTGGACCAAAACTCATGGAGATATGAGGGAATCGGTCGACTCGACGAAAAAGTTCCTAAAACGGAAATTTCTCGTTCGCGCCTTCGGTTCCGACATTAGCTGTAATCTCTCCTCGGGAATCGTTGGCCCGAGACAACAGTCAAGTAGATTGCTCACATCTGTCAAAATTAGTTTGCGAGCTAAGATAGGTTTCAGACGCTGTTTTCCCGTCCCGAACATTCCGTGAAATGGTTGACATGGTCGACGTGCCCGCACAATGTGAGTTGTCTATCGCCTATCATTACCGGTGCTCAAGTACTCACATTTTTATTAGCCCTTGGACGTAGATGCATCTGCGATGAACCTCTGGTTTTCCGCTTTCCTTCTACGTCCGGTTCTGCCTCATCGATGACTGATATGACTGATATGACCGATGCGACCTCGTTGAAACTATTGGATGATATTTTACTTGGACACCATGCCACGCGTACTCGTATTTCTGTATTCCATGCTGATCTACAGAAAATACAACAATCTCTTGAACTTCATGCTATCCCATGTGCCCGTTTGAGTAGTGGATCACAGCGTGGATAGCTCTGTGTCTCCAAGACCGGATCGCTCTGCCTGCCGTCCCCTCTCCCAGGACTTCAAGTCTGCGGCAGATATGTCGAAAGCCGTGTCGAACATTCTCCTCTCCGCAGACGATAAACAAATTTCGACCAAAAGTCTGTCCCATGTGGCTGCTGCACTGAATATATCTGTTTCTGGTGATCGCAATCTAAGGTTCAAGTTGCGTAGACAGTTGCCTGGTCCGTCTCGAACTGCCCGCACAGCGCCGTCTGCAGCGCGAGCTGAGTCTGCATTGCGACAATCTCCCTATCCCTATCCCTATCTGTACCCATATCCGCATTCGACACCCCTAGCGCTTGCGCGCGCTCGTTCTGCGGCGGCGTCGCGTCTGTCTGCGGCGTGTGGTACGTGTGCGCGTGCGCGCTGAATGAGTCCTGCTCGGGCGTGTGCGTGTGCTTATTCGCGCTATTCCCGTCGGCGTGGATGACGAGGTCAGACTCGTCGTTGATGTCCGCCTCCGGGCGCCTGCTCGCTACGGACGACAGACTGGGGCTCTCCATCCCGGTGCCAGGGCGGGGCGACGACGCGGTGGAGTTGTTTTTCGCAGACGCAGGAGACGACTCGACGCCGCCGTCCGCCCTCACTGCGACGGAGGACGTGGACGTGGCGGACGACCGCTCGCCGTGCGCTAGGGAGTAGAACATCGTGTTTCCGAAGCTGAACGAGTTGCTGCAGTCGTGCGCGGTCAGGCGCGTCTCGCAGATCTCAACAAATTGTTTAGCTATGCGCAGTGGACCTAAACACAGTCTAAGTTTAGGGGGGGGTCGGAACGTAGTGATTTTGAAGAGGACGGCGTGAATTCATTGGAATGTGGAAGATGTGGCGTACGGGCGAGACGAAATTGCGATTGCAAGGGGAGGCGGACGTGGCTCGACGAGGACAGGAAAGGATAGGTCAATCGGGTGTGATGGGTCATAGATGCCGAAGCACCGTCCAGGTTTTTATATTAAAATTCAGGGCTCAGGGTTAAATTCAGGGTTTCTGCAGCAACAGTTTTATATTCAGTCAGACGATTTAAAGCTGCAAAGGATCATTAGTTTGGCCTCAAACCGGACATGCGATGCGACGAACATAATGTAGGGACCTGGGGCCTAGCAGCCGAAATAAAAGGAGCCAAGGCTACCATCATATCATGTATCAGAATGGTTGTCAGGCAGGGCGGAAAGGAGACGTACATGATGATACATCGTTCAGTTGACCGAGATCGGAGGCCTGGGGAGTGTGCGCAACAGCAACTGCGAAATGCTATCAGCAACTGAGCAGAGCAAAGAGTGCACCTGATCCCGGAAGGCGAGTGGGGGGGAGCCTGGCGAGGATACAATCTGCAGCCATGATAAATGCGTAAAATGGCCGACTTGTGCTCGACATTGTGAGCCCAAAACCGTATCGATTTGGGTGAACCAACATATGAATTTTTTGAGCAGAAAGTCCAAAACTTCGAAGTGAAGCAAATAACCCCAAGCCTTTGCGCGTCCGATGCAGTAGTGCGAAGTGCGGGCACTGGTCTGTTCTGGATAGCTTATGCCGAGGCCCAGTGCAACCCGACAGTCTATGTCTTCAAGTCTGACGCTATCTTGCGGAACTCTTACAACATCCAGATGCTGAAGCGCTGCGAGGAAAGGACCATGAGGAGAAGATAGATCACGCCAAGAGTGGTCTTCTAGAAGTTTAGTTTTCCAGCAGTTTCGACGAAACAGTGGTGTACCCGTTAACCTAGGTTGTGGCATATGAGAAAGCTGTGACGAGCCCCTCGTCACCGCTTTCCAAACAATGCTAAACTTTGGGACTCGAAGCAATTTAGCCAGCGATTTCACTTATCCTGGACAATTCAAGGGATTGATGAATCGAAGAAATGGCCAGGACATAGCATAAATATTTCATGGCCTTGCGGAAGGTTGGATTCGTAAGTACAAATATGGCCAAATCATGTTCGAATGGCGCGCGATTCTACCAGGGATTTTACTGGGCTTGATAATATCATGCAAGATCATAATTCAAAGGAATCCTGAACCGAAAAATGGACCAGACACCGCTGAAATAATTTCCTAAGCTTCATAAGTGTAAATATGGCCAGATCATGACCGAATGTCGCGCGGTTCTACCAGAAATTTCACTGCGCTTTGGGATATCATGCAAGACCATAATTCAAAGCTGAAATCGTTCTTAAGCCTTGCAAGTCCCAATATGCCGGGGTAGCCTGGACATATCAGGTGCTCCATCCGGATAGAATACGAAGACAATGTCTATGTGAGTGTGGTCGAATATGAGGGTATAAAAAGTGCCATTGTGAAGGACGACTTGCAATGGACCGTCAGAGGACTACACATTAACATAAATATATAAATAATAAGCTGAGAATTACAAGATGCAGACACAGATATAATAATTGGCATAGTAAGAGTATGGTATAGTATAAGCAGTTGGTTCAATCGGAGGGCTGACCCAACACAACAGCCCACTTGATGTTGAAACTGATTTTGTCGTCGTTGGTTTTTCCATCCTTCCCCTGGCCAATCCCTCAATCCATGATCAAGCAAAAAAATGATTAGCTAATCTGTTGTTCACAAATCTATCCGATATCATCACAATAACTGCACCAATCACTTAGGTGTAAGGGAAGGTTTGTCCCATTAGAAGGACCTCTACATGTTCAAATATTTGTGGAATTATTGCCCAAGAAGCCGCCCCAGAATAAGGCTACAAAGAATTGATCGGTCGGCCAACAACATCCCTGTGATTACAAACAGACTCTTACTTGTTCGTCATCAATAGGGAGTTTGTGCAAAAGCCGCACGAGCCGCGTGCGGCTTTTTTGCATTGTGCAAAGCCGCACCGGAAAAAAATAATTTGGAGGCCTGTATCCATAGATTTCAGTCATATATGTGTGATTCAGGTACGAATTAGCTGGCTGGGTGCGCAAGTGATTTTGATAGCATCAATAATTGATGTCATCACAACGGCATCGTCTCGACCACCATGTCCGAAGAGATCCAGATCCTGCCAGCAGCGAAGGGCTTTCACGAACTACTTGCTGAAGTGCTCGATGCCCTCGATGAAGAATGGATCTCCGAAGCTCGGGGACGCATGCGTCCAGGCGGAAGGATTGATCTCGCGTCTGTTGGGCAAACAGCTTTCTTCAAACAGTTTCGGTCTGTGATTGTTTCGATATCGTGCCGGCACTTTCTCTCATCTGTGTACCCAATAGCTTTACCTATGCGGAAGTTGAAGAACTTGTTCTACACCTTGATCTACCGCAAGAGTTTGTTTGCCCGCAAACTCGTATCAAGGAAGACTCGTTCACCGCACTTTGTATGCTTCTCCGTCGCCTCGCCTCGCCTGCTCGACTCTGCGATATCGAAATGCAGTGTGGATGGGAGGCTACACGCTTCTCTCGTATCACCAGACTCGCTGCAAAATACATCTACAACCGCTGGAAGCATCTACTCCGCTTTGATCCAACTCGACTCACCCCACCTACCCTCGAAAAATTCGCCCAATGCATGTCCGCAAAGGGGTCGCCTCACCCCCGTGTCTGTTCCCTCATGGACGGCACTTTGGAGGAAATCAGCCGCCCGATCCAGAACCAGCGACTCGTGTATAACGGATGGAAGCGCATGCATTGTTTGAAGTACCATGTCATCATCACACCCGATGGGATGATCATCCATGTCTTTGGTCCTATTGAAGGACGCAGGCATGACGAGACGTGCTTCAAACGAAGCGGTGTGTTGGACATCCTGAAAAGGCATTTTGGACCACAGGCACACCGGAGATGCGCGAACCCCTGGTTGTATACGGTGATCCGGCGTACACTGTATCAACTCATGTCTGTACACCTTACAAAGGCACCGCATTGACCGAGGCCCAGCAGCTTTTTAATACTCGAATGAGCCGCATCCGCGAGCCGGTCGAGTGGGTGTTCAAGGAGATTGGGGAACAATTCGCATTCCTCAACTTTGCCAAGAATCAGAAGCTTCTTTTGCAGCCTGTTGGGCTATTCTACCTCGTTGCGGTCCTCCTCTGCAATTGCCACACCACACTCCATCACCCTCAGATCTCACAGTACTTCCGATGCACGCCACCGACACTTGCGCAGTACTCACACGGTGAACCAGTCGCAGACGAGGAGCTCGATGCCTGGTGCCTCCAGGCGCCGTGGGCAGAGATGGATGTAGCGGATGAGTAGTGCATTGTATTGTGTAGTAAGATTGGTAAATATAGCTACGGGACGAGCACGTTCAATAATTACAGGGAGAAGCAGTACGATAAACTATCAAGATGGTGAATATGATACAATAATAACGAAATAACAGCTAGGAATTAATACGACTCGCCGAGTTTCAGAACTTCTTCGCAACTAGTTCGGCAAGGATTTGGGTCGTGCGTGATCCTTCTCCGCCATCACGGGCAGCGCGGTTATCCTCCCGCATCCCCTTGACTTCTTTCGTGAGGCCGAGAAGGACGCCGAGAGTCTGGTTTTGAGCGTGGAGAAGTTCGTCGTGTTGTCGGTCCGCATGCCGCCGAGCATCTTTGAGACGCCTGGTATCCTCGTCATTGCGGCGCTGAAGAATGTCGTGAAGGGGTTGGTTGCGGCGGCGACGTTTTCTGTGGTTCGACGTCTGAATTCTCGTCGTCAGAGGATTGAGTACGATTGTGGTGCTCGGAGGGCAACAGGGGAGCACGATTGCGCCTGCAACACAGTTATTTAAACAAGATTCCCACACAGAACTCTATCGACTCACTTTCGCTGGCCCTGCTTCTCGCGAGTGGTTGCACCGTCAAGCGTCGAAACCATCAATTAGCCCCTCTGAGCGCGCCAAACCCACCATAGCGGCGTCACGAAGTTCCTTGCCCGCCTTTTCCTCCAGGTCAGCTTTCTGTTTCAACTTGGTAGAGGATTCCTTTGCCGTATCAACATGGTCGTCCATGATGGCTTGCAGATCTGTCATAAGCTGGAACGAATGAGCTGTGAACCTTGGAAACCATGTGAAACTCACTTTGAGGTGGTCTGAAATTTGTTCGACTGCCCCGGTTTTCATGCGCGATGCTGTTTCGCCTTTCTGCAGACATGTAAGTTGGGGTATGCCGAGAAAGTATCAGACGCACCTTATGCTCCTTCATGAGCTTCATGAAGCGGTTCTTACAGGCAGAGCCAGTCCTGTCGATGATTGAACGAGGTGACACTGCACGGCTGTCGCGCAGAAGGACTTCGGCTGTCCTATTCCAGCCATCCTCGCGTTCGGATGGGGTCAATAGAAACGGACGAGTCTGGTCAGCGGCAACGGCGAGGTAGCGGTCCTGCCAGGACTGCCAGCGAGGAGAACGCGCGTTTGCCACTTGAGATGAAGGGGTATCGGCCTGCGCTTCCGGCTCAGATAGCTCATCCGGATTTCCATCCTGATGGTCGCTGTCACCCTGTGGCTCGGAAAGCGACGCGTTTTCCATCGTCACTGTGAGCCTCGAGCTCCTCGTCTGGCAATTGGTCCCCATCTACACAACGTACCAGTCGTCATCAGGGTGAAAAAGACTGAGGAGGCATGATTGGCCATATTGGAGGTCCTCCGAAGTACTGCTAGATTAGTTTGCGCTCAGAATAGGGTCCCCACAAAACACCCTCGATGATACTACAGATAATTTATGTTCGAGCACAAACACCATAATGAATTATCACTCACCCATTCAGTCTCGCAACCCACCATGGTGCAACGAACAGCTAGTTCGGAATCCGCTCGTTCGGCTTCGGTGACAACTTTCCCGCACAAGTCGCACCCGTACTGGGTATCATACACTCGGCGTTTGCGTCCAGCTCGGGTGGCCTGGCCAGGGACCAACGGGCGATCCCAGTCTGCGGGTGCAGCAACGGCCGTTGAACTTGAAGATCCGGCATCTGCAACAAAATCGTCAACTCCAGGAGGACTGGCCGCGGAAGGAACTTCGGAATCGCTGTCAACACCAGAACCGCCGTCTGGCAATTCACTGCTGTCTATATAGTCCAGATCCTCATCGTCCGAGGGATACGACTCTGGGATAGGACCAGGCCCAGGGACCATTGGAATTTCGAACCCGAAATCATCTTCATCGTCCTGGATAGGCGGCAGTGTACCTGGCGCAACGTGAGCTACCGATACAAAGATTGGATCTACCACGGAAGTATTCTCAGCCGCCGACTCGGAGAGCGCATTCTCGGTGGCGGCGGCCGTCCCTGAAATTTCAAGTGTAAATTTCAAGTGTAAGATGGAATACACTAGAAAAAAAGGGAAATGTGCACCGAAGAACCATAAATGACCTGTGTGCTTCGGAAATCAGCAGGGCCAGGAAATGCAACTAGCAGTCCGCGTGCGGTCATCCTTTTGCTCGCCCTCCTGTTCAGCGACTTCGACCCGATCCCACGCCCGCGGATTCTGCGCATCCAGGTCTGGGCACACGCCCCCTACAGCGAGGGCAATCCAACGCAACCCATGGAGCAGCGCGCAGACATGCTGGTTTTTTCTTTTTTTCTGTGGACCCACTGCAGAGGGCAAACCATGCTGGTGACGAGAGCCCCTTCCCTCGACAAGACTGGGCACCGCCTCCACCCCCGGGCCCGACTCTGCGCGACCGTGTCGAGCGCCGTGAGCGCGAGGCGGGGCTGCGCTGCTGTGCCGCGTCGTGCTGTGTTGGTCCATCAGACGAGGACCCGTTTGTCGACGTGCCTCTGAAAATTACCTTTTTTGGAGGTGACCATGGGAAGAAACCGAGTACACGGCATGAAAGTAGAGCACATTCATCTTTTGAACCATATCAATTGGTTGGGATTTGGGCTCACAATTCAAGGTCATTTTGACCAAATTCGACGGAAAATGCTCAAAAAATGGCCATAAACAGCCAAAATGACCAACTTGTGACTCAATTTCTGAAGGATTGGCTTGATCAAACCACTCTGTTCAAAATGTGAGCATGGTTCATTTAGCAAGCACTTTCATGCCATGAACTCACATAATCCCCATAGTCAAAGGTGTTGGTACTCGGCGGAGAGCACATCATAGCAAACGACGCAACTCATAGTCACACATTTTGACGAAAGCAAGCAGTAATTTATGACAACGAGGGGAATAGAGAAAAACATGTATATTTGAGGACGTACAGGTACAGAATGGATAAAAAAAGTAGAGAACGAAACATGCCCCACTGACTGCCCCACAAACATATGGGCCCTCCGCATTCGGCCAACACCCGCTCCTCAAAATCCTCACCGTCATTGCCGAGCCGGCTACGGTTACGAGTCCTAAAATTTATTTTAGGTCTCGTTCTTGGCATCAATTATACCGCCAAATTTTGTCGCGATTCAGTACCATGAGGTCCTTGAAGTTGTCGTTATTTGTTTTCGAATTTGTTGCTAACTTTGCTGTACTGTATTTAGCTTTACAGTGCAATTGATTCGTGAATTGACTCAAATTGCACCGAAGGCACGGCCAGCGGCTGTGTGCCACAATACATGCACTTCTGTAGATACATATAATTCAGTGTATTGAGTAGAATACACGGACAAGGAATGGAGTCAAGATTGAGGGAAGAGTGACAAAGATCCAAAAACTTCTCGATAAGCATGCTACCGGAATGATCCGATTATTAGTATAAAAGAGACCGGACTCGTACTGCCATGCGACAGCACTGGCCTCAAAGCCCACGTAGAGCGTTCTGCAACAAACAAAAGCATGGGATTTAATAGATGTCGCATCAAGCCCACTCGAATCTCGATCACACACATGTAAGTCCCTTCGATAGGCCACTCAATATGCAGTGGAGTGGTGGGGTTATTCAACAGAAGCTACGAGATAGAATGTTGTCAGTATTATATTGAAATTGAACAGCGCGAGCCACATACCAGGGAAGTCACACTACAAGCTGATCACTCTGCTACAGTACTGATATACATTATCTACAGAGCAAATGCTCCACTCACGCGTGTTAAGCATCAAGAATCGTCCTCAGGCTGGTCTACTGCCGATCCCGTCACGAACGGGGCATTCAGTTCCTTCTTCTTTTGTCTAACCTCAACTGGAAATTCTGCTTTTGCAATCTCTTGAGCCTGGTAGCTGGATCTTCAGGAACCGGATTCTCGTCTTCAGTGGATGCTGAGTCACATTCTTTGTCTACTATTTCTGACGGGACGGACTCCCGAGCTCTCGCATACTTCGTCACTTCGTCGGATGTGAAAGTTCGTCAGATGGTGCGTAAGTTCGTCGGCTTGTGACGCAAGCTCGTCGAAGTGGCCAGATTGGGGACTTCCGACGAACTTTCATATTTTTTGGAGCACAGGACCACATCCGACGACCTTTCCTTCGCTTAGTTCTGATCTGGCGAGCTTGCGCCACCAAGTGACGACAATCCTCCATCAACCGACGACGATCCCCCATCAACTGACGAACTTGCACATCCGATGAAGTGACGAGGTATAGTACAACTCTGATTTTTGTTGATTTGTCGCAGCGGCCGAGGTATAATTGATGTACACTCTCAGCTTGGCCAAAGCGTGCCATTCTGCCGCGCGGAACAGAACAGCATTGTCATGGCCATGCTGTTGAATGGTTCAGGCAGGAGGCCCTCGATAACCGCGATGATAGTCTGCCAGGCGTGAACTTCGGCAATGTCAGTGGTTAAACAAATCAATACCTGGTATTGAAGCAGATCTTCGTAATCCCGCGCAGCGAGTTTCTTGCACTCGGATGCATCGCTAGCGATGCATTGAATGGTTATCTGTTCCAAAAGTGGGCACCATATGGAAGCTGCAGATTCCAAGTTAAAAGCCGTTACATATCATCTCAGATATATAGAAGACTAACTAACCGTCAATCGAATTCAATAATCACCTCGGCCCCAGTCCCAGGAATTGCATACAATCCACGATTCAGAATGATGTGGATAAATAAAGCCTTCCATACTCGTGCAATAATCCACTACCAGGCTGGGAACATTTCCGCGCCATATGGACGGCAAATGCGATCAGCAGAAAAAAGGATGATCAGCAGAAAAACAACGTTCAAGTATCAAAACCCACAACGGTCGGAACAAGTGAGTAAATCCTCTTTCGAAATATTTCCAACCTAGTCGGACGTGACGAAGAGAAATAACGTGTTTTGTCGGCGGTGATGTGATCAAAGCGGTAACTTGATAGTCGCCGCACCGCGACGCGACGCGTCCTTATTAGCTTTGTTCAACACATGTATGCCGCAAAATCTACAGTGTAGAGGTCTAGCGAGATAGTCAAGGTCCCTCTAGGTCCCTTCAACGGCCGATTTGGTTGAGAATTCGAGTAATTAGAGCCAATTATGAATTCGCTGTCCAGAATGTCTCTAAACCAGCTAGGACATTTTAGACAAGCATCCCACTACTTCTAGGTCTATAAAACCTTGATAGTTTGTATAAATCACTCCTCAAAAAAAAACTAGGCACATCGGACAGGCTTTGCAGAACGAATTCTTGCATCGGGAACTAGATTCAGGGATGATCCAAAAATGAAGTATAGTTCCTGATATCGTTTTATCACCAATTGCGCAAGAATTATTCTAGAAGATCTAACAAGGTTTGAAGTCAATCCATGCAGAATCCATTTTCGGCCGCTGATCCCCGCTTGGATCGACAGAATTCGCCTGCCATGTCAGTCCGACGCGATTCCGCAGCTCCAAGAGTCCATGAGCCCTAATGTCATAGAGTCCCCGCCAAATTTTGAAACTTCCCATTCTAACAAAACCAAACTTTACAGCTCTTTGCATAACTTAGGGCGCACGCAGTTTTTGTTTTTTTTGTGCAAGTTTTCACCAGAACAGCGATCGGGAGCTTAATTCTTAGCCGTTTACCTTGGAAGTACAGTCGAAGCTGTCTTAACCCATGGCTCTGATAACCCATAATTTGTGAAACTCCATACTTTTTTGCTGTCCACCGGGTCGGTGCCATAATACAAACCCATAACTCTCCAATACTCCATAAGCCATACTTTTTGAGGGGTAAAAACCCATACATTTCAGGTGTTTTTGCCGGTTTTACTGTCAGTTTTAGAGCCAAAATGGGTACAAGGGGGGCCAAAGCCTCCATTGAAAAGATGACTCGCAACATACTCGCTGGCCGAGATTTCTCAAGACGACACCCCACCACACCAATCTTCACATCGAGGCCTGCCCTTGTTTTTTCCATCCGACAAGGCATGATCTCGCTCATTGGAGGCAGCTCATTTTGGTTGCGTGCTGGCATCTGGAGGCTGCTCTTGCAAAGCGACGGTCACCTCGCTTGTTTTTCCCATGGGCAGATGAGTCCGTCCCCCCAGTCATGTTTCGCAACCTTCCTTTCATGGAGGGCATGTGGTTCACAATGCGAATTAAACCATTCAATAGTGGTCGAAATGGCATTACGGAGCAAGTGATTCAGAATGCCATTCCAGGGCATGTGGTTCAAAATGCGAACATCTCGAGGGAATCATCCAAACCTTAAATATGCCAAGTGCTCCCTTATCCCTCCTGCTCTCAGCTGAATTAAACCATTTGATAGTGAGGCACAGGGTTCAAAACAGCATTACAGAGCATGTGATTCAAAATGTCAATCCAGGGCATGTGGTTCAAAATGCGAATTAAAATCATCCAACAGTGTTCAAAATAGCATTACAGAGCATGTGATTCAAAATGCCATTCCAGGGCATGTGGTTCACAATGTGAATTAAACCATTCAACAGTGGTCGAAATGGCATTACGGAACATGCCATTCCAGGGTGTTGTAATTTCTCGTGGAATCAGACAGTATTTCGGGGGAGAATCCAAGATAATATTTAGTGTTTGACTGAGCTCTGCAAACAGCAAATTCTTATATAAGTTTAAAATGTAATAAAATGCAATGTAATGTAGTCACCAGATATGAATAAATTCTAGATTTGTTGACTGATTGTCCGGAGCTGTAGTACATGAGTCATATTGGGCGATCCGGAAGGTCGGCATCGACAATGCCGACGATATTACACTCTTTATAAAATTAAGCCCGTCTGAAGCCTTTAAACTCCGCTTTTAGTTCATCACACCCAGACTTTGGTTCGCACTGCAATGCAGTTTGGGCGCCTTCAGCCCCGGAAGGGGATGCGAGGCCGCGAAGCAGCCGAGCAGCCGCTTGTAATGTCTATAAAGAGCTCAATTACTTGGTCCTTAGATACACGTCGAGTTGCTGAAGGGGAAAGATAGTCGCCCGAAAGAGCCTTCTCAAGATTCGCGCGATCAGGATCGGTACTCGTTTCAACTGATTTCCTGCCCGTTGTCTTTGCTGATATCGCGTCGAGCGCGCGTCTGATGACGGCAATTTCTTTGCTGACGACGCCTTTGGTTCTCTGTTGTGTGCACACATTTATCTGTTGTGTGCACACATTTATCTGTTGTGTGCACACATTTAACATTCCCTTACAGAGACCGATATAAAACCGCCGACGACATCTATATAAGCCCTGCGCGGTTGACTGCGTTCTATAGTAAATTTTTACGGTTGGCTGGATCCACCTCGAACTCGATCATATGACAATCCAGGTCGGTAGCGGTTTTATATCGGTCTCTGTAAGGTAATGTTAAATGTGTGCACACAACAGAGAACCAAAGGTGTAGACGTCAGCAAAGAAATTGCCGTCATCAGACACGCGCTCGACGTGATATCAGCAAAGACAACGGGCAGGAAATCAGTTGAACCGAGTACCGATCCTGATCGCGCGAATCTTGAGAAGGCTCTTTCGGGCGACTATCTTTCCCCTTCAGCAACTCGACGTTTATCTAAAGACCAAGTAATTGAGCTCTTTATAGACATTACAAGCGGCTGCTCGGCCGCTTCGCGGCCTCGCACCCCCTTCCGGGGCCGAAGACGCCCAAACTGCATTGCAGTGCGAACCAAAAGTCTGTTTTTTGGCACCTTGGGGGAGCGATTTGATGTTCCGAATTTTGACACTGAACGGCCTCACTGGAGGCAGAATTCGGACAAAAAATTTGAGCCTGGGCAGCAATTGCGCAAGGAAACAAAATCTGCATCTGACCTCCCAACCGATAATCATGAAAAGAAGAGTTCTCATGGGCTAGCTGAGGCCAAGGCGAAGCAGATGTAGAAGCCGATGTATTCTGCATCTCGTGGGTCCTTGTGGGTCCCATAGATATATGCGGTCGGTGATTTCCGCCGTCGCAAATTTGAGTCCAGGGGTTTGTGGTTTCCAGTGGGGTGGGAACCTCGGGCCGACTTTTCCGCTCGGCTCCGCCGGAGATCGGTCCGATCAACCGTATTTCTATTGGATTTAGAGAACGAGGATTTGGATGTCCCGGGGATTGACGTGACCGAGTAGATAGTGGCATTGGTAGAGTATTGTAGCATCTCGTTTGGGCTGTTTTTTTATTCAGAAATAAGGCTGGTCCATGCCAAAAATGAGGAACCAGAACATCCAGCGAGCGCAGAGTCGGCGGTGAGTGAAGAGCTGTGGGATCGTGGGATTACCGATCTGCCTCCGTTGGTGTCAAAATTGGCACTCGTGCGAACGCCGCACGCCGCGGCCTGTTCCGCGCATGCAGAGGCGAAAATTTTGATTTTTTAGCCCTTTTCCAGCGATTTTCGTGACTTTTCTCAGAATTCGTACACCGCTCGGTGACCTGTGACACGTACGAAAAAATTCGTAAATTTGGGGGCCTGTGACATGTGACATACGAATTGAATAAAATGGTACAGTAGCTTGCATTTTACCGAACATTCGGGTGCGATTCAGTCCTTCGCTAAGTAATCGACAGCGCCGCGGATTAGTACGGGTTTCCCCCCTTTATAGTTAGTTGGAAAGCGACACCTCAATTTTAGGACCCACAAATCTTCCAGATAAAGGAAGCATCCACCGAGCATCCACTCCACCTCTCATGCTCGACCCTCCTGACCCCCCCGAACTTCTTCCCCTCGGTGAGCGCCTGCCCTTCTGAATATATGCTGCAGACCGACACCAGCCTCCAGGTACAGCTCCATACGCGATCCATGCCAGTGATTGGGGGCCCCAAGAATACGAGTCACCGCCCACGTTAGTATTGGAGCATGAGGGTTTTCTAAGTGGCGAGATCTGGGCGAGTCCCGGCTACAACCATCTTGGGCATCTCAGTCAGTGACTAGCACTTGTGTTGCACCCGACGTGATTATGGCCAATTAGCGACGAGCGCGAGGGCTCTCTTCGAAGCAGGCTTGGAAAAAGAACTCCGGAAACATGTAAAGCATTTTGGCGAGTGCCAGCCTCGGACTCTGGTGAGGAACAGATTTTATTCAATAAATTTGTCGACGTATTTCTGTTCCCGGGGCCATTGAATCCGGCGGGAAGAGACCGGCACCGTTTCCTCTGCTCCTCAAACTCGTGATATACGCGAGCGTCCTGGGGTCGCTTTCACTCAGTGAAATTTATGCAGAATTTCGTGCCAGGTTTGGTTGGTGCAACCCGCATGATGCCACAAGGTGCAGCGAACCACACTGAAGTATTGTAGTGTGCCAATTTAAAGCATCAGGAGTCGATTCGCCATTGTCTCTCGCGCGATAAGTCATTCCTAAATATTGAGCGCGATCCCCATGCAGTTGGACGGGGTGGACGATGGTCATTGTCAATGTCGGGCCATCGCGCTGAAGGGGGACCCGGATACATACTCAAATAAACATCGAGAATGGATTCCTTGAACAAAGATCATGATAATCCGGGATAGTCTGGACCGCCTGTTTCCTTTTTTTCTCAGATCGACGCCGGTTACTGTCGCTTTTCGTCAGCGCAAAATAAAATAAAATAAAATGGCCACTCCAGCCTCGGTTGTACGTCAGTCTTGTATTTAGACACAGTGTATGTATTTGCAACTTCTTGGTGGTGTGGTTGGAATGGGTGAGAGTGGCAGTTACACGGAGACTGCCTGAGAGATGGTCCGCCCGAAAAGTTTTGTAGTCCATGCGGGGTCAAATGGGTGAGAGTGGCAGCTACACGGAGAATGCCTGAGAAATGGTTCTTCTCCTTGCTTTCATGGATCTGACGTTATCTTAATCTCTCTGCTAATTGCCCTCAGTCTTGAGAATGAACTTGTTTTGTATCTATAGGTGCTCAGCCAGCGAGAGGGATCTAGGTTGTTGCACGGACACTCAGGTAGCTCTTTGCGGAACTTAGGGCGCAGCCCGTTTTTTTGTTCCCGCACATTTTGACGAGGATAGCCCTCCTCTCTCCTACTACTCTGTACATATTTCCAGTGCTTTTTTCCCAGCCCATGGCGAGCGAAGCCATTCCAATTAATCCAGTATTGCTCGCCGAAGAAGCGCCGCCAGAAGCGCCTAGACGCCACGGCGACACCGTGGAAACCCCAGTCTTGAATGGGGCTAGCACCCAAATCGGAGATACAGCTCTCGCGCGCGAAACGCCAGCAGCTGCTCTACCACCTACCTCTAGCTCGCCGCCGCCAGACGCGTCTACGTACCCGCCACGGAGAGGCGAGACGCGCGCTGATTATGAACCTCCTTTGTAAGTCCGTTTATTCGAGCGGTTTCACTGTTCTTACCCACGCTTCTCTACAGGACGCATGTAACACACAAAGCGTCGCTCTTAGACGCCTGCGCCTGCCTGGCGCTCAAGCCTCCCAGATCGGCGAATTTAGAAAGGCTACGTTCAGAGCTCGCAAAGTATTGGTGCGTTCCTGCGGAATCCTCGGAAACGGGGTGGCTCAGCTCAGAAGACATGCCTTAGGATCGTTTCCTTTGATCCGAGCTATTCCTGCGACTTCCGTGAGACCCGAAAGGGACATGGGGTTGTGTCGGAGTGCATTTTGGTACGCGGAGAGGGCGTGCTCGATCAGAAAACACGTCTGCTCGTTTGCGGTGGTGAGTTTGTGGATTGCGGAGTTTGCGGCCGGGTTGACGCCGTTGGCGGGGGCGGCGCCCTGGATGGGAGAGCCAATGTTCTGCGGATGGGGGGCGCCATTCTGGAGGGGAGGGCGGGGGAGGGCCGTCGCTCAGGATATGATTTTGCTGGGGCTCCTGGAGGCGGTCCTCGGGGGGGGACATGGATCGGAACAAAGTCCCACATGCTTGCAATTGACAAACGGCCGTCATATATGCAGGCCGGGGAATCTGAAAGTTGGAGCAAGGAAACCGTGAATATGGGCTCACGGACGTTTGCGTAGGGGCTGAAATGCGGGAGGTAATAGGGTAAATTTTTTCCCCTCCCCTTCATTCATTCAATCCGAAATAACTCGGATTATTCCTATTCGAACCCCTCGAGATCACTCGGGTTATGTTCAAATAACCCGGGCTCCTTTCTATCCGTTACGCCAACAGACAAACAAATCCAACGAATTGAGCGTTGAGGGTCAGTCTAAACTCGGTTTTTAATGTGCACCCTTCCGCTGGATTCGCGTGGCAATTCTGAGTAAATATATGTCCTCAGAATAATTTATTTCGACGTCCTCATAAAGCCTGAGAATTAAACCTCTCGCTGCCCAAAACGGCACAGGCTTTATGGAGACGTCGAAAGCGGAAGGGAGCGCTTCAAAAACGGAGTTCAGACTGACCCTGGTGAGGCCTGATCAAGCAAATTGGTATTTTACCACATACTTACATATCCGGTGCTCATCTCCGGAATCGCGGTTTAATGGCGCCGCAGAGAAATAAAAACAGCTTCCACACACAGCTTACCCTATGGAACGATGGCCCGAAAAGTACACCAAAAGAATTTACTGTACATCATCTTCGGGTTCTATGCGCTAGGTTCTTTCTCAAGCATACTGCTGGACATTGTATGCACTAATGTAGGGATAAAATTTGGTGCGTGATTCAGAGATAGAGAGAGAGAGATGTCGTAAGTTGATTTTTCTAGCCACGTCGATGTCCATTCCTTCAACAGTTGCCTTGATATTGAATGCACTCTCCGGCATTGTCTTCTTGGCCTTGGCGCTAATGGTGTCTGTCCCATTTATCATTTATCAAAGATTTACTGCAAAAATTCACCGCGGAATACAGGATTCACACTTTGCATATAAACGACGCCAATTCCTTGAACACTCTCCTCTTGTTGAATGCGGGCCACATCTGTTTCAGCGTCGCAGTTGGACTGTTTCTGTTGATTGCCCTCGTCCGCGATCAACAATCATTTGGTGTTGAATACAATGTGATAATAGTAGTCGCGATGATTTTTACCTTGATCACAGAGATCGGTGAGTTCATCTTCTCTTTTGAGTTCGATTTGGGTTTGAGAACTGAGCTAGTGGGGGAATTATGCCTGGTGAAACATAGCAAGAAGAGGCAAATCTCGATTTCCCCTCCAACACCGTTGAATCAAGCTCCAGGAAACGTATCATGGACTCAGATTGACCTGTAGTATGTCACATACCAATAAGAGTTATTCTGGGAAAGGAGAATTGAGCTCATAGTGAGTGTTCTAAGCAAAACAAAAACACAAAAAACAAAAAACAAAAAAAAAAAAAACAGCCCGTGCCTTATGTACTGCAAATTGCTGTAATTTTTGTGTTCAGCACACAGAGGACATCTTTTGAGCACAAGAACCCAATTCCTCAAAGAAATCTGCACTCATTCCACTTCTGAATGAACAGGAAGCAGAATACTCCCAAATATGGAAATATTTCACAACTCAGTTCCCCCGAGGTCAATTTTTGTGTTAAGCACACAGAGGACACCCTTCAAGCACACAAACCCAATTCCTCAAAAAAATCCGCACTCATTCCACTTCTGAATGAAGAGGAAGCAAAATACTCGCTATATAGCTGCTATTAACACATGCTAGCTATGTACCTCTGGGACCTGGAATGACTAGCATAGCATAGTTAAACTTGAGGTATGAGGTCTCACACTTAGCATAGCATTAAAATTTGAAAATAACTGTATTCTGCAATTCACACGGCAAAAGAACAAATTTCAACTCACCTGAAAACGTTCCTGAAAGTTTTAGTTTAGGATACACAATGAATTGTAGCTGTAAATGTTCCTGAAACAACAATGTTCAGCAAGTCTGGAAATGTTGCCGAAAACAAAGCAATGAACTGTTCATTCCGAAGTGCAATGAGATTTTTTCAGCAAATTGTGTTTGTGTGCCCGAAAAATGTCCTCTGCGTGGCAAACAGAAAAACTAACCACGGGCCAACTGAGTTGTGCAATCCTCCAACGGCTCAATCACCTTGTCACCGAAGCACACTGACACATTGGAGCAGTCAACGCAACTCAGCAACATGTGAGTTAGCTCCGTTTTCTCCTCCTCAATCTTTGCATTGTCCCCCTCCTCGTACGCCTTCCTTACTCTCCCCGCCTCATCCAATGGAAAAGAGCAACCAATTTCGCCGCTCGAGTGACGCAGTGTGAAGCGAGTGGGAGAGTGACGGATGAGGAGTACAGATTTCTGAGAGGGGAAATCCTGCTGGATACGGTGTTCACTGAGTGGAGGGGGAGTTTGTGCCCGCCATGTCGACCCATCGATGCACACACTGGGCCTCTAACGGGATGGACACGGCGTTTATTGAGTGGAATGGGCATTTCCCCCCGTCATGTCAACCCATCGAGGCACACACTGGGCCTCAGAGAAATCATCATCAGTTGAATCAGCCTCGGTTTATGGAATTGATGCGGGTGTGTCTCAAGTCAAGAGCGATCGTACTTTGCAACGTAAATGAACCTGTTGGGAGGTTAGGCGAACTTGTGAGCATAATGGAAAGAAGGGAGAGAGTGCAAGGCGCAAGACAGTTTCTAGTATGATTGATTATCACAGTCTAGCAGGAAGCGCGGAAGGCTCGTCTGAACAACTTGAGGTGTCGATCTTGCCAGTGGTCACAAATCTAGGGCGCTGTCTTGAAGTATCTTGAAGAGATGTTGCATCCAATGCTCAAGACGAAATTCGAGGGTCGGAAACAAATTTATCGAAATAATACAACTTGTACCACAAGTCATACGCAAAGAACCCGACAAAACCCATCAATGGCCTCACCATCTGGTCCCACAGTAATACGAGGAGGTGACCTGACAGTGTGAATGAGAAATTCACAGGTGTGTGCCTGCTCCTACCCACCCCCTTACCCCTCCTGCTGCATCTTCGCCTGCCTCAGCTTCACCTTTGGCTTTGGCTCCTGCTCTCCCTGCTCCATCTCCGGCTGAAGATCAGCTTCCTCTCCGGCCATCCGTATCTGCCACCCTCCCACCTCGTCCGCGTCCTCCTCCCGCCAGATCATCGTCCCAAAATCCCCTCAACAGTGCTGACGACCTTCTGTCGGATCCTTTTAATCTCTCCCATCGTCGCCGCCGTGGAATAGTCCCAGACTCGAGGCAGGAAGTGGACTCTGGCGATCTTGATGCAGATAAGGACTACAAATTCTCCGACCGGGATACCATGGGCTATGTGGAGATTGTGGATGAGGGACACTGACTTGCGTACCATATCGGGCTCGGGTCTGCAGTCACCCTCGCGCTTACGGTCTCGCCTTCGCTCGCGTTCCCGTTCCCGCGGCAGTCACTCGGAGGAAGAGGAGGAGGTAGAGGCTGATCCCCGCTCACGCACGCTGCCTGAGGATCCAGATTCCCACACGTCTCGGTCGCCACAGTCGCGCCCCCGTTCTCAGTCGTGCTCGCGCTCACAGTCGCGCCCTCGTCTGCGCTCCCAATCCGAATCTCCGCCCCCTCTGCGGGATCAGTTGCTGCGCCGCAATTCGGTAGAGGCCCGTCCCCGCTCACGCACTCTGTCTGTGGATGCAGATGCACACACACGTCGCCCTCGCCACCGTGGGCGCTCACCTACTCGACGTGGGTCCCCCTCTGAACGCTCAGACCCGCCATCACCCTCGCGTTACCCGCAGCCGAGGGCGTCTTTCGGGCCCGGCTCCCTCTTCACTCCCACTGTCCGAGTCTGACGATGATAGTACGGATGAATACGGGCTATGCAAGGCAGAGCAGCGGCGACGCGAGGACCGCAGGGTAGCGCAAGGTGGGGTTCCTGCCCCTCAATCTGATGAGGACGAGGACATGCAGGACCTTTTGGAGGAGATCCGCGAGACAGGGTACCACGACCATAGCGATGACGAGACAGTGCGCAAAAATACGCGGTTGCCGAAGGCGAAGAATGGGAAGGAGAGGGGGGTTAAGCCAGCAGTGCGCCATGAGGGGGAGGTGCAGAACAAGCAATTATTCGATGCCAACGCCGACGCCAATGCCCACGATGATGACAACAGCATCAAACACAAAAGTGGCCCCCTCTCGCTCGACATTCAGGACCGCGCCATCGCCGCCCACGAAGATTTTCTGAATGCAATTGAAGGGTTGGCGAACGAAGCAGGAAAATCCGCCTACACCCTACACCAGTTCCTTGGCACCTCCGTCAAACTTTTGTGAGATTCATCTCCTTGGAATGTCTGGCAGTCTTACTATACTGAAAAGAACCCTAAATCGCCGAATAGTATGTCTTCCCTGTTATACCCGTGCTTTCGATGTTGACTAACGTTAACTTTACTGCTTGTAGCGAGTACAGAGGATTACAATCGACGATCTCGGGAGGCTTTTGAAGCCGCATGTCCCCACCTCTAGGAACACTTGGGGGGAGGCCAATGCTGCACACGGCATAACTCGTACTTTACTTTTTGTTGTTGTCTGGTATGACAGTTCTCCTTACAGCATGCAGGCAACAGACAGCTACGGGTAAGGTATAGTGCATACAAATACAGTCAACATCCCAAAATTAAGGCCAATCTTCTCGAAATTTATGTGTTAAACAATATGTGGGCAGTTCGGGCCTTATCCCTTCCATGAATTTGTAGATAGAGATGTTGTGAAGATGCTAATAAGATTTCAAAGGGATCCAGGTGGAACTGAAGGAGGAGTTGTCCTCGCAAATTCACCAAGTGGTTGCCATCACTTTTGATGGCCAATGCTGATCGCACTTTTGCTGAATGAATACACTCTCTGCATTCTTCCTGTTACCCAGTTAGTTGGTTCAAGTCAAACTAAAGGCCTGATCGGGTGCACTAGAATCTCGTTAGAATTGCCTTAGATTCTAAGAATAGAATGAACCAGGTAAGATCCGGGCTGGAGGCCCCCGAACACCCGTGCTGAAATACGCTATTATGGAATAATACTTCATCACCGACACAGCATTTCGTGCGGGATCGCGGTGCGGACGTACCATTGCAGCATTGATCGATGATGGGGATTACGATTCGCCTTGCGGCATCGGCACCCTCCGGCAATTATCCCCCTGCCGGGGCTGATTCTGTAGAATATGTAGCCCATTGTATAATTGGATTCTAATGCAATTCTAGCGGGCCTCATCTCGTTAGAATTCTTCGTAACTAGCAGAATGACTGAATGAATGATCAAGATACTTGTAGCTAATTCTGGTGCCCGTGGCGGGACGGGCCACACATATTCCACTGGGATGATGATCCCGCGGCGGAAAACTCACTGAAGGCGCTGCAACGGCACGGTGTGGACCGGGTTCCACTCCATCTCATCATCATCCGAGTACTCGAGTGGGATATGTGTGGCCCGTCCCGCTGCGGCCACCGAAATTTGTGTATCTTGATCATTCATTCACTCTGAGGTATTCTAGCGCCGCTGTCCAAACAATGTCCAAACAATTCGGTCCAGAGAGTCCATTTGTACGCCCCGGCCCATAAACAATTGGAGGGCCTTTTCGGAAACAATTCCCCATTCCAACCTGGATTTCCTAAGGCTCTTGCTGGGGGGATGGGCCTGGGTTTGCCTCGGCCCTCATCCCATTAGAATCGCATTAGAATCACATTAGAATCCAATTAAGGTGGAGGACGTGGGAACCCAGCACCTTTAGTCAGCCGTTACTGTAACGCGTGACATCACGCGTCACGGTTTCAAATTTCGGATGTTTGAAAAAAAAATCAATTAAAATCAAGCCAAAATGACAGAGGAAAAATTTATATATTGAGTTCAGTCTTAATTTCTCTAACTACATCTGGTGGCAACATCCTATAGCTTTTGTATTCCCTTTTAAGAGACTGAAGTTCTGACTGGGTGAATCCGGTGGTCTTTCCATAGCTTTTATACTTCTTGTCAACTTGGGAAATATGTGATCCATCCAGGCCATGTGCATATGCTGAAATGAACCATGCCGCTCTATTTGCATAACGAAGAATGGACAAGTTTGGCACATCATCAAGGCACCTTTTGACATTCACTCTCATCTCTCCCATGTTACTGGTCCTGGGACTTTTGCGATATTTCAACTTTACTGCACCCCAGTACATCTCAATGAAGTTGAGTTCACAGTGGTATTTAGGATAAAAATCACAAATATGTCCCCGGCTCTCAACAAGTTCCTGAAGTGCAGATTTCTGGTCTGCAAAATCTGGTTGGTGAAAGAGAATCCGCCGACAGCAACAGTCAGTTACCCCCTTCTGACATTTGAAATCAGGGCATTGGGCCAAGAGCCCATCTCTCCAAAGGTTACATTCTTTTAAGATTTGTTCCATTCCCTTAAACCAGCCTGGCATTGTAGGGTGGTCCTCAGGCCAATAAAAATCTTGAGGTGGCAAATTGGGTGGAGAGCCTTTACGCATCCGAACAGTTTGTCCCCATGTTGCACTTGGACCTTTGGGCATTTTATGAGCAGAGAGTGCATCTGGTGCCCTTTTTGATGCCCAGGAGCATTGTCAAAGGCAGGCAATAAGGTAGCGGTTCTTCCCACCCTTGCTTCAAATATATCAATAGATTCTCCCACTTGGTCAAGCAGCTCAGCACTGGTAAAATATCTATCTCGATTTTTGCCTGCCTCAAAAAATAACCGGGCTTCTTGGTCACCATGTACTAGACGTCCCCACTCAGGAACCAAAATCTCTGAGACCATGAGTGATTCCCCCTCCCCTTTTGGTTCTGGTGCTGCTTTGAAAGATGGGTGTATCCATCCAGATTTGCTGCGTTCATGAAGATAGAAGTTTGATTCATCATGTGTACCAAGGATGAGTCGAAATGGTTCGTCTCCAAGGTCTTCCTGCAATTCCATACACTCTGTATCAGGAAGCTCTTCACCGAGTGCAAAGTCCCATTCTGTAGCCGGAGTGGTTTTTTCAGGGTTCACTGCCGGAAAGTCTGTGTCTCTTGTATCCAGGCTCTCAGTCTCTGGCTGAGTAGTGTTTTCTGGTGTGGTTTCTCTGCTAGATGCTTTATCTAGAGACTAGGATCAGAAAGATAGGGGCCTTGTAAGATTGGACACACTTCTGAGTGCTGCAGTCCCTTTTTGTGCATTAGCTATGTTTGCTTTCTTCTTTCTTGATTGTCTGCCCATTGGTCTTGAGTGTAGAAATGAGGAAGTTGTGGAAAGAGTGGTTTGCGCAGCCAAAACGAGGCTGCAATGCGGCCGCAACATGTTTCCCAAGTTGTGGGAAAAGTCACGTGCCTGATTACATAATCATTTCAAAATTTTGCTTTGGAAAAGCAAACCTTGCGCCAAATGAAATTATAATGTGATTGGTACATTATTTCCAAAAAAGGAAAGAATTGCTTATTTCACCCTCATGGTGAAGATTTTCAAGGAAATCTTCCCCAAGGACTTCTTGTATTACTTATTAGAGCATTTCTTGGCAGCTAGAATCTCCCTACATGCCCTTGTTCCACTGGAATAAAAGTTGTCACACTCTGCTTATGTAAAGGTGCTGGGTTCCCACGACCTCCACCTTATAGAGTGGACTACATTCTATCGGATCAGGCCCGGTAGCCGGATGATTGCCAGAGGATGCCGATGCCGCAAGTCGAATCGCAATCCCCCCCATTGTGTTCTGCGGCATCAACGATATGTATCATTGATCGGTGCTGCGATGGTACTCGGGCGACATTCGCGCCGCGATCCCGCATGAAATGCCGCACCGGTGATGCAGTGCCACTCTATCTTATATAGCCCAGCATGGGTGTTCGGGGGCCTCCAACCCGGATCTTACCCAGCCGATTCTATTCTTAGAATCTAAGGGAATTCTAACGCGATTCTGGTGCACACGATCAGGCCCTAAGAGGTATATCTAAAGATTCATGGAAGGGATTACATATACATATCCTAGTAATTATTTGGCACATTCATCTCGAGAATTTACCCTTATTTGGGATGTTGAGGGTATTTGTATGCACTATACCTTACTCACAGAAGTTGAGATTGTGTAAACTGCTCTGAGATGTGTTGATGAGCTATGAAACAGCGTGATATGAGATTGTGATGGGAAAAAGTAGAAGAGTGGCAGTGCACTGGATGCGTATGAAGCACTTCGGGTACATCCGAAATCAATGATCGCCGGTTTGATCGCCGGTTTGATCATTCATACAATGCCTCTCGAATACTAGTAGTTTCGGAATAGTTTGATCAATGTGAGCCGGATTGATGTAGTGTCCCTTCTGCACAAACAGCAACAAGGCCCAGACAATGCAAATTCATGTCATTCGGACTGCCCAGCAAGCACTGCATCGATAGCGGATTGCAGCTGAATTTCGTCGGAGGTAGGAGGGTGGAATACCATCTGAAAGTACTGGAAAAGGCCACCATATCCATACATTGGTTCACCCAAATCGTTGCTGTTGTGAGTACTTTCAGGATATATGCATCATTTTTGGATACAAGATGATTCCACAAAGTCGACTTTTCAGAGATGCAATCAATTGAACGGCACTCTCCGAGCTTGACCGAATTTCAATGGTGAAATTCACAGTAGCGTGATATTTCATGCAATACAGTACTGCATGTTCGTTTTCGCGGTCAATTCACCCAATTCTGTTGTGAATTTCCACGCTTCTGGGGTGATTTCGATCAAAAGGAATCCTTGCCGCTCCTGTTCTCGGAAGCCTGTTGATGAAATTCGGGATTACGAAAGAGGGCGCTACCTTTCCAGCATCGAAGCTGCAACCCGGCTTGCTTCCTTCCACATCTCTGACAAGTAACCGGACGTAAAGCGGCTACCAGTTCATCTGCCGGGACGACAATACGGTCAAATGGCACGGAAAAAATGGCTCCGAATCTGATGGTACTTTGTTGGTCCGATATATGTCCCGCCCACGCCACCCCGAACTTGACAACATGACTTACGTCAAATTCGGTTCCAAATGCCGACTCGAAAAGCATGACCCCGATAAAGAGATGTATCCTCTTCAAGTTCTGGAAGATGAGTTCCCAGGTCGGCCACGGATGCGTATTCGATTTTACCCAGCGAACGCACCGAGCAGAAAGGATGAGGAGTCACAAGAGTGACCGGATCAGACGATGAAACTCCTCTGTAAGTCGTCTACCTTATCTATCACTTATTGCTATTTGCGGAACTTAGGGCGCGGACTTCTTCTTCTTTTTTGTTTGTTTTTGAGCGTTTTTTGCTCGTTTTACATATATCGCATATTCCGGGCTCAATTCTCCCCCGTTTCCTGCGAAAATAGGCTCAATCAATTTGTATTGGAAAACTCCAGGGGATAGCCTCCTTGTATTTTTTATTTGAGCCTCCAAACGACAGTTATGTCACAATACGATCATTTTGGTTGATTGTTTTACATATATCGCATGTTCCGGGCTCAATTCTCACCCGTTTCCTTTGGAAATAGGCTCAATCAATTCGTATTAAAAAATTCCAGAGGATGTCATCCCTGTATTTTTTATTTGAGCCTCCGAACGACAGTTATGTCACAATACGATCATTTTGCTTGATTGTTTCACATATATCGTGTGTTCTGGGCTCAATTCTCACCCGTTTGCTTCGTGTGAATATGTGAGGCAAAATATCACGAGTAATCCGCGCCAAGCCGATCACACAGTGCGAGGATCTCTTCTCCGTGATGAATCCGGGCATTGTCCATGATGAGAACACTGAGCGGGCCGGGATGCGGAGCTGCCAAGGTCATCGCGTTCGAGGATGGCGGGCTTTCTCTACTGTAAATTGGATTGGGTACTATTGAATATTATGATTCAAACATTTGGAACTCCCAACTTTCCAAGTGTTTATTCACCAGCGGAATGCTCTTGAGCGCTATGAATCTCACGTACCGCCGCTCCATGGGGCTGAGCCCATAAAAGGAAATTGATGGTCTCGCCGTGGGACATCAAATGCCAGAACTCTGCACAGCCATCTGAATTTCGGGATCCCTAGCAAAATGGGGGAGCAAGCTCCCCCAATAAACCTCTGGCCTGCAGAACAGGATTGTTCTTGATCACATGCACTGCTTTTGTTTGGCTTTTCCTTCAGAAATTAATACCCAGAATCCTCATATTTTGGTTTGATTTTTCTTGATCAGAGGTCGGGTTTTGTTTTGTTTTAGCTTTAGAAATTAATATCCAGAATCCCCATATTTTCCTTTGATTTTATTTTGATCACATCTCTCAATCACTGGATCAATTAACGTCTATATAGGCAGACCCTGGCAGACCTCCCTGGCCTCCCAAACCTGAATACCCCCAAGGAAATGAAGCAATTCTGGCTGCTGACTGGAAGCCTATTCCCACCACACTCAAACCTAATGACATAGTCTTCCTCACTGGGGAGAAACCTGATCTTGCCAGGTTTTCTGGGATTATCAATGAACATGTCCTGTTGGTGAATGGTGACATTGACTTCACGGCACCTCACCCAAACAACAGGCCCCTGTCCCTAGATAGAAAATGCGTCATGGGGAGATGGTGGAGACCAAAGACCAACCAAAGTGCAGTGAACTCGCCCGTTTTTGGGCCCTTTGAAGCCGCTTGGACAGGATGCTGCCCGAAAAACGTTCAGTGATATTGCAGATGATGGACATGAGTCTGAGGAGGCTGACAAAGTCCTCGTACTCACTGACAACATGCCTCTTGTTATCAATCTTTTAGCACATTTGGCGGATTCGGAAGGTTGCTCCAAAGTATTGGCCCGTTGGAATGCAGAGAAAACCTCTGTTGTATCTGACGGATATGACAGAAGGACAAACTTGGATTTATCCATCTCAATGTCATTGTCAAGTCCAAGAGTCACATCCCTACCCCATTCAAAGGATCTCTTGAGTCTCCTGTCACTGTTGCCCAATGGACTTTCCAATGTTGAGCTGCAGCAGACCAAATTTCCATTTGACAATGTCTTGGGATGTAAAACCGCTTTGTTGCGTACCTCTCTGGCCTATGAAGATGGCCACAAAAGGATCAAAATCTTGGTACCCATTCGAGAGTACATGCAAAAGAATCACCCTCCACCAATGCATCTCATTCGTTCCCTCCTCCACCATTTTCAGGAGCTTCTTGAAGTTGACAGACATCATGATACACAATCATTCAAGACAGGGTTTCACAGTTGCCTTTTTTCGGCCCTTTTTTGCTCCCTTTTTGTGTGGTTTTCTTCCAATTTTTCAGTTAGGAAGTTCGGGTTTTTCCCTTTTTTTCCCTTTTTACATGTCTGAATGGAAAAGGGGGGGAAAACCGGGCCAAAAACGTGGGAAACACAAAAAGGGAGAAAAAAGGGAGCGAAAAAGGGCCGGAAAAAGGGAACTGTGAACGACCCTATTGTTTTGTTTTTGAACGGGAAGATGCATTTTGGATTTATACCAAACCGGACTGATGAATGCCACACCTTAAAATTAGTACCGTTAGCTACGCCCGCAAAATCCATTTGTAGCTTATTGCGCATGATTTTGGGGATGACCTTATATCTCACTGCGGCATGGCGGGATCCACTGGGCCGGCCTTTCTATCGCTGTAGGGAAATCAACCACCGGCGAACCAATTGCGAGATATTTTGATTTTGGACTTCCTAAGTATGTTCTTTGTCTTTGCTGCCTGTATCTCACTCTGTGAATCATTTCTCTCTGTTCTTCTGTATTATCTGCCCCCTACTTGCCCACCATATGGCCATGCCGTCTTCCTCCTCGGATGTTTCTGGAACGATCTCGTCAGCTGCGTTCCGTTTTAGGATTCGTTCGGCTCTGTTACTCCCTTCGCGGGGGTCGCGCGAGCCCCCGTTGAGTTTGTGCATGTTGGCATTTGGACGCTGGGTGTTTCATCCCGCTGCATTTCTGGTACGTCGGTTTTCTCCTCCTCCACCTCCTCGATCTTCGTCGTTTCTGCCAACACCTCCCTCTCTTCTCCCGGCTGGTCTTCAATTATTGTTTCTAATTTGCTTTGGGTGTCAACACCATTGCAGTCCAGCAGTTTTATGGAATGTACTCGCCTCGCGGGGGTATTCGCGTACGAATTGACCCCCGTGAAGGCTGCGCGTGCGCTGACCCCATTTTCCGATTTGAAACTCTTCCACCACGGCTCCCCGTGTTGGTTCTCCAGCACCGCTCGTTTCCCGTCGACCTCGATGCTAACCACATCGTGTTTGTAGTCGTGTACCACACCGAACACCGTTTGCAGTGGTTTGCCAAATAAAAACGACCATCCGCCCCCGCTGTCGAACACCTCAAATGCGCCTCGGGCCCATACACCCTCTCTCCCCTTCCCAGGTCGCCTCCGAATCTATCAGTTGGCCGCTTGCCATTCGTAACGTTTTGTACGATGGCTTTCCGCTTCCCAACCGCTGGACTCGGCCAAGGAGAACGCGATGTGGCGGTGAACGGCGATCACGATGGCAGAAAGCCTCCGTGGATGAGCGCAGCAAGCAAAGGGCTATCTGATCTACTACAGGATGCAGCCTAACTATCACAATGCCATCAACACCGCCACTCTGCGGCGGCGCGCGCTACCACATGCGCCCACAACTCCTAAGGCGGCGTCCGCGCCGCCTGAAACACAACGAGACGTACATGCTCTAATCTACTGCACTAACTAGAAAGGCCGTGAACAAGAAGGAAAACCCCACCCCAAGAAAACTCAGTCCAGCCCTGCACCAATCTCCGCCGCCCGCTCCGCCTCTATCGCCTCGCGTTCCGCCAACTCTTCCGCCTCCACGAGCGGCCCCAACCCCTCTTCAAACGCCGCCTGCTCCGCTTCCAATCGTCCACCTTTCTTCGGTGTGAAGGGGCGGAGTCGTCGAGAGCTATGTACACCATCGATAACGTTCCCCTGTAACGTCTCGAGAATATACGAGCTTGAGACCCGATCGTGGATGCGGTGAGGTGTGGACCAGTACCAAATGAGCTTGCGCAGGGACTTGAAGGTATAGTCCCAAACGCTATTGGCGTATTGGACGAGCTGTCCCTTGCGGAACTTGATCTCTCCGGCCTTCGACGCTAAGACTCTGCGGTCGAAGGCGGCCTTGCGGCCCAAGGCATACTTAACGCGTTCGGCATAGCCGTCCAGCCGAAGCTGAGCTACGTACGCCATATGCGTCTCAACGTCGGTCGCAGCGGGCGCCTCGACGTCCGCAGATACCTCCGCCTTCGACCCACGGGCGAGGTAGCCGCGAAGCAGCTCCTTCGGCGAATAACCGACGCTAGGAAGGATGCGCCGGTTAAGGATTCGTATCGCCTCGTCCAGGTGCTCTGGCCAATTAGTGGGCATCTTCTCCCACGTCATGGCATCCCACTCGTCCTCTCCCATGTCCGGGGCACAAAGCCGCGCCAGAACGTGAAGAAGGAGCTTGCTGGACCCCTCAACAAGCCCGTTGATCCACGCGGAGTACTTCGGGACGAGCTGGTGTTTGGTACCCCGCTCCGCGCAGTGGTTGTCAACCACTTTGCAGTCGAAGTGCGGGCCGCAGTCAGTCATAAATGTATCGGGATCATCGACGTACTGGCCGATGGTGGTAAAGCGATTGCACGGTCGTCTTCCCCGTCCCAGCGGTTTTCAGCTTGTCGGCCCACATGTGTTGTGAAAACGTGTCGACGTACAGCCCGACCGTCTTGAATCCTCCCTTCCCTTTCGGCAAGGAGAGATAATCGCCAGCGAGGAGTTCCATCGGGCCTCGGCGCGTGATGGGGTTCAGGAGCGAGTGTAGGTGATTCGGCCCGAACGCCTTGCACTGGCCGCAGTCGCGTATCGCGTCCATAATCGACGCGTCCAGCTTCGGGCTGCAAACAAGGGTCATCAGCTGCTCTTTTATCGCATCACGCCCGAAGTGCCCGCCCTCCGCGTGCGCCTTCGCCGCCATCTCCACCGCCTCCGTCCTCGGAATGCACTCCCTCCTCGTCACCGGCCGCCCCTTCCTTCTGCCTCCGAGCCGCCAGAGCCTCCCGTCCTCGACGAAGTACTCCGAGGCTCGGTGACGCGCCCGCTCGCGATCCCGCTTAGACGTCCCCGTCCCCAACTCGTGGATCGCGTCAATGACTTCCACAAACAGCGGTTCGCCTTTCAAGCGCTCGCGTAACGCCATCGTGCCCTCAGGCAGCGGCACGATCAGGAACGCGTTCGCCTCCCCGGCTGCCTCCACGCACACCGAGAAGACGTCGTTCACCAGTCCCGTCTCCGCTTCCCAGTCCGGAGAGACCATCCACTCGTGGCCATCTCCCTCCCGCTCCGCAACCTCGTCGTACTTCCGACTCAGCACATCCGCCCCCACGTTGGTCGTCCCTTTGATATGCTTCGCTCCTACGATCTTGTATCCCAGCACGCCGTTCCGCCAGCGCTCGTGCGCTACCCCATCGGCTACGCGTCTAAACGAACGTCGCCGGCGGAAAAAACGATACCCCCCGCACCTGATGGAGTTCGCCGCGCTGAAGTTCGGTCTCGACAAGTTTGCTAACGTCATCTGGGGTCAACCAGTGCTGTTAGAAACGGATTGCAGCGCGCTACGCGACGTACTCGCGAACGAACGCCCGAATGTAGGAATTGAGGCATTCACATTGTGTTTAACGTCAAATGATTGTTCAACATTCGTTTTCTGCATTGGCGTGCTGAAATTTGGGATGCAGGCAAATATCAATAAAGTTTTCACGCAACTGTGTGGCAGAATTGAGAGTGGCCAGAAGCCTGTGCTGTCCCCACAGTACTAAATAGAGGGAGGTTGACCCTTTAAGCCAAGACTTCAGCCTCGACGAGTTCAATGCAACAGTAGTCTTGTCAGTACATCTTTGGTTAAATTGGATGCAGTAGTTTTCCACCGGTCGATGGGACACTTAAATTGAATTGCTGATTTAAGGAGTTTTCGAGGTTTTTTGAAAATTCCTAGTAGACCAAAACTTTCATTCATACGTTGTATCATACATCTCTGTATATGAGGTCTTAATTTTTGAGATTGAATTAAGGGGCTAACGGAAGTGAACTTCTACCACCACTCACTGGGACAGTCACGCAAACGTGATGATCATCATGATCATCATGATGCTGTCTTTGTTTGGCTCGTAAAATAAGTGTCCGTTCTTCGTGATACCGATCCAAAATCCATTCGTTGGTGCATTCCTCTTGTCGGATTTTGCCCGGCCGACCACTCAAGGCGACAAGAGTGCAATTTATGGCGACTTCCTATTTCGGATGTGACCATCACGATTCTCAGCAAAGAGGAAACTGCTTCCTCTTCATCCAATATCCATCGGAATACACTGAGATTGTCCAAGAATATTTACATACACTAGATAGCGACTAGATAACTGGCGGCTAGTTCTGGTATACGAGGTTCGATTCGCTGGGTGGTCAGTTCCAACGAGGTGCGTTGTTAGTTGGTGATTTGTGATATATTGGAGCACAGACTTTGTCTTTGTGTCTGCTCTGCTCTCAAATTATACTCTTTCTCTTTGGTCAAAACTGGAGGTTAGGATTAAATGTGTTGTTCTTCATTTCTGCCTCCTCAGATTTTGAATTCTGGGACTGGGGACTCCATAAACTTGTGTTGAGTTTAATTGGGAAAAGTTAGTTACCGGTCTGAAGACACCGAACTGGCGATCGGCACCTGCCAAAAATTTCAAACTCAGGCTCAGCCCTTTCGATTGAGCCGAGTTATCCCAGTCTGCCTGCTGCAAAGTGCTTGCACTTAGGTATACCGCAAGCACTTTGCCGCATTCAGACTGGTCACGAGTCTACGACTCTACGTGTCCTCACCATTTCGTGTATGTAGTGTGTCCGCTACAGATATTCCACAATTTTTTTCAGGTCCCGGAATGTCACATTGACGTCCAGCCGAGCTTCTGAGGGATCCTCAGGAAATTTAACCCAGAAGAAATCGAGGGGTGAGGGAAAAGGTTTGGCATTTCCGACCCAAACCGCCTGCAAACTCGTACAAACTCGTGCAAACTCGTGCAGACCATGCGTCTGCTCCACATATTCCACAATTTTTTTGAGGTCCACTAATGCTACATAGGCATCCAAAAGAGTGTCTGACGGATCCTCAGGAAATTTAACCCAGAAGAAATTGAGGGACGAGGCGAACAAATTTGGTGTTTCCGACCCAAACCGGCTGCAAACTCGGGCAGACCATTGTAGCTGCTATCCATATTCCACGAATCTTTTGAGATGCTGGAATGTTACATTAGCATCCAAACGAGCTTCTGACAAATCCTCAGGAAATTTAGCCCCAAAAAAATCGAGGGTGAGGCGAACAAATTTGGTGTTTCCGACCTAAACCGGCTGCAAACTGGGGCAGACCATTGTGGATGCTATACAGTATAGTAGGGTTCCTTGGATAGTGAGACATCCTTGGGTATTATTTTTTTTAAAACTCCCGAGCGTCATCCCAGGTTAAAATTTTGTTACGAAATACATCCTATATCGAAGCCTCGTGTTCTGAATTAATTTCAAGCGCATAGACGCGTCGGTGCCGGAAGAGAAGGTCGTTTGGTCTAATTCATTGCCTAATCAGGTCATCAATCACTTTCCTTCTCGTTGATTGTCCATTAATCGGGCCACTATTGACCTGAACTATTTCCCTTATTAAGGTCAAACTTCTTGGCTGCAATCTCCTCTAAAAAATCGGGCAATCCGGCCGAGATTGATGCATCTAAAATGAGATCGCGCACACAAAAGACGTGACACCTTTGTGGGCACGTGATACATTTGTTGACAAGTGATCGTCCTTCTTCTGTCCGCGCCCAGCCGCGCCGCTGTCCGGTCTCCCGCGCAAATCCGACCTATCCCGCCCTGAATCCGACTGCTACGGGAATAGCCGCCAAAAGTCAACCCACAGGAGCCGATGGGGCAGAATGATGATGTGTGACATCACGCTATCCAAGGAACCCGATGTGTGACTGTTCGGCCGTTGAGATCAATTTTTTTATCTGGCTACATTCTACACACTTAAATTGTGAAATTTCGAGGCAGTATAGCTCATTATAAGTTCTAGTATGTACAAACTTAAATCCAGATTTAATTTCTTTGCATTGCGGACTTGGCATCAGAAACATCAAAGTGGGTATCCAAGGAACCCTACTATACTGTACATATTCCACAATTCTTTTGAGGTGCTGGAATGTCACATTGGCATTCAAACGAGCTTCTGACGAATCCTCAGGAAATTTAACCCCAAAGAAATTAATTTCGCCATTTTCAGCCCTAGGCTAGGGTTATGTCCAATCTTCCTGAAACGAAAATTTTGAAAGTAAACTCACCCTATGTTCCTGCTAAATCTCGAAGATCTAAGGGTTTTTGCTCAAAATTGTGATTTGACATGAAGTCATGTCTGCAACCATACTTGTTTGGGACTCCTTTAGCGACGGTCTCTGGATCTTGTAACTTCTGAAATGTCAAGCTACTTAGTCTAATGTGACACTACTTTCCGTTTTGAGGGTGTGCTGTCACTTCAATCGTCACTTGACTGCCAGGGCACCAAGGAGCTGATAACGTATGTGAGCTGGAACGATTCGGACAAAATTAAATTTTGTTACCGCGATGAGCCAGTAGGGGCGCTCAATTCATTGTTCGGTTCGTGCGGTTCGTAAATCTAATTCGTTGTTTGTTCGTGTAAACAATGTCAAATCAAAACCTGCCGCCCTTGTAGACTCTTCCACCACATTCCACACACACTCATCACTCAGATTCTCGTGCTCATGGCGCCAGTTTGAACGCAATTGAATGGTTTAATTCGCATTTTGAACCACATGCCTCGAAATGCCATTTTAAATCACATGCTTCATAATGCCATTTTGAACCCTGTGCCTCACTATCAAATGGGTAAATTCAGCCGAGAGCAGGAGGGATAAGGGAGCACTAGACCTATTTAAGGTTTGAATTGATCTTGCGAGATATTCGCATTTTGAACCAAGAAGGCCAAATAAGTGCAAATATTGATTGCCCTCCATGTTTTTTTTTCTTTTCTTCGTGAAAAAGTGGAATGAGTACGAATTTTAAGCTGGAATCATGTTCCCCATGAGCCAATAAGTCCTCGGGGATGTTTATAGGAAATTTAACTACTGGCGACTTTTTTAATCGGATCGAGAGCTCGAAGCGCCAAGTGCGCCCTTATCCGTGCTGAACCCAGCATTTCCCTGAGTTGACATAATCGACGTTTTTTTTCACTGAAACTTGATGAAGACTTCGTGACATTAGAGTGTATCAGCAGCTAAATTCTCTTGAGATTTCACGAAACGTTAGGCGAGTTTGAAGAAATTGATGGCACCCCGGTTGAGAGACTCTTACATTGATCTGGAAAGAGGGACGATTCCAATAATATAGCCGCTTCCCTGCCCACAGTCCTAAGCCCTGTCTTCTAAATAGTTGTACCACTCTGTAGTTATGTATCTACCTCTTTATAAGATTAGCGCGTCTGTCTGAAGCCTATATCCCCATAAGGATATATTAACGGCTCACTGCGTCTGGTTCGGCACTAGTCTGACATGTCGTCCGCATCTACGTCCTCGTCTTCCCCCATCGCAGCACGCTTCATAGCGTGCAATTCTGCCCACGATTGAAGCCCATAAATGGTGGGAAGCTTGTTCCAGAATACAGAGGCAGCCTCGTGTCGTTCGGTGACCGCAGGCTCGTAGCATTCATCGCACATGCCCTCCGTTTTCAATGGCGCCAGAGTGTCCGCCAGAGGGATTGCAAATGTCCCTCCAGTGACGTCGTCGAGAAGCGCAGATAACTTGGAGGCACAGAGATCGTTGCAGATTTTGTTCGCGCACCGGTTGTGCAGGAACCGATTTGTTGCGACGTATCCACGGACGAGATGTGCATGTGCGAGAAGGGATTTCTGTATATGTGGTTCCATCCCGGTGAAGGCGAGGAGTGTATCGGAGGAGAAAGTTGAAACGCAATAATAAGCGTAAGGAAGGAGCCATAGTGCACCGACCTCCGTTGCTGCGATGATTACTGATAGTGCATTTATTGGAGATTTCGGAGAAATATTGAGCAGATGGGCCTCCGCATTGCCATCTGCGTACGAGTCGTATGTGGCATGATACCAGCCATCCACGATAAGATGGTCCAAAGCACGACGGTGGAGATATTGGACACCGTATTTATGGGACAATCTGAGAATTCCGAGAACGATTCGAAGTTGAATGGGGGCAGGCGCCGGCATGAAGTAACTAGAACGGTTTATCGTCTAATTATGCCAGTTAATCAAAGCGACACACCTCGAGTCATAAATCGCCCTCAAAAAGACCTCAACATCGTCCGCGGAGTCGTGAAGACGCACGACGGGGCTTCCGTCGATCTGCGCGATGTCGCCATTGGGCGGCTGAGGAAAGGCGAGCATGTCGCGAAAAACGATGGATCTCGCCGCAAGAATGCCCCCAAAGACGTGGAATATTTTGTTTTCTGCGCGAATGACGATCATGTCTTTAGAGAACCACAAGTCGCCCACCCTAGTGAGCGTCTCTGGGGTCTGGTCCGTCAAGTCATCCATGTAAAAGGAGGTAGGCTGAGCCGGAGGGAGACGTTGAGGCGGTGGAAGAGAGAGAGTAACGGTGGCAACCATTTGTTGGCATCAATCAAATCACGCCATCCGTTTGCCGGAGTCACGCGTTTCAAAATGCTGAAGCCCCGACGAAAACCGATAGGATACTGTACTATTACGACCAAAGGTTCAGGTGACGGGTGACGGAGGGTTGTGAACTGAACAATTTTGTCCTAGGTGACGGTGACTTTGCTATTTTCAGGCCCAAATAGGCCAAAAAAAACGTCAATTTTGGGTTCGGCACTCGCCGGACTCCCATATATGGTAATTTTATTGTGATTGCCGAGGAATGAACACCGAATCCAGTGAACAATTGACGGGAGACACCCCTGAACCTTTGGTCATAATAGTACAGTAGCGGGACTGTCCAGATGCGGCAGCTCGACAGCAAGTGCGGCACACCGTGTAACTCGGGCCGCGGAGGAGCCAGGAACGGACGCTGCTATGGCATTTACTTGCTTGAGAAGATTAAACACTTTCCGTTCTTCCTCATCTTTTGGAGCGGCCGAATCACCATTCGCGACACGTTGGGAGACTCGTTCAACTACATCCGGAGACACAGAGGCAAATTGGGAAGCGACAGAGGGGAAATTTGCCCTCTTGACTTTCAAAGACGTGTGAAGAAGCATCTCTCGGCGTTGCAAAATATTGAAAGCAGTGAACATGAATGAGGGGTGCTCTTGGAACCGTCGATCTGACAGGCTGAGTAAATGCTTGACATGGCGTTTTAAAGACAGAGGTGCCGGCCGTTTGTAACCCTCTGGACCCCCGATAACGTAGGGAAAGAGAGTTGGATAGATCATTTGGAGGAGCACACCGTCCTTTTGAAACTCGTTCACCGGATTGTGGTCATGCGGGATCTGAATATACCCAGGACACCGAAATCGACATCAACATCCATCGGCTCCTCCCGCGCGCGCGCCTTGCCCTTCCCCTTGTCCACCCGAGGCGGGGCGTGCGTCTGACGTGCCACCTCGCCACCGCCGGCCTTCCATCGTTTCCGCATCTTCGGCGGGCATATCAACTCGGGCACCGGCTCCCGCCGCTGTGCGTTGCCGCGCACACGATCCTTGCGTGTGGTGCGATCTAGAGTGTTAGTGTGAGTGTGAAGAGAAGAGGCGAGACAGGATGGGAAGGATGAAAAGCGAGATAAAGACAAGGAGAGGAAGGAAGTACGAGAAAGAGAGGTAACGCACCAACATCCCCGTCCCCCACGACATCCACATCCACATCCCCACTCGCGCGCTCGATGACTTCGTGCACCTTGCTCGTACTCGTATTCCCACTCCCACTCACGGCGTGCCCCGCACCCGCACCCGCGTTCCAAAAGGCATCCTCCACATACCCGCCGGCACTGGCATGTCCCTCCCCAAAATACCCCGCAAACCCCCGCGCAGCATCCAGGACAGCACTATTATCAGGACTAGGGTCTGAAATTTGACTGCCATTCTGTATGGCCTCCAATAGCTCCTTCAGATGAACATGTGCAACATTGACTGAGTCCATGCAATCTGGAATCTGGGCAGCAGTAGATGTTTCAGGTTCATCTGCAGAACCAGACTGTGCCTCAGACTCAGATATAGATCCAGCTGGAGACTGAGCAACAGAGACATCAGCTGAAGAGACAGCCGAGACATCATTTGAAGGGACAGCTGAGACATCAGTTGATGAGACAGCAGAGACTTCAGCTGAGACTTCAGCCGAAGAGCCGACATCTGTGTCCTGTGATTTTCTAGCTTTCTTCTTGGCCATAAAATCGAACACGGAAAGGAATCCCTTCTGAGCTAGCTGATTCCCAATCTGTTTATGCCGCTGTTTGGTTCTTTTAGAATTTCCCTGGTAATGTTTTGGCCGCTTCTGCTGTGCCTCCCGAGCTCATTCTGCTTTCTGAGCAGTCTCTTGTGCATTGTGAAGAAACTAGGAAAAAGCCTCCAGTTCAGTTTCATCTGTTATTTCAGGTGCTACAAGAATTTCTTCATCAAGATCCAGCTCTTGCTCCGAAATGTCTTCACAATCCAGATCAGGCAGCTCATTGCCCAAGTTGAAGTCCCAGTTGTCATCAGTTCAGAGTGAAAATGGTGATGGAAGTCATCACTGTGCTGAGTATTGTTCTCGGAGGTCTGCCTGATATCATCCTCATCAGGCACCTCTTCCACAGTGGCTTTGCGAGCCTTCTGGAGGTTGTTCTGCCGTGCCTTGCGAGCTTTGCTAGCCTTAGGCATGTCTATGGCTGCAGATGGATGGGGAGAAGAGCAGAGAAGTGAGAATACCGGGCATGGCATGAGCGGGCCGGATGGCGGGCCGGTTGTCGGTCCGATAGCCGGGTGGCTGTGCGGCGGCCATTCCCGCGCTGCACACGTCTTCGAAAATGCTCAGGGAGCTGTGTAAAGTGTTCTGGAACTCAAAAAAAATGAAAAATTTGTTTGCCTCTCTACTCTGCCAAATTTTTTTTTTACCTGAGTTTGGTCAATAGGAACTGTGCATAATGACCCTAAGAATGATTCCTATTGCTCAGAATGTCCCTAACTATTAATGGTGCTGAGCAGTCACACCCACAAGTTGCGACTGATGGCTGATTACATAAGGGTGTTGGATTCCCACGGCCCCTACCTTATGCATTTCAAACTCAGATCGACCAGTCTGTCTATCGACCATCAAATTGGTCACTGTGCGTCGATTTCAACCCGGTTTTCGTCGAACACTGGGCAGTGTGATAGCCAGCGAAGTTTCAGTTAAAACTGTATCTTGTGCCCTCCGAAGGCCTTGAAAAGTCTCCATACCAGGTGCAACCAATTCGAGCGTCGGCATGGGGTGCCGCGCGGATTTGAACAAGAAAGGAAGGTGTTTCCTGCACCGGATACTATGTTTATGTCTTCGACGCATACAGATATACCTCGACTCTGCGCACATTATCTCCATGTTGGATATTATCAAGCCCAATACACTAGATTGTTTCACGGAAATTTACTGTTTGTTTGTATCTTTCTTGCACGGAGTGTGCATACCGGCTATATGAGTCGGTACGCACGAGCATCCGTAAGGACAATCCGAACGGGTCCCATCACTCCCTTTTTGGATCTGTCGTTCGGATGTCTGTTCGGACTACACCCCCAATTTGGTGGGAGCTCCCAGAGATGTCACTTTCACGACATCAGCGTTTGTACGCTGGGAGATCCGACGAAACCTCCCCGTGATATCAAAAACGCGTATCCCTTGATCATTCTGTGACAGCCCTATCCCTTTGAGCTCCTGCGTGAGCTCCTCATGACATTCTGTAAATTTTAATACATTTCAAAAATGGCACATAAAATCGCAGATGAGAAGTTTATTCAAATTCATATGTACATACAGTAAAATTTTCAGTATAGAGTACATAGACTGATATGAGATGGGAGGAACGACCCGTAAACCGCCTGTGTGATGCCAAGATGCTCGTTCTTGCCTCCAAAGAAGATTGGTCTTGAATCCATTTGAAGCCAGCCCTGGATTGACAGTTCTTGAATGATTTCAGTCTTGCGCGCTTGAGCGTTGACACCATTGAGGCGTTCCAGAGTCTCGGCTTTGAGGCTTTCAGGTACGTTTGAGCAGCACGGGCTTGCAGAAGAATAGGCATAGAACCACTTGAGAACGGTTTGCTTCGTTTGCAGATAAGGGAGCGAGCAACGCGAGAAAGGAAGTGGGATGAAGGGGCGAAAGAGGAGAGATGCGCTGGCATACTATCTTTACCCCACCTTTGCAACACGGTTTTGATGGCGCCTTGTTGGGCATGGTGCGGGCGTTCTCTTGCGAGAATGGGCTTCGGCATTTTCACAGTACACTATTAGCATGTTAAAATGTTGAATCCCAAGTGGCTTAATTTTTGAGATAGAATTGAAGTCGTAGTAAGGCCCCGAATCATGTCCCCACCTTTGCAAAAATATTTGCCTGCCAATTTGGCGGGCAATCAAACCCATCAAAAAACCTACTCGCGATTTTCTGCTGGGCTCATATGGTGCTCTTGGCCTCTATAAAGTATCTGGCAAGCTCCATAGATCTAATTTACATCTCAGAAATTTATCGCAGTGGAAATGGTGCAAAACTGAAGTTGCCAGATCAAAATTTTGCAAAGGTAGGGACTTTTGCAAAGGTGGGGTAAAGATAGTAAGGTTACGTTGTTTGGCTCTTGACATCGGATCACACGTCGTGCACGGACCATTCTACAGCGAAAATGCGAACAAAGCAAATCCGGAGCTATTGACCTCATTTTTTTGCACCATTGCATCCAGCATGTATGAAATAAATGTTAGGTGCCCTTCAGTACAAGAATATAGACATATAGATTGTCTCCCAAAACTCTCCCACACAAAAGGTCGCTGAGTCATTCTCAGGATGTTCCGCTGATCTCTTATCAAATCTCCCCCGACATCCGGCGTCAGGCCTCCCGAAAACATCGTACCAAATTGGGGGTGTACCCTACACCTACCCTACCTTTCTTGTTCCTCACCCTGTCCTGCTCTGTGTGCATTAAATGACTGGCCCACAATTTTTTGAAATTCATCTTCTCCCTCACAAAACTGAAAGAGTAGATCAATTTTAAAAGTTTAAGAAGCAGTTTCGGCAGGTGCGAAATTCATACCATCAGGCATATCTCTGAGGGCAGTTGTCGAGGTACGAGATCAAATCATGTTGAAGTGTCTGTCCAGGAGCAATCCTCTCAAATTGTGCCCTGAAAGTCCCGTTAATCTGCTGGGATCCATCGCCAATATCATACAATCACCTTTCTATTTCGGACGCACGTTTGGCTATGATTGCACACCAAGATCCCGTCGGTGATTGGGAGAGGGGTGCGATGGGAGGGCAAGACTTCTGGGGACGTGCGGATGAGCTCTTAGACAAGAAAAGAAAACGGGAGATCGATGGTTGGTCAACTCGCCACTTCTAACCTGCAGCAGGGGAATCTGGATTCAGTGATGGGGCACGAGATGCATGTTCTCAGCCTGCTGGGATGCTGAGCTCTGAAGGTCGAGAAGGTCCTCCAAGTGTACAGAATCTGTAAGTTGAATTATGGTGCAGGTCGGTTTCCGGACCGGTGCTTACGAATTCCAAGTCCATGCATTTTCCAAGGCAACAGGGTCACACATTTGAAAATACCAAGGATTGCAGTGATCGCAATAGGGTCACGCGCTTGAAAATGTCAAGGATTACAGTGAGGTGGACCCCACCGAACGCGATTGAGCCCGGTGAGTAATGTTCGGTTTGAACATATATTTATGACTGACCCGAATCAGGAACAGTAAAGGTTCTATCGAAGGCTAAACGTTTTACTGAAAGTTGGAAGACTACTCTTGGTTCATATTGGAAGGAAACCTTTGCGGATCCTGTGACAGCTAGCCCAAACTGGAACAATTGCAAGCACGCCGTTGCTCGTTCCAAAGAGCCGTGCTTACCCAGTTCCTGGGTATTTTTTGAAAAGACCAAGGGCGATCATGATACCCGAAGGATCCATTTTGAACCAGGGAGCTCTCCTTCTCATTGAGCTCTTTCTAGTTTCTGATGTGAACGATGATCGGTTTAAGATGCCGCTCTTATTGAACACCGGCGAAACTGTTCTTGTCAAGCAAGAGGTATGTTTGTGCAACCGGACATATCCAAGAATATCGGCCGGTTTTTGTCTTCGCCCTGGGTTTCTGAGCAGGACTGTGTTCTCCCCTTAAAGCATGAGGGATTAAACTGTTTCCACCCCAAACACGGCATGTATTCGGCATCATTTGAGTGCACAATGTGGCAATGTTTGTGCAACCGGATTTTCATTGATCCAATGCAGAGATGTGAATTGAGAGTGGTGTTTGATGGTCTAGATTGAAAGTGTGAATAGGGTTCAATCCAATGCAAAATTGTGAATTGTGAGCAGTGTTTGATGGCCCGGCCCAAGTCAGTGAGGGCGCGTCAAAAACGCGTTAATCAAGTTGGAACAAGAGAGGGAAAAAGAGAGAGAGTTCATGAGAGTTATTGGATCACATACCAGTGATTTTTTTCACTGCAAACGTGTCGTAGCTCTCTACCATCGTTGATTGTTTTTGAATCCCAAGTTGGCTGTTGACAGTTTACTGATTTCCCAGGCCCTAGTCTTACCGGAGGAAAACCCTCCAATGGACTAAGGCCAACCAATCATCTACTCTATGTATCAAGATAAAAAGTAATCATATTGACGACGAACTCAAGGACTCAAAGGCTACAATGACGAGAATGGAAAGCACAACAAGCCTGAAAATTTTAATAACTTCCTAGGGACGGAGGGGAGAGAAAATCGAGGATAGCCAGGTAAGTGGTTTCTCGGAATGACTCCGTGAGCCAAGAGCCCACAGATAGTGAGGCGCGTTAGAAAGAGTGGTAATAGCGCGACCGAGACAGCCCGCATATCCTCGTGGTCGAAATCGAAATCAATTTCGAGGTCGCGCACATATGAGGCAATGTGTGTGGGATGGCCGAGGGACCTGGCCAAAGTCTGTGCGTTTGAATTATGCACACTGAGTGAGTGAAAAAGAAGCCGCTGGCTGGAGAACAGGAATTTGCGAGATGCCAATGAGCACGATCTCAGACTGGCCTTCCATCTGCCTCCCCTGGGACACCGATGTTGGAAATGATTGTGTCTATCAGCTCTGGCGCCAATCTGAGGATGGACATTGCGATAAAGAAGGGGGCAAGGGCGAATACCAGATGCTGTGGCAAGAGGCAAGAAGAGTGCCAAAGATCGTTGTGGCTCCTTTGCCGAGCACCGCCCCACAATCAATTATGAACCCCGTGCCTCATAATGTATTTCGGTTGCGTGGTGTCGCGATGTCGCGGCTTGCTGTTTCCGGCCTAAAAATCCGTGCGCGATCGAGCTGGAGGGGTGAAATCGAGAAGGGACGGTCGAAGGGGTGATCTCGTTTACGTGGGCAAGCTTACGAGGTCACTGGGCGGACTCCGGAGGTGACACAATGCCACCATGGCATGCCGTCTCATTTATTGAGCCATCTTTTGACTCGGCCGATGGAGCGAGGAGGAGGAGGAGCAGCCGACGACGACGACGACAAATTCTGTCTGCGGAGCGTAAGAGTTACAATCGGAGAGGCGGGGGCCAACACGACGCTGGTAGCGAGCGTTTCGTCTTGTAAAGACTCGTCAGGTGGCTATGTCCCCCAAATATACCACACGCTGTTGATTGACGCCTTGGGCGTCTAACAACTAAAGCCGTCATGTAACGCGCTTTCCTCAACATTGACGCGTCATTTTCTCAAGTACTCTGAGCTGCAAGGAGGCGTTACGCTGCCGCCGATTTGCGTTGCTATGGCGAATACAAGAGGATTGGTTCCCTCCCGGATTACGAACAAGCGAGCCTATTGCCCATTGCTGGTGCGTAAAAAGGCTCGCGTGCACGATGCCGGTTGTCTGTCAGCAGAGGCTCTGTCAGAGCAGACATGCTGATGTACCCCGAAGGGCCGACAACCCAAGGTAAGAACCAATGTAAATAACGGACCAACTAATATAGAACTCATGTTTTTTTCGAAATCCGTGGATATGCGCCGCCGCAAGCGCGACCCGAAGGGAGCGCGGGGCGCATATCGAGGATTGAGAAAAAAGAGGACTAAACGTTGGCCGCAAGCTGACTGTGGTATTCTTCGAGCGTGTTACGATTGGTTGTATTCAATCGGTCACCCAATGCGACTGGTTTTTGTACGATGCCATGAATCTAAGCTCAGGGTACCCGGCCCCAAACTCATTCCAGGCATCGGCCAAGTCGTGCCAGACAGGACTCAAAATAATGTCGTCCCAGACTGGGTTATGGGTGAGCTTGAGGACGTGAACTTCTTGGCAGTCGACTGTTTTCACAGCCGGCTTGAGCGCTGAAGGGCGCTCTGCCGCATAATTAACTTCCTCAAAAACATCTCGAAGCCAGCGCCCCGGATATCCGCGCGCTCTGAGGCGCTTCACAAATTCTGTACGGATAGAAGTGAAGTCCGACTCCTTGGAGCATAAACGCACATAGCGAATAAGTTCTCCTTTGACCCAAGCGCGCTTCGAGTCGGTGGAGTGGCACGAATTCCAGGGAATGTAGAGGTAAGCATTTAAAGCTTTCTGGAAGACTTTGGTAGTGAACCGCTTGCGCGGATTAAAACCAGGACTACTCGGGTCATGCTCGAGCAGAACGTGTACATCCAGGAAAGGGACGGAGTACTGAGACTCTGTCCATTCCATCCTCATGTTAGGATGCAGAGATCCAAACCGTCTCTGAAACTTCCGGACGTCTTCAAGCGTACCCTTGACGATAGCAAAAACATCGTCAATGAAGTGTTTATAGAAGAGAATGATGTCCTTCAGCTCTTTGAGAGTGGCACCCTCAAATGAGGCCAGGAAAAGGTTTGCGTAAGTGGGGGCACAAGAAGTCCCCATAGCTGTGCCTATAACCTGCAGGAAAGTCTTACCCCCGAAACCGACATAATTGAACTTTAGCACAAGACGCAGGAGTAGGATAACTAGCTCCTTGCGACTACTAAAGCCCATGCCGGCGGCTTCCGTGAGAGTCCAAAACTCCATGGCAGAAGCACCGAGGATATCAGCAATGCAAGAAATCCCCTCATCCGTAGGAATGTTGGGGTACATCGCGACAACGTCTCCAGTAACGATCCAAAAGTCTTCTCCCGGAGGCAATTTTAAACCGAGGAGTTCGTGGCAGAATGACTTCGGGTCACGAAGGATCCAAGGGAAATTGTCCAGGAGCGGTTTCAATTGGTAGTCGACCCAGACTGACGCATTAGCCAGCAGTGTACCAAAGGTAGGGACTATTGGACGGCCAGAAGCTGGGGTTTTGTGGATTTTGGGTAACACCTTTAAAATCGGGACCTTCTCAAGCTCCTCGATAACGGGGAGCATGAGCCAATGGTACTGCTGCTGCGTCACAAAAGGTTTCGCTCGAAGCACAATAGCTTCCAGGGTTTTGCGGAGAGCGTAATCGTCCGGTTCTTCCTCCACGTAGGAGTCGTTAACCAGCAGCTTCATACCCGTCATATGATACCATTCCGACGTGACAAGACAGAGCCCTAAATTCTTATCGGCTGGAACAGCGAGAACACTGTTATCAGACAGAATATCGAGCAGAGTTTTGAGGTCATCATGATTAATGTTGGGCAGGATGCGCAAAGATTGATGATTTAGCACTTCGACTTCAATCTTACTGCGAACTCTGGACAGAGCAGCTTCGATTTTATCGATTAGGGGTGGCCCTTGGGTAAAGGGACTGGGGATGTGGAACTGAGAAACGTAGCGTGGCTGCCCTCGTTCCGTTGCCTCCCCCCAGTGCTTATCGAGGGTGCGGGCGTTGACCTCATGATCGACTCAGGCGCAGACGACGTGAGAAGTCGTCCACAGCCTCGAGAGTGGGTTCTATCCTTGTAGCCGAGGGCTTGGGGACGAACTTGGGGTTCAGAGCCAGCAATTTGACTTGTTCGTTACTTAGTTTGACGGACGTGTCGCGGCTTGCTGTTTCCGGCCTAAAAATCTGTGCGCGATCGAGCTGGAGGGGTGAAATCGAGAAGGGACGGTCGAAGGGGTGATCTCGTTTACGTGGGCAAGCTTACGAGGTCACTGGGCGGACTCCGGAGGAGACACAATGCCACCATGGCATGCCGTCTCATTTATTGAGCCATCTTTTGACTCGGCCGATATCGCCGTACAATGTACCATTCTTGGCAGAATGTAAAGCCCTGAGTTGGGTCACTCATGAACTCAAAGGCCCTGCAAAGATTTCCACCTGAGAGACTTCTGCACAGGTATAGCACCCCAATATGGACAGCCATCAATTTGATGACAATGGCGGGACCCATCAATCCCAACCCGATACAGACAGCCATCAAATTCACGGCAATGGCCAGGCTCATCCATTCCAACCCTAATACAGCCAGCCATTAAATTCAAGCATTTTAATTGAAATACGGTTTAATTGCTATTTGATCATTAGTTTTTTGTTGTTGTGTCAGCAATTTTAATGACTTACCTGGTGGAGACCATGGAGACCATGGAATTTTAGCAGGTCACAAAAATTACTGACCCCAGTTGGTGGAGACCATGGAATTTTAGCAGGTCACAAAAATTACTGACCCTAGTTGGTGGAGACCATGGAATTTTAGTGAGTCACAAAAATTTACTGACCCATTTAAACTACCTGATAGGGTCACTAAAAGTAGTGGAGATGGTGGAATTTATAGCATTTTTGCCCACCTGACCCTCCCATGGAGACCGTGGAATGGAGGCACCTGGCAGTTCCATGGAGCCTCTCAAGTCCCTTTGTCTTAAGGCTGTCGACGTTGTATCGACAGCCTTAAGACTAAGGTGTTTTGTGGTATTACCAGGTGGTCCGGATACAGGATGTTCTTTGGCCTGCTTTCGAATCGCTGCAGAATATCCGCACAGTTGAGTAAATGCCGTGTCCTGTAGAACCATCTCTCCTCCGCTTATACAGAGGACAGACACAGATGATGCGAAGACCAACATGATGGAGTTTTTCAAGACCATAGACTGTCGGGAGAACTTTGTTGTCGTCGATAGATCGGTCAAAGACTCCCACTATGCGTTCCTGGATGTGGCTTCGAATCTGCGCAAGCTCAGTATCACTGTGGACACTCGGATTAAGGATCTCACTACGGACGGCATAGAAAACTGGTACCCAGCTGCTTTGCGTTGGACGTGCAAGGTCGTCAGGAAGAGTCCGCATGGTGCTCTGCGAATTTCATTAGAAAGTCCCTGGCTCAGAAAGTCTACCAAGAGTGCTACAGTTGGGAGACACTGGGAGGCTTCGGAGACAAGTTAGATAAGCACTAGCAGTGTGCCCGTAGCGTAGTGCTACGCTGCGGGAGTACTTATTCCGCGTGGGCGCAAATCATACAAACACATTCCAAGGCGGAAGAATGAGTTAGGATGATATCAAAGACGCCGCTCGTCTTCAACCTTCGGTTCACTCCTCACAGCCTCGTGGACAGTACAGTTGCCCTTTCTCGCTTTTCTCGGGAGAATTCTGTCTGGTCGCTCAGGGAACGGTTGGATTCTTCACCCGGTCTTCCCCTCCCCAAATGAATCACAAATTAAATGCTCGGCGCCCTCCTGTAGGGTCCATAACACTCTCATAATATTTCGCGCATTTCATCGTCAGTAGATTACAGCTAATCTCGGTACCTAAGGCGCGAACGGAAAATTCCGTTTTGAGAATTTTTTAATCTCCGCGACCGATTCACTCATATCTCAATGAGTTCGCGTCGGATCGATTTGAAACATAGCTGGTTCTTTGAGAATAAAAAAATCGTATTTTCATCCCCTCATGCTATATATTCACGGAAATCCTCTTCCTGGTCATCGTAATCCAGTTCTTCAGCAATCCTTTCGCAACACCACAAATACTCGAGTATTTTGTACATTGCGATGTAAATACAAGTTATACAAGTCTTTGCGTCAAGGCATTCGCAAAAAAGAAGAAGAAGCTTCAGCCAAACGTGCGTGCAAAATGTAGCCTCTCGAAAAAGTCCAACGTGGCGTGGCCACCCGACAACGTTATTCACAGAAGGAACATCCAACCGCGTGCCCCAAATTCGGTTTTTTATCCGAATCCGGGCGGGTCATGCATTTGAAAATGTAATGGATTGCAGCGAGGGCAATAGAGTCACGCATTTGAAAAGGTAATGCATTGCAGTGAGGGGCAATAGAGTGACGCATTTGAAAAGGTAATTGATTGCAGTGAGGGCAATAGAGTCACGCGCTTGAAAATGTAAAGGATTGCAGAGTCACGTGTTTGACAATGTAAAGCATTGATTGGTAGCTGGAGAGGTCAATAATGCATCCGAGGGAAATCTGAATGGCTCAAAATGACCACAATGCTCAGGGCTATCCATTGCTGGTACGTGCGCCTGAAAAATGGCCCTACGACCTTGCTGGAATTGAAGATGCAATGGACTGCAGCGAGGGCAATAGAGTCACACGTTTGAAAATGTAAAGGATTGGAGCGAGGGCGATAGGGTCACGCATTTGAAATGTAATGCATTGTGGGCAATAGAGTCACGCGTTTGAAATGTAATGGATTGCAGTGAGGACAGCACAGTCACACATTTGAAAATGTAATGGATTGCAGTGAGGGCAATAGAGTCACGCGCTTGAAAATGCAAAGGATTGCAGAGTCACGCGTTTGACAATGTAAAGCATTGATTGGCAGCTGGAGAGGTCAACAATGTGTCATTGACAAGCGCGAGATCTTTACATGATGGCTACGCTTCAGACTTTCGGCGGAGTGGGCGCGATTCATCCTCGGTGCTCGAGACAGACTCGGAGGTGCTGCCCGAGTCGGATCCCACGTCAGAGCCGTCGTCTGCCCGGTGCGCCTTCTTTAGCCGTCGCTTTTCCTTCCCCTTGTCCCTCCTCGAAGACTCCTTCTGCGCCGCAAGCGTTTTTGCAATCGTCCGTATTGTGGGTGGGCGAGCGGTGGAATTCACACCACTTCTTGGACTTCGGACGTTTGGGAGTTTGGATGTTTTTAACGCCGACTCAGCAGGCACCTCGTCCGCATCACCTTCCACGCGAGTAACCGCCGCAATGAGACGTTCGGAGAGTGGGGAAAGTTGTCGAAGGAGTATTGCGACAAACTTTACGTTGGTCGGCCTCTAGCACTACGATGCGCGGATAAAGGGTGTTCAATGAGTACGAATTTACCGGCGTGAAAGCTTGCAGGCGATGTGATGCGAAGAGTGGGGGATGCAGAGGCCAAATCGGCGTGCAGGAGTGGGAAGATGCAGAGGCCAAATCGGCATGCAACGGTGGGGTGCAGATGCTAAATCGGCTTGCAAAGAGTGGGATGCAGAGGCCAAGTCGGCGCGCAGGAGTGGGGGGATGCAGAGTCCAAACGGCTGGGCCCCCATGTCGCCTGTTTTTGTGATGGATCCGCGCCCGCCATCATAGCTCTGACTTGGAAAAAATGAGCCAGATGTTCCCCAAACTCGCTGCAAATGGTCCAGTTTGGACCCAATTGACCCGGCGATCAAGAGTTGTGGGATGTTTTTCATCAAGTCGCCGGCGTGTGAAAGTCATTTCTTATCCCCGAGTGGCCTTCACACTCATTTCTCGCTTCTTCCTCCACCGATTTCTCACCAATCCAGATGGTTGGGGACTCATTGCAACGGATTGACTCTGTATGATTCGTTCTCTCAGATTGGACATATCTCGTCCCCGGAGCCTCCAAGAAGACCCCAAACTGATCCTGAGTGGCCCCATCCGGCCACCTCAATAACAAACCACCTGTGTATACTACCGACCTAGAATCCGGCTAATAGATTTAAGATAGGTCAATCTGTGTCCTCCCATTTTTACTGTAAGACGTCCCGGTAACGGTGGGCTACTACCCTACTCCACCAAATTTCAGTGGCGTATAAAGACGGATTTTGTTAGAGGGGTTAAGAGTGTGTCGGAGACGTCCTTTGGGTTTAAAGATCTTCAAACACATCTTATTAACTTATTCACTGCTGAATTCGGGGTGTGCATGTGTTCGGTACTTCATAGGGCTGGTTGTTCTGTCCGACAGCATTCCCGCCGGTCTTACTTGGCTAAAACAGGAAATTGCTTTACTACCCAAACACTTTATATGTACTGTCTGGGTGCATAAATCATTTATTTGAGTCCTTTGAACGATTTGGAATGCCGTGGAGTGACTGGTTCAAGGCGACTATGTGAATAAAACAGAGGAGCCAAGCATTCATCGAGTTTAAACTGGAGTTTACACAAGGCTAATCGTCGAGTAAGCAAGATATAATCCGATTCCTTCCACTCCTCCTCACGCTCTTCCCCCTGAGGTTGTAAACCCTCAACGGTTGTAAAAGAGTACGCTCCTCTCCACCCCTGCCGTCTAAGCGAGAGTCGTAGCGGTGAGTAGCTCCCACTTTTTCACTCCTCACGCTCTTCCCCTGCGGTTGTAAATCCTCAATGGTTGTAAAAGAGTACGCTCCTCTCCACCCCTGCGGTCTAGGCGAGAGTCGTAGCAGTGAGCCACTCACCTTTTTTATCGCACTGCATGGTGAGTTTCTGATTTACGCATCGACTTAGTGCCGTTCAGAATTTCAACACTTTACGGCGCGGTTCCACGACACCCCCGATTTTCTATATAAACTCCCTGGCAGGCAGTGGTTACCCCCTTACTGGTCTTTCCCACTGCCTTGCCAGGTGAGTCGTTTTTGAGTATTGTACAATATTCCTCCTTATCGTTCCATCTGGACAGCGTAGCGCATTTTCTCGTTACCCACCCTACATATCATGTTTCACACACAGACACTCCTACTTTACACTGGTGGATAGCGGGGATTTTTTGCCTGGGGGAGAGAACTCCCCCCGTACTCCAGGACTACACTGGAGGTCAGGCCCCACAGGGTTCTAACTGCACGTCCTGCCTATTCAATGGCCGGCCAGTCCATAATGTACTCGCTCTCGTGTATTTCCCGTCCCTATAGTTTTGCGTAGTTACGCCATCCAGAAACGGCACATAGACACTGGGCCGCTCTCCCCTGGGGAGCGGTTGATTTGGCTAAACCGCTCGTGTTTACTTCCCTCAAGTCGCAGCTCTGCTCGAGACGATTGGAGACGACCCATTTTTCTGGACTTGCCAAGGCTGTGCATGGTGGCATCTTACGTGGCCGCGGCAAGCACGGCATGAGTGGGAACTGAGAGCACGACGAAAAAGGTTAGAACTGATGGCAGAGTTTGAAAAGGCATCGGACACCCGTAATTTTAAAAAGAGGGTGAAGCACCCCGTCCTGGTGCGTTGCTCATGACGTTCGACCCCGAGAACAAATGTTAGACACAGGCAGTTAGTGACTTGATAAATTCATGAAGCCTAGGTCCACAGCCGCTGTCGCATCTTCGAGTTGTTGAGCGTGCCACCCACCAACAAACGCACAATTCAAGACGGTGGGTTTGGAGAAGACTAAACATGTCTGTGCCAGATCTGATGTTGAGACGCATGAGGCTGGGTCAAGAGGCTCTCCTCTTGCCGGTGAGTTGCAGTGAAATTGATGAACTAGGCTCTAGTTTGGAGGCAAAATTCTGGGTGCCATAAGACTATCAATGGACAAGGTTCTCATGCAAATGGTGCTTGAGAGCTTTGCTCTGGTCGCATGAAAGTAGCATCTATATGAATCATCTGGCTTCACCGGACCAGAAACGAAACCTATGCATGGGAATGAACCCAGCGGTGCTACCACCCATTATCCACACTGGTCGCCGCAGCCAGCTGCACCCCGGAATTTGGCGTGAAAATCAATAGCATATTTCATCTCAAAAGGCGCGCAGTATCTCAAAGCTGCGGGACGCTGGCGGCCAGTGGTGCAGTGGGGGGACTGTATCGCGGTGCCTAGGACACGTGATCTACCTGCTGCCAGACAGGATCGCCAAGTAGAAAAAGCGAACTCCCCCATAAATATGGACTCTGAATAAGGCTACAGACTTGCTTTCATTGCCTCGCGTGGACCCCCCAATTTGAAATTCACGAGCATGATATCATCAACTTTCTGTCTGACCACCTCTTGGTGAGGATACGTGCAAACAAATGCAATTTAATGACGGCTTGGTGTGCTGAGTTTCGCATCAAATCAGTAAATTGCCCGGTTTGGAGCCATTTCAATGCGGATTTTCATGGCACCTTGTTTGTGCAATAGCCAGCGCAATTTCGGTTAACGATCCCAGTTCAATCGCCTTTTCGAGGCCGTCCTGCTAAGGTGGTAGCCAGCGAAATTCCACACAGAATGGTCTCCTCAGATTCCTTTGTTCTTGCCCGTCTTCGAGGACTTTACCGGGTGCTACCTATCTCTGGCGGGGCGCTACCAGGTGCAACCTGTGGGGGGATTTGTCTACCCAGCTACCCTAGTTACTGGCACTACGGAGTGCTCACAAGACATGTGGTTTTTTCCCTGATGTTGTATGTCCACGCATTGGGCCCGAAATTGAATGCCGCAGATGCGAATACGGACTTCTTGAAGTTCCGCCCGAGCTGGGGGTACTCTTTGTGGAGGGTGTCGTCGTGTTCCTTGAAGTAGCCATGCACCTTTGGTGCCCAAAGCGCAAAGGTCGCTGGATAGGGGCATCAGCGTGGCGATGGAAGGAGGTCGACTCTGCGGCTCACCACTCGCATACATGCGCGACGAGGACTTCCTCCGGCGGGCGGTGGAGCAGGTGCGCCGATAGCACGGGGATGGCCTTGCCCATCAGGTCGAGCGGTATCGCATGCGCGAAGGGCGCTTCAACGACGAGCACCACTTCCGCCTGCTCAAGCTCGCGAAGCTGCCGGGCTGCACCTTCCCCATGGGCTTTGGGATAGCAGCAGTCAACAAGGACCGCCTCCAAGGTGCCGTGGAGTCCACCCCCCCTCCGACGCCGCCCAACCTCGATAGTGTGTCAGAAACTAACAGAGCGGAGAGAATTCACCTTGGCAATCAAAAATTCTGTCAATAAATCGCCTTGGAATACCTTGGCCAATAATTAGAGTAAAGACTTAGACAGGGGCCCAGAAGTACACCAGCAATGCAAGGTTTCCTTTCAGAATCTCGTATATTTCGGTTTTGTCTACGTTCATCCAGGCCACCCGTGTGGTCTCTATGCGACTCACATCTGCAAGAAGCATCCGTAATGAGGGCAGGAGCTGATTAAATAAACGGATCAGAATGGGTGGTTTCTAAAAAGGATTGATAGGGTAAATATCATCTGGTAGTACCGTTGGGGAGCGAAGACTGCAATGGACTGAGGGCCGGTTCTGTTGAATTTTCCATATCTTATGATTTCCCCTTCTCTACCAAGGTCTCCGCGCCTGCGTTCTTATGATTCTACATGCACAGACGGGGTCCGTTCTGCTGCCGGAATATTGGGGCGTTTGCGGTTTTACGGCATCGAGACGGCATGAAAACAACGTCATTGGCGTGAATAAAGGAGCAAAATTGACATGACGTGCCCGGACAGAGCCAGTATTCGTTGCCAGTGTTGGAATTAATAACCCTTCTGGTTTTTGGTATCCTTCCGCGGCGAGTTTGTCCGCGCCTTCATTGCCCTCCTTTTTCTGCTACTTGAAAACTTGAAAACACTCGGAATCTCCACAGACATAGTACATGAGCCTAATTTTTCTTAGTCTTATGTTCCAAATTTCCTTCCATTTCTTTGTATGAGCCTGCTACCGCAAATTTTCCTCGGCAATTCAGTCCCGCCGCCTATATTGGGAAAAACAAAAAATTCCCCAAAAAGGACACGAAATTCGAAGTGCACACAGCTCTCGCAGATGTACTGAAACTACCGTCCACCCACGCATCTCTGATTCCTGCACCCAATCTGCCAATTACAGGCTTCTTAAATCTATCCCTCCCCAAAAATCATCTGCTCTCGTCTTCAGCAAGCCTGAATCCTGGTTTAGCAAGGATGCACCTACCACGGCTGTCGACAGTCTCCTGAACCGGCCAATCCCATCCCGCCAATTTCTTGCCGACCTCGAAAAAGCAGTCGGTCAAGCGTGGCTTGACGGGTGTACTTCCATTGTGGATCACCGCTACATAATGATGCGCGCGACCGATTACCACTATGAGCTTTGACATTGTGGACGGAGCTGGCGAGGGTAGTTGAGGATCAGACGATGTGGCGGAAAAGTCAGGACTGGCTTACCACCGAGTGGGGCAAATCCGGGCTTGTTAACGGGGATCACGAAGCGTTAATAACGGCAAAATCCCTGTTGGATACTTTGGGATAGTCTCTCGTAGACAGATGCTTTATACGGACACTTGTGCCTCGCTGTATAAAGTCTGTTGCTTACCGCGAGCTGTTGCATGGAATAACACGGATTTGATGAAATTCTGGGCGGGAATGATTTTTATTCACGGTTTTTAACTTCCTGTCTGTCCAGATTTCCGAAAAGAGAGAGAAGAATTTGTTGGAAAAACTCTCTCGACAACCTGACATCTTAGTTTGGGTCGGAATCTTACGTGGTCACTGAGGTATGACCCAAAACCCATCGGTCATTCTTTTTGTCCACTTAGTGTAGCTTCCAAGCCAGCTGTCAAGACGTTATCAAGGATTGATTTGGCTTCTCACCTTTTCTCACCATCATGCGAATGTAGGTACAGTGGCGACGAAAAGTTCTGCACGGCTCCGCACGAATTCTCAGTGTGGTGCTCCTAACCAGTCCGTTCGAATGTTTTGGTTCCTGATGTTCCTTTATACAAGTATGCGGCCCCCCTCATTCCTGATGTACTCCGACTGATTCACCGAACCAGCGGAACTGGCGTATGTTGTCGTATGCATCTCCATGGCTACTGCTGATACTGAAGGTGGTTATAATTACTACAAGCGCTCGCCGGCGCTTCGCGCCGGCTCCCACTTGACTAAAATAAGAACGTTGATCCGAAGCTGCCGGAATGATAGATTAAAAGCGGAGTTTAAAAAGGCTTCAGACGGACAGAATGGATAATTTTATAAAGAGAGTGATTCTGCTCTATGGTTCTCAATTTTGGTAGGGATGGCTCAAAACGATGTCACAATTTGCTCTATCAGTCTCCCGCACTGCTGTACCTAGGATATCCGCAAGTGGACTTTGGTATGTGCGACCTCCAAGTTTGCGCGTCACCGGATATAAAATTTATCTAGGGCTGCTCTAGTTTGCTTCGAACGTTCGTTTTCAGCTCATCTGTTAGTTGCAGGCCCTACATAAGCTAATAAAGAAGAAAGCTAGTCGGCATCTTATTCATAACGCTGGCCAAGGTGTTTCCTCGCCGTGAGGAAGCAATGGGCTCAAGATTCTCCCCGACGTAAGTATCGTCTGCCACTGCATCATAATCCCCAACACCTGAACTAACTTCTTACTAATGCAGTCTTAATATCCTAGTGCAAGATTCCATCATATATTTCGCGTTCATATTCTGTTCGTCCACATGCTTTCACCGTTGTTCAACAGATGTATAATAATTGCAGCTTTCACGCTTGCGAATTCCGTTATTTACAGTCTTGAATCGACCGAATACTACCGTCCTATCCTTCTTGAGCAAATTTTCCTTTTTTTTCTTTTTTTTTTGCAGCTCCTCGAACTAATTGAATCGGTCTACAGCCCAATATCAGCAATCCCTTGTATTGCTGTGGGTACGATTTTCTCCTCATTTTAACACAATAACCATGACTTCCAGGTTTCGCGTATGACAATGCACATAAACACCAATGCGCCGTCATTGGCGGATTCGTCGTCAACATGGACGGACATAGACTTTGCAAATGATTCTATCGATCCGGACGTAGGAGGCACAGACCTCTGACGAAGTATGATTCTCATCTCCGTACGTGCAATGAACGCGGAGTCAATAGTTTATACTCGGCATTTTAAATCATTTAACGAGTCATCATACGGAGTACTTGTCACCTATCCTGGAATCTCGCATAGAGCTGCACTTCGAGGATGTGGATTATGCCTATTCGAGGCGGGAGCTGAACCTTTAGGGTATCCGAAATAGCGTTCTGATATTTTGGACTTTCAGTTTTGTCTTAGTTACTCTTAGCCGCAATTCTTGGGAGGGCCAAATAACTTAGGCGCCTCGGTGCTTGTCTGTCCATTTGGAAACAACTGGTGTTGCCGCTGGCTACAGCCGCCGATTTTTGAAATTGATGCAGTACAAGGAGTATATTAGAGAGAATTCTGACAAAAATTGGGCGTATAGAGCACCTTGAAAGCCGAGGATTTTTCCCTCACCACTAAACATCTGGCCGAGGTATCGTGATGATATTTGATTCGAGCCGCTTGCAAGCCGATTTGAGCTGTTTATAAGCCGACCAAATAGCGAAGGACCAGTTGGCCTTTGCAATGGTCCACATTTTGAACCACGTGACTTGACATCCTGCGCACCAATTCAATTCCAGTGAAATTCCAGGCCATTTTCTGAGCTGCGCAGGTCAGTGCTTTTTGGAGTGTAGCTACTGGTTTATATTTGAATCACTGCGAACATTTACAGCTATTCAGATCCCGCTCGGAGGCATTCTTGCGCCTAGCGCAATTACTGGTTTACATTTTGAACCGCGTGACCCTGGCCCAGAGGTCCCGCGCTCCGTGTACCCACCCATTGGCACCTGCGTACTATTTCGACCAAATGTTCATATTTTTGGAAATTTTACTCACCGAGATGACCGATAAATTAATTTCCTTCCGATTTATCGCGAATTTTAAGCACCTCGTAAAAATCGAGTATCACTCATCACCTGAACATTTGGTCGAAATGATACAATGGTTGCGATGTGAGTATGCTCGCTTCACTTGGAATCACCACCAGCCCATAGGCGCCAGTCAGTCGAAAAAAAAATGGAGGATGGGCCATGCGGGCGCCCGGAATCGAACCTGGACTTGCCGTCAAACTTTTAAAACCCCTGCTCTACTGAGGGCTGCTGTGCTCCATACACTACACCCGCTTTATGAGCAATTAGTTCTCCATACCAGGTCATGCTTTCCAAAATGCATGGGAAAACAAACAAGCTAGGCTGTATTGCAATGCATCCATTTCAAAGCATTTTTGCTAGATTTGGCCGGGGTAAGGGAGAAATTTTGAAACCCTTTCAGAGTTGGCAGGTAGACCTCTTCTCTATAATACACGACATCGTCACGTTCATGACCATCGCAGTATTGACCTTTTCTTCTCTGTTCTAAATCTGAAAAACAATTCAGCTGAGAAAGTAATCACCCATGCGGAACCCACGGTTAGCCGAGCTCATTTAGATACCTCCGAGCCGGCTAATACTGATCTATTTGTCAAGACCGTGCTTCTCCATGATGTCGTCTGCCAGTGCACGACGATGCGGGCGGGGCAAGCGTGGGAAGACCGCACTTTGACGGCATCATTGACTGAGGAAAGATGTGGAACTGACTTTTGACTACAATCCGGCGCAGCAAGAAGAATGGGACTTGAGAAAATACAAAGAGAAAATCTAAATCCAAACAGATCAAGATCAGAACGGTAAAACACCCTGTCTGTGTGGGGCAGCTCATTGTAGAGGATGGTTGCCCGGTAGTGGCTTGAAGCCAGATTCGTCCTGCTGCAGCTCTGTAGTAGATTTGGATGAGAAGTTGTGATGAGGATCGAGTATGATAGCGGGCATCACTTCATGACAAGCCGTAGTTTTGGGTCTTTCCCACCAAGATTTGGGATTTAGCACCAGAATGAGGTGTCAGCAGAGGGAAGGAGAAGAGTGCGATGAGGCAGAGATGAGAGAAGAGAGAAGTGTTTGCTGCTGTTGTGACACGATCAAAACGAACCACTTTTCGCGCTCACGTGTGCCTTCGGATTTTTTTTTTTTTGAGGAGCGTTAGACTTTGATCTAGTGGGGAATGGATTGCACTGTCCACCCCTTCCCCCATCCACACCGCGGGCTAGCCCTCTCGGTGCTTCCGGGCCGACATAGTCGGTCTCTCCCACCCGCTGGTAGTATCACATAAAGCACCCTAGCTTTCTATGGTTACTTTAGTGTAGAGGTTATTTTGTCGCTTTAAGATTTTCTTAGTTCGCGCGAGGGTCACAAGTTCAATTCCCCATACTAGCATCTATTTACAATACTCAAATTGCATTTAGTAAATGAGATGAATCGGATTTTCTTTAATTAGATCTAATACCAGGCATCGCATTAGAAACAGTGGGTCGGGAGGGTGGTAGGTGGCAAAAAAACTTTGCTTTTTGGCTGAAATATGGGTGCTATCAGCCCTACGGCTATGGCTACTATGGCTACTATGATAGACAACATGAGAACTATGGGGGTCTATGGGTGTCTATAGATTTGACCCCCCCCTCCCACCTTTCTATAAAGTTGGCCCATCTGCTATGGCCACTATGGCTTCTATGTGGTGCTTGCTATCTGGAGTTATGCAGCAACTTTGTGTTTTCCTGATGCTGTCCGTCCGACCAAAAATGGCTCGTACCAAAATCCGCTCCTTATTTCGGGGCGCTGGGACAGTTGTCCTCGAAGGGAATCGAGGGAGCAGGTCTTCCCTATCCGAATGTGTATTTCTGACCATCCATGCTTAGGTCACAGGACTCGAAGTCGATTTGAATATCGAACAACCATTTCCGCTATGCGAGCATCATTGACGCCGCCACGAAGATGCAACGATAATGGATATTGGCCGCTGTGGGAAAACCAATTGTCGAGAACGTCTAGCAGCTGTGCGACATTGGGGTTTTCGAAAGTAACGCGCACATCACTCCATAGCTCACGTCTCCAGTACAACCGAGCACCAATGAGAGGAGACTCGGCAAATGATTAGGATATCTGGTGCGATCGATTTGACCCGAGATGTCGACCGTGAGGACGCTTCCTTGAAGCACAGATTTATAGAGCCCGATGCACACAAGATGAATATTTGGCGCAAAATGTCTTCGGGGACCGTCTCTGCGACGGTCTCGACTCCGTGCTCGGTAGACACGGCGTTCGCCAGTGTAGCCTATGGGCCGATTCTTAATCCACAGGCAAGAAGTAGGCTACGACAGTGGGACTGACCTTGGATGCAGGCTTCTTAGAAGTTGGGAGCGAGTCTGCGGCGTCTGCCGTTGCCTTCGCGTGGGTCTCGCAGACGGCGGACGTGGAGGTTGCAGTCTCCTGTCAGTAGAGGTTTATTTAACAACAGAAGGAGGCGGACACGATAGCAGAATCTGACACTAGACACAGGCTTTTGAGAGCTGGGGCGCGACGGCTTAGCGGAGGCTTTGGCTGCCCCGGACGCGGTGGTTTCGGAAGCGGGTTTGGATAGTTTCGCCTGTGCGCTTGTCACTTTTCCCCGACAATAGAAACATGTCGTACGTAGTGATGGAAAAGTTCGGTTCAGACAATTGGTTCGCACCCGAACCGAACCGAACTGAACACCAAGCTCGGGGTTCAGGTTCAAGGAAATCCAAGATTTTGCTGAACGCGTTCGAACGCGTTCGAACGCCGAACCCGGGCCGGGTGGTGGGAAATGTTGCGGCAATCTCCGACGTCACGTGTCGAGCATTCTAGCTACCCACATCGACACCAGCGGCGACTTAGCTCACCTGGCGTACCCTTTTGCTGTGCGAAAACTCCAAGTCCAAAATGTTAATTAATGCCTGGTGTATTCCTGGGCAGTGGGCAGCTTGTATTGGGTGCATTCTCTAGTGGTAATGTTGCTCTTCCTCTTCATCTCCGATTTTGAAGTTCGCCGTTAGCCCTCTGAGCCACTCTGTCTGCCAAATGTGCCACAGTAGTCCTCACAGCAGCATATACGTGCCCTTCCCATTCGGACTGATGCTGCTGGGTCGATGAGAAAGAAGATAAAAAACCACATCCACTTTTGTGGTCGAGCATCCAGCTCATTTTGGTCCCATTTACCTCATTCTACCGCCCATTGCTTCGTATGCATAAGCGTCTCCCAATGTACAACTTTTTATCCTTCAAACCTCGCTGCTCACTGTCGCCGTCGTCGACCTGCACCGTTAAAGTTTCCCCGTTCACGGCAGCTTGACAATGATCTGACAGGCACTGCCCCGGCGCCACAATTCTCCCACCTGCAAGCAAACAAAGAGCTCCGTCCCACTCATGGAAACTGCCAGGCTTCTACTCTGTATTCTTTGAGTTCAAATCGACAGTCACACGTCACGCCCAGCCTTTTTTCATTGCGGCAATAATTTTTCTTCGATTTATCCAAGATTTTTCTGTCGAAAGTCACGTGAATGTCGAATTGAATGATGATTGTCACCTCACCTCACCCTCTTTATAAAATTAGGCCCATGTCCCAAGGGGCAACCGGGATTAAAATTTCGGATACAGGGTGGGGGGGGAGGGGGGATCCCAGATCAGCTGAAAAAAATTTGTAGGCTCACTTACTCAACAGCCTTAGGAGCCCTCAGAACTGGGTTTTGCATGTTATATCTGTGCTGTTTTAAATGAAAAGCAATACAATATCATCATGCCTTTCCAAATGTAAGGGAATGCAATAGGGTCACGCGGTTTAAAATGTAAAGCACTGATTCGCCACTGGAGAGGCCAATATTGGGTCTGAGTAGGATCTGAGTGGCTCAAAATGACCGGAATATCCAGGGCTATCCATTGCTCGTGCGTGCGCCTCAAAAAATTGCTCGGGGACTGCGCTGGTATTGAAAGTGTTCGAAAATGCAGAGAATTGAGGACATCATGTATTTCAAAATGTAATTTAAAGCAATGCCCTAAGGTCACGCCTTTCAAGATGTAAAGCACTGATTGGCTGCTGGAGAGGTTAATATTGCCTCTGAGCAGGATCTGAATAGCTCAAAATGACTGGTTCAAAATTGTAACGGTGCGCTCTCGTGCTCATTATATTTCTTTCTATCTACATACACAATTTCTTTCCTAACGTCACGCGTTTCAAAATGTCAAGGAATTCAATGAGGTCACACCTTTCAAAATGTAAAGGAATTCAATCAGGTCAACCATTTCAAAATTTAAAGCACTGAATGGCCGCCATAGAGGCCAATATTACCTCCGAGCAGGATCTGAATGGCTCAAAATGACCGGAGTGACCAGAGCTATCCATTGCTCCAGTGAACGCCTCAGAAAATGGCTCTGGGACATGGAGGCATGGTTGTTTCACCCGGCACGCAATACTATGTGTGCATCAGGAGTTTGTTGTTGTGGGCATGACATATATAGATTCGAGACTCTCGGACGCGATTCCCTCATTTATTTCGTGTTCATTTTCTGTCTGCCTAGTCAATTCATGGTATACAATGCCACTAACATTGCCTCCTGGCGTATGTCCCTGAAGTTCAGGTTTTAGACTTAGCATAGAATTAAATTTTGGAAATAACAGTATTTCCCTATTGGCAATTGTCTTGACGGTATTCCTCAAGGTCTTATGGCCTCGGAAATAGTGTTCGATATGTTGGAATACACACACAAGATTTCACGGATCGCAGGCCATCCTACAAGCCTACATGAATAAATTAACAGAGAGAGAGAGAGAGAAAAATCACACCTTTGTTTGGATGGGACGCAGTGCAGCAGTGCTTGAGTTGAACTGCATAGGAATAAGAACAGCAATACATACAACGGATGGCTGTGCGCACATTATGTAAGCTCTGTTCTGGCATTTTCGCCCAGAGGTGGTGAGGTTCCATTCACTCAGTGGCCCATGAAATGAACGACATACAGGGACCATTATTGCTGCGAACCTGAATGCTCCTGGGAGCTGGCACGACTCTCGCATCGCCCAACCAATCTATGAAAACTTCGAACGCGTACACCCGATGGCTTCCACAGCACCAATTTGAGTGGTTCCTTATCCCTGCCAAATACAGCTGTTTTCACACGCTCAGAAAGGCGTGACTTGATATGGAGAGCTAATCAAATGCCCCATATTGACAGATGATACCCAGCACTATTCTAAGCAGTTCTGTCTGTTTGAAATGGTCCGCAATGCTCTGGTCATTGGCATTCGTCGCGAAAACAGCCAAAAGTACGGATTCTCCTCCCCTCCCGCCGCCTCCCTGAATCAAGTCTCTGAGCCCTCCGTGCAAAGAGAAGACTCAAGATATGCTCCCGCCGAAACTTCCCTTTTACCCGACGTCTCCTCTTTTTGCCCTTGTTCTGCGTCGTCCCACTTGGCGCTGGCCATTCAAGATCTCTGGCAAGCAGGTAAAGCTTTGGGTTCCAAGCTCCACAACCAAAACTGCAAGATCTTGCATCATTAAGGGCCTGATCGTGTGCACTAGAATCGCGTTAGAATTGCCTTAGATTCCAAGTATAGAATCGACCGGGTAAGATCCGGGCTGGGGCCCCCGAACACCCATGCTACAATAAGGCTATATATGGACTAATAGAGTGTGTCACTTCATCACCGGCACGGTATTTCATGCGGGATCGCGGCGCGAATGTCGCCCGAGTACCATCGCAGCATTGATCGATGGTGGAGCTCGCTGGTCCTACAAATTTAAACTCAGATGGACCGGTCTATCTACCGACAGGCCTGCCCTTCTAGTAGACAGATCGGTTACCGGTCCACGACTTACGGTATCGGCATCCTCTGGCAATCATCCAGCTGAATAATCAAAATACAACCAATTTCGGCGCCTGCGGCGGAAAAATCACGGCAATGGCACGGGTGTGGGACGGCACTCCAGTAGATCCCTGACATCTACGGACTGTATTCAAAACCATAGATACGCGTCTGGAATTTTCCTTTACCGCTTGGGGTCCCGGCGGTACCGTGGCAGTAGTTTCCGTTCGATTGGCCAAAATAGAGCCAAGAATGAGCAGTGAAACCGGAGCATTGAACATTCGACAATGTGGTTGACGGGCCACACATATTCCACTTGGATGATGACAAAATCCCGTTTATTCAGTCATTCTATGTTGACTGCCCTCAGTTGGCTGGAAGCGTGAGTTCACCAGTTCCGACACATGAGAGGTTTGAATAAATCGACTGCTGAACTGACTGTTAGACGTCCTCCTGCCGCAATTACTAAGCATTGTGTGTCCGGGGCCGCGATCCGATTCGCATCATGGTGGTTGCGGCGCGTTATCCAGGGGGCAGGCAGCCGGGCATTTACTGGTCAATAAGGGCGGAGTGTCAGGCCGTTGGGGCGGCATCCAGCCCACACTGTCAACCGGGTGTCGTTGCAGCACCTTCAGTGAGTTTTTCTGCTGCGGGCACCAAGATTGGTTGTATCTTGATCATTCACTCACTTCTGCTAGTTACGAGGAGCGGGCCTGGTTCGGCCCTCATCCCACTGGAATTGCATTAGAATCCAATTATAGAATGGGCTATACATTCTATTGGATCAGGCCCAGCAGCCGGATGATTGCCGGAGGAAGTCGATGCCGCAAGTCGGATCGCAATCCCCATCATTGATCAATGCTGCAATGGTACTCGGGCGACATTCGCGCCGCGATCCCGCATCAAATGCGAATTTTGCCCTTTCCCCATGCCGGTGATGAAGTGACACTATATACATAGCCCTATTGCGGCGCGGGTGATCGGGGGCCTCCAGCTCGGCCGATTCTATTCTTAGAATCTGAGGCAATTCTAACATGATTCTAGTGCACCCGATCAGGCCCTTAAGCATGTCTGGGGCAAGAAGCAATTGAAGATTTGGTGCTGAGAGTCTAAGAGCACAATAGAGTGAATTATCTCAATAGCGTTCAGTAACCATATGAAGTTTGATTAATCATTCAGCGTCTCATTGGGAAATCGGGTTTGATCTTTGATTGTTTAATCAGCCCATGCAAGGAAAACGCGGTGCACAGGCTGCTGTGTGGTTGGTTGAAAGATAGTTGAACAGTGATGGGCATGTGCGGTTAATCAGCTGTTTAATCGCGATTATGTTCTGTTCATGTTCTGTTAAACCGAATCAAAAACAGTGTTCAATCCAACTTAAACAGGAAGTTGCCACCAGTGAGAGTCGAACTAGGGACCTCTTGTGAAAGGGGAAATTGAGAAGGGGAGACACAACCACTACACGAGAGGGCCGACACAAATGATCCTGCATCATCTCACACACCTTGCAGGGTTCACAGCACACAATCACAAGTGTCTGTAGTGTAGACTCGCAACTCTATAGACTCTTGGCTCTTGAACAGTATACATGGGACATGTTTGAATTCATCCGCAGTGCGCCCTAAAAATGTATTGCTTTCCCTCACCCAAACTTGCCCATTTTGACAACATAGGTCAGTAGAAGGCTGAAGCAGCATTTGTTGTTGCAACTTAAAACAGTGTAGCTGCTGCAAGTCATCTGCCTCTCCATAATCAGATGTGCAAGACCTATTCCAGAAAGGCAAGATGGTTTTCGCGGTGATCTTTACACATCCCACCCAGAAGCTGAGACCATGGCTCTGTTACAACATGGAAATATGAGTTGGATGGCAGGGAGGATCGAGAGCAGAAGGTTGGAAGAGCAAAGTTGGGTGGCATTGCGCTACTGGGGCGAAATGTTTGCTGGACGCGGGTTCTTGGCGTTTCGCAGCGCGTCCGGCAAACATATGAACCCAAAAACCGGAATATAAAAGCGAACTTACCGAGGTTTGAGGCACAGGCGCCGCGTTGTAGGTGTTGGTGGGTGGTGAGACGCGTAGGTCACATTGTGACATAATGACATTGCTTTCCTCTTTCGTCCCACCTGGACAACTTCTGAATGGAATCGGTCTACTGTACCTCTGGGAGATTACACCGCTTGAACCGCAATGTCGGTGGACCACGGCGCGCCCCCAATTATCCCGACGGACCTCCCGCCGTACGAATCTTACACAGAGGATCCGACTGTGGTGCGCTGCTCTCGGTCTCGGCATTCTGCTGGCCGCACCTAGGGCTTTCCGCTTGCAAAATCTGCAGCAGACTACTTTGCTGGGCGTACGATTCCGCGTAGTCTGAATCTACTGGCAGCTGTCAACAAGGACCCTCGCTTTTTGATGCGAAACGTGACCGTTTCCCACGCCCAAATTGGGTCGAGCTTCACAGTTCACCCTCCTCAGGGTGTCATCCTGCTAATTTGAAGTCCGGAAACCCATGATATTATTTGAATGAGTATGTTGCGTAGATTCCACAATTTTTGAATCAATATTTGGGGTACAGTTTGCTGTTATGCAAGAAACACAAATATTGATCCTACTTTCGCATTTTCTGCCAATTTTTCTTGTGGAAAAAGGCTAAAGGGTAGGGAAATGCTATATGTATGCGATGGAGACCGTTTCTGGTGCCCAAGGTTGTGGTGAGACGAGATCGTCCGAATTTGTGCGTGGGGAAGTAATCACGTGTTGCATCAAAACCGAGGTCCTTGTTGACAGGTGCCAACGAAATCAGACTCCATATAAAAGATTCATCGACTATCATGAATCTCGTGGAGTCTGACTATAAGTGAGACTAGATTCCGCGGGGAGTATGAGGAGGTGCCGACCCCGGAGCCGGGGGCAACTTCCTGAAGAATGCCCTTCGGAGTGTGCAGCGCCAGTTCCAAATTTTTTTCTCCTCCAGATTTCGCCCTGCAGTTATATATTAGGATGGCTCTCAAAAATGGACAAGGGTCGTACCTTGACTTTTATTCGTGACTACGAGTCGCGAAGGGCCGTAGAGCAGGACTGACGTGTTGGGCATCCTAGGTACCACGGAAATCAAGGAAATAAAAGAAAGCTTACCGATATCCTCTGTCGCCCAAGTAGTATTCGTCGTGGGCCTAACCGTTGCTGAGCCACTTGCGGGAGAACTTGAAGCGGGGGAGGCCTCAAGTCGGTGGGCAGAAGTAGCGACAGCTGGATGGACATTGCTGCTGCAGCTCGTGGCTTCGGGAAGCCTCGAATGCGCCGAAGCTAGGCCAGGATGGTGCTGATTGTGCGATGAAGGGAAATTGTTGCCGCTCCAAGACATGCCGAGGGCCTTACCCGGAACCGCAGCAGAATCGTGGGATGCTGCATGAAGACGTAGGTAATTTTTCCTCAGTAAATACCACGGGACTCACCGACTCCGGGCGTGACAGTATTGCTCGAAGTCAGAAATGCTTCTGGGAATCGTCAGAACAGAACAAATCAAACAGAACAGAACAACACTCACCGACCTCCTTCTGCAACCAGGGAACATCCGTTTTTGGGGCGTCGCCGGGAGTAGCTGGCGCGGTTCAGATTGACAGCCTAACATTACTGGACAATGTATGCTTACCGGAATAGCAAGGGCTCTGTCTGGGAGAAGGCGCAGCCTGCTTCATGGTCCCCGCTTTTAGACTCGAAGCGTCCTTCTTCGTGGTTTGCGATCGTGCGCTGCAGCGCACGTAAACCGCCTGGCACAAAACCCCCTACCAAAAAACCCGCCCCAAAGAAGGCAACAAAAAGTGTAAGGCCCCAGCCAGTTGCCGCTCGAGTGATTGCCTTTTTCAGCACTTTAGATCAGCTGTGAAGATGACGGGAAGGACTAAGTGCGAATTTGAGAGGTGAATGAAATGGTAGGACGCGCATGCCCGGCCATCCGTCACGACGAGATAGAGTCTCTTCTGTTCAGGCTCTTTAGACCAGCAATTTTGATACGGTAAGATTGAAGTTTGTTGCCAATCGGAGTGAGCCCCGTAGGTTCTATTGTATCGAACAGCTTTCGGACGAAGAAGAAACGTGTCCCTGGCCGCGAAACCTTTTGAAAGAGGCCCAAGCCGCAAAGTCTGTGTCGGCGCATGATCGTTCAGCAGACCAGGAAAACATCGCAAGATCGATAGGTTAGAGGGAAAGGTTGCCTTTGCAAAGAGCCAATTGCAGGAGGAGAAGACGAAGACAGTGGAGGCACCGGCACAGCAGCAAAACACACGCGACCGGCAGAACGGACAAAGGCGACAAATGTGATGCTACGCGACCGCCTGAAGCCCACGGAGGCTTTCAAGCGGAACAGTTGGCTTTTAAAAAGCCAGCAAGAAGTTGCGGTTCTCTTGACCCGCAATTCCACGTTGGTCTAAGTTGAAGGCCCGTCAGACGAGCAAAAACTTTGGCCATGCGCATTCGGCGCGCACCAACGACGCAGGCCAGGGCTGTTGAAAAGATTGCCTCGCAACTCTTCAAGTCGCGACAGAAGGGGGTTATTACCGAGGCATCGAGGGAACTGGTCACCGATCTCTAGTCGCATTGCATAATGTCCCGTTGGGGCTAGCATGGGTTTTGCCTCCAACGCCTTGAAGGTCCGGAGCGAGAATCCTAAGAGACGGTTCTGCTAGAGTCCCCCTGCCCGCACCGAGACTGGTTATTAATACCACGCATGTAGCGCGGAGGAGATATCCTCCCCAAGCCGGTCTTGGCCTCTGCCATAAACATGCTCTACATAGCGGTGATGTCACTTTGCCTCATTTGGAGCACCATGCTATCAATTATTACTATCGTGTTCGTAGTTAAATCATGTAAGGATACAACAATCTCAACATCCACTTTTGACTAATTTCGCAGATTCCTCCATAAACAGTTTCCCACTCGCACTGGTACTTGGCCTCAACGAAATGGTGTACATTGTGCTACTCGCTGCCTCAGCGTCCGGGTGCGTGAAGTCTGAATGTCTGTTTGATCATTCCTGACCTAGGATCAGGACCCTGGGAGCTCTGTCTTCGAAAAGGATTGGAGTGCGAATCTTCAACAATATTGTGATCATCCACTTGCCGGTGAACATCTGTCTAGGCGTCGCGCTTCTTGTTCTCCTGTTCCAGGAATCCTTCAAAGCACCAGTGAAAACCGCCGCGATCACATTATTGATCATAATATGGGGCCTAGAGAGCAGTGCGTCTATTTGCTTTGAAGCTCCAACTTGTGGTCTAACTCTTGTGTTTGTAGCTGGACTTGTAATTACAACCACATGGTTGAAAACAGAAAGCCACAGAAATGTCTGGCATAAAGACCTCAAAGACATTCGACAGGAACCTTCCTCCGGCTCCACAACGAGTGCAGTTGGAGATACTGTAGAGTCCAATGAGTATTGGGATGCTCACATAGTCTCGGTCTATGTAAACTAGCTAGATAGCTGTTTGAGCTCATTGCCAAGCCTATGGCGGTCCAAATGCACATTTATTCCCGCGCGAAAAACTTTTGCACCCCCGCCACAAATATGCCTTTTTTGCCCGTCCCGCTCCAAAAACACAAGGTTACGTCAACATGTTTTTCGCGCACGGCATGTTCCGCTCCACAAACCCAATTTGGGAGCCCGCGCAACTTCGAGCCCGCCCCGCGCGCAATTTGAGTCCGCGCGCGCAAATTCAAATTGATGACTCCGCACGCATAATAAATGGAAAATAGACCAAGCAACAACGAAACCCTTAGATTCTGCATAGCTAAGGTACGAGGACAGCTGTGGTGCCAGGTGGGTTGAGCTCTGTAAGTTCCATGTGCTAGTTCAAGGTGGTGTGATATCAGTTCAAACTTATCATCAGAGTAATTCAAGACTTTTAAACGACGTGCTGTTCTTCCTTCCTTCATTACAGCTTTTTGCGGAACTTAGGGCGGGGACGGTTTTTTTTCCATTTTCGACAATTTTCATGAGGAACGCCGCCACAAGCTCAAATTTGATCAGATTGCCTTGAAATTAGGCACGTTGGAATCGTATTCAAAATCCGCAGTCAACGCAATACCGGTATTTTTGATGCCATCAAAAAATGACATTTCTACCGCAAAATCTCTGTCTTCCGCAAGTCACCTGTAGCATTCAGAGTACTGCTCAGAGTAACCTAGTTTTTGGAAATGTTAAACCTATACATGTACCCTGGTCAACCATGATGATTCTACATGTAGTCATACCCAAATCTGCTTTGAGTCCTCTATTTTCTAAAGGAGAGGGATGACCGTTTCAACAAGGTGCCCAATGAATTACAGTTACTTCAAATATTATTATGGCACACATACCCTGCAAAAAGTATTTTCCACATCTGGGTCAGTTTCCGTTGAAAAAGAAGTCAACTTCAAGTTCCAGACACAACTTTGAGTGCAGGTCAAATTGGAGTGACAACTTTTGTAACAATCAACTTCTGATAGGTGCAAATTAGTAGTTGTGCAACTTCGTAAATTCAACTTGCCCATGCTCGACATGTTGAAGAATCGGAGTGTACAACTTCAAATTCCGAGAACTCTTGGAAGCACAACTTCAGCAGGTGACAACTTCAATTAGCTCCAACTATGCTGGGTGTGATGCGGCACGGGTTGGGAGACGCGCATCGTAGTTCGAAAGGCTTCACTGTGGGTAGTAGCCGTAGTAGAAGTGAGGTGTACTGTTGTAACCCTTCAGTAAGGGGTCGTGTTACCCTGGACAGGAGCCTCTGCAACACCGAGGCCATGGAGCAGTTATACGGATGCTCAGCCAGGCAGGTGGTCTAACATAGTAGATGGCAAGTTAAGATTATTATTACGTGATCTACGTGATGTAGCGATATGGGAACATGTGATCTAAGATATGGTAATCTACCTATAGGTCCGGCAGTGTCTGCCTTGGAAATGCCACAGAACACCCCATCACACTGGGCTTGGGCCACATCTTCTACAGTGTCCCGGCTGATATAATGAACTGTTTACTATAACTTCCATTAATAATACTTAGTGCCTGGATCGAGTCCTCTGGACAGAGCCAGACAGAGTCTCGGGAATCAGAGGCAGTGGAGTGAACCAGGGGTGAAACTGGAAAATGGTTTGGCTGTTTCATCATTCCGTTGAATTAGTGTACAGCACAATGCACAATGTTAAATTTCCTTTATGGAAAAAGAGAAGAGGATGTGGAAGTGCCATCAGTCTCGCTTGTCACTCATGCATTTATGCGTGATAGCCACGAGTTTCCTGTGGGCGTTAACAGCCACCCATTTTCTACTCACCCTCTATTTTCGACCATTATTCCCTCAGATTTTTTGTATTTGGCCTGTGGCATTTGTACCGAGTCCAACAAGTATGGTATATTTGTCTTCAGATTCGCTACTAATATGGAGGCTGAGACGAGCCTAGGTGGGGCGGCCGTATTTGCTCATCTCGAAAATTCAATTGACGGTCTCATTTCCCTCTCTCCGACCCTTCCCCCACATCGTTGGTTCGTTTTGACGCGTAGATCATATCGTCGTATCGCGGTCGGCGTCTAATCGCTTCGCGGAGGCATGAAGCGAGGGTGATCGGGGGACAAACAAGAGCCTCAAGTTGAATCAATCCGCTCGCACTGTCCTCGCTGGCAACCGCGGTGAGCCTACATAGTCGCAGAAAACGTTCACGCGACTCAACTGGAGTGCCTGTGAGTTCCGGGGTACCAGTCTGACTTTCACCTCAGGTGAAAAGGTGACTTTCATGTTCTTCACTCGCTCCGTGGGCAGTGTGTCCTCGCCCTACATCAATGGCTGGTGAGCATCCAAATTGAACGATGCGGCCGCTGGATTGCCTACAATGGGAGGTGGGGTTGTGACTGATGTCATGCAGACCAGAGACTAGTACTGTGACCACAGAGAAGCACAGAGAGAGGCTAAGGTCACATGACGTGGTTGAACCTGTCAATGAATTAATTGATCGACAGATGCCATCAATTTATGGTCCCGGTCTCGTGTCCTTTACACCACTGCACATCCTACACCACCGTTTGTGACAGATGTTTTTAAAACATTGCGAAGTTTGAACATTCTCACAATAAAGTAAAGCCAATCCCTGGAGGATTTTCTGAGATTACGTCAGAAAATATCCGGGAGACATTGCTCAAATATCATGTAAACCTTGTCTGAATGTTTCTGCAACATTTTTGTCGAAAATATCTCACAATTGTCTTCTATCAGCTTAGTCACATATTTCATACAACATCTGTGACATATTTGACTGGAAATTTCAGAAACATATATACTTATCGCAAATGGGGGTGTAGTCGGCCTGGGCATTGCCCGATCCGAAAGCGTGCTGTATGCACGTGTTTGTTTTCAATTCACACGAAATTTGACGGGTTTTTTTTATCGTCGCTCAATTCTCAGCTCAACCATTCAACCAAGACAGTTTTTTTGGCAGCCAACCTCAAGTATGCATATCCAGGGGTCCTGCCGGGAACCGGGTAGCAGTATATAAAATCTGAGCAATTCACCAGGGCTCCAATGGCGACTTTACGATCGTCAGTTCGAATTTTAAAGCTGTTTGATTAATGGTTCTCGAGTGATGGGTGGTTCAAAACCGGCGGGTGATCGCGTTGATGGCTCTGTTGATGTTGGAGATATTTCAGGTCGAATCGCATGCGGGGACGTCTACTTAATACACTGATGGGTTCCTATTAGAACTAGTAGAATCAACAATCGAGGCACTGCTAGCATGTCTATATCAATAATTTCGACATAAGGACAGAGAAGTGCCGGAAAAAAACAAAAATCATACCGCTGGTCGGCAGCAAGGATCGCCGCAAGCATGTCGGCCTTCTTGGATAGTCTCTCGTAGACAGACGCTTCAACGTTCTGAAACTCGTACCTTGTTTGTTGAAGTCTGTTACTAACCGCAGGGGTCCGATCAGGTCAGGATCTTATTATGTAAACTGCGGAGTTTGAAACCCGAGTCGCACTGTTTGGCATATAAGACATCCAAATTGCTCATGAATTGCTACAAATGGCACCATAACGACTATATCTAACTTTCTCCCACCTCAGATTTTTGAAAAAGCAAGTAAAACTTGCCCAGTAGAAGAGGCGGTTTTGGGTCATGTGAGTTTCGGCCGAAAAGCAACCGATGAGCGAAACTCTCAGAAGCTCATCTATATGTCGCAGAAAAAAATAGCAAAACTTCAGACAGCTCTATAATCCCACCATGGAGTATCCTTTGACACTATCAGTCCTGGAGTGTTGAGGAACAAGATCTTCTGGAGAAAAGCGGCATGGACACAGCCACCAACTTTACATAATAAGGTTCCAACCCAATCGGGCACCCGCGGTAACAACAAGACTACTTCTTGGACAGGTCCCCAAGCTTTGTTTTGGCCAAAACTTCATCCTTCCACAGCATCCTGCGTACATCCAACTGCTCCCTCAAGTTTGGTTGGCCTTCATTCATTCATTCATTCATTTATCCATTAAAGTGCGCGAGGGCCCCTTGGGGCCCATATGGCATTATCTGTGTTATACATGGTGGTACTCTAGTGGGTTCGGAGATAGTGGGAATGAACAACGGTGCGGGGGAGGAGGTGGCTCAGGAGTGGTGCTATGAGGGGGTACGAAAGTTTTCGGTATCAAGGAGAGAAAAGTAGAGATAAGTAAGCTAGAATTCATAGCGGGGGAATCGGCCGGTATCACGGACGTAGCGCAAGACCGGTTTCGGGTCAGACTTGACGGAGAGTAGGCGGCGAAGGGAGAGTCGCCCGGTTCCAACGGCGAGGATTAGTTTGTGGCGCTCGCGGTGGTATACCGTCCCGGGGACTAGACAGAGGGCACAGTCAGGGGAGGGGGTGAGGTGAAAGCGGCAAAGGTAAGCGTTCAAGGCGAAGTGGACGGTGTGGAGCTGCGTGAGAATGCTGCATTGAGGACGCGACAGGACTCGCGCAACTGCAAGCCGGGGGAAGGCGTTCAAATCGAAAAGGGAGATGCGCTGGAAGCGCGGGGACGCCGACCATTCCGCAATCCAGCGGTTTAGGAACTGCTGGTTCCCCTCATCCGCCATTGCCGCTCTGCTCGTCGGGTGGGGGGAGTTCGAAGGGGATGATTCTGGATGCGAGGGCGGAGGAGGCGCCCTGGGCCGCCTCCTTCGCGCGTGCGTCGACAGCTTCGTTCCCGGAGATCCCTACGTGTGCTGATACCCAGTGGAAGTGCACCCAAAGGGTGGGGCTGGCGCGCAGGAGACGGCGGTGGAGGGTGTGAAAGAGCGATGAGGTATTGGCCAGGCTGGGGCGGGGGTTGGCGATCGCGAGGATGGCGGGTTGGCAGTCCGTGAAGACGTGCGCGTTGGTGAGTCGGGGGTTGCCCTTGATGACGTCCAGCACGAGTATTGCTCCCACAATTTTCTGCCTCGAAGACCGTATGCTCACCTCGCTGGTTATAGTCTGTTAGTTACCGCGCCCGATAAGCGGCGTCCTGCGTTATCAAAAAATGATGTGATATCTCCGAGACACAAAGCCAAATAACTCATTTATTTTCACGCGTCTCCACTCCCCAACGCGCGTCTGACGTGCCATAATGGCGGAAGACTTTCCGCCATTCAGCATGCTAACGGCTGCGAGCTTCTATGCGACACCAAAAACGCCCCGGAAGCAACAAACTCTTCAGAGGCGGCCTTTGGCTCCAATAGCCCTAACGACCACAGTTTTTTCGTTTCCTTTCCTTCCAACTCAGTGCTTTTTCAAGCGTATGCGAAAGGTCTACATGCCTATTACTTCTCCACTCTTGCCACTCTCCCCTTCATAGACCGGACCTCCATCCTTTGTTTGCAATTGGTACTTGTGTTTTTGCATGCATGACCTGCTCAAGACGTTGGACGTGCCATTTTGGACCTGCACCTCTTTGAGCTTTTGATGCCGTCCCGCAATGCCTAAGAAAGGTTGCGCACAAGAAGCAGCCCTGGGCCAGAACCTTGAGCCTCTGTACAGTGCCGTAGTCCCCGCATGTTGCCTCCACCTGACGCAGTCACACGGGTGGAACTTCGTCCTGGACACAACTGGAGGCTAGCTGGTTCCCGACTTAGAATTGAAATCGCAGGTGATTTTAATGCTGGTACTGTCCGGGACATGGATGCAGCGAAAAATGTGGTATACACAAGAGAGGTAGTCACGAAGTGCCGACTGGCACTGTATTCACAGCAAAACCCGATCCCGAAAGATATTTCTGGAAGTATTTGGTGTGTAGGCTGCGGGGTAAAAACAAAAGAATGTCGTCTGTTGATGCACGTAAATGGGTAGGTAAGTAAATTGTGAGCTCCTTCGTGCAGGATATCACGTAATGTTGGCGTTCTATACAGTTTGATGCCTTTAAATTTCTGTATCAGTTTCAAAGATGACGTTCAAAACATCAGTGCTGCTGCTGGAGGATGGGGATGGGGACCGCATGTTCATACTACATAGTCATGCGCGAAACCTTGGACTATGCAATCGGCATCGTACTCCAAAGGCTCACCGCAATACAGGGAATGACTTATGTTGGCCTGGATCTGAGGTTCAATTTACAAAAGCAAAGCAGAAGGTGAACTTCGGGGACATACCCCAGGAGGATGAAATGGTCTGTTGCTAATCCGAGCTCATATATGATGGTGTTTGCGAGGGTGAATGCTAATAGCAATGTTAGTGGCATTGTATACCATGAATTGACTACATAGGCAGACAGAAAATGAATACGAAATAAATGAGGGAATTGCGTCCGAGAGTCTCAAATCTATACATGTCATCCTCACAACAACAAACTCCTGATACACACGTAGTATTGCGTCCCGGGTGAAATGACCGTGCTTCCATGTCCCAGAGCCAATTTCTGAGCCGCGTGCACCGGCAATGGATAGCCCTGGTCACTCGGTCATTTTGAGCCATTCAGATCCTGCTCGGAGGAAATATTGACCTCTCCTCTCCAGCGGCCATTCAGTGCTTTAAATTTTGAAACGCCTGACCTGATTGAATTCCTTTACATTTTGAAACGCGTGACGTTAGGAAAGAAATTGTGCAGGTAGATAGAAAGAAATATAATGAGCACGAGAGCGCACCGTTACAATTTTGAACCGGTCATTTTGAGTTATTCAGATCCTGCTCGGACGCAATATTGACCTCTCCAGTGGCCAATCAGTGGGCACACCGCTCCCGCACCTGGCGCGCCGATTGCGGGTAACTATTTTCATTGGCATGTCACACTGCGGGCTACCTATTTGCCTTTTTAGCACGTGTGCTCCATACTGAGTGCAGAGTGAGCTAAGAAGTGTAGAGGGCACGAAGCGTAGAGTGGGACGCGAGTGGCGTAGCGAGACGCGTCGAGTGGCTCAATGTTGGCAACAGTGGATATTTGATGGCCGTTGATGGCCATTACCTTTTTTTGGGGGATATCTGTCTACCCCTTGCCAACCTTCGTCGATGGGGGTAGACAGAGGGTTGTGGACGCATGTCTGTCCCCGCTCGTCCAGCTGTGGCTATATGTGTCTATGTCCCATGGACAGGGTCTGGCTAGCTGTGTCTATGTCTGTCTACGTCTGTCCACGCCCATAGACACATTCACTGAACTGTTTTGAATTTCTTTTGAAGAAGTTGGCCCATGTGAGTATACCTGGGGGACGACGTGCACGAGCAGCGCAACAGCCACCTTGCAGATCCGAGTCATGGAGGAGCGAACCGTGACCCTCACCGGCACAGATATAGCGGACTGGCACGCCTGTTACGCTTCTGCAGGCAATTCGTGTCCTCTTGCGATGTGGGCACTTCTTCCACTCCATCTCCACTGACTTTCTTCAGGTGCGCAAGGCCTGCATCGGATTACTATCTATTCCTTGGTTAGCGCGGGCTGGAAACGATTGAAGGAAAGGGAGGGTTTACCTTCCGATGTAAGTGCTATTAGTTTTGAATATACATTCTTTTCCTCTCAATCTTCGTGCGTGCACTCGGCTTGCTGCGTCCCCAATATGCCTGACATTCATCGTCTGCACGATGCCAGTCCGCGTTGTAGTATTCTCTATTTCAGAACCAAACACAGCTATTGGAAAGCCAAACATGGGGCACTCTATTTCAAAACCAAACCCATCTATTAGAAAACCAAACACAGGGCACTTTATTTCAAAACCAAACACAACTATTCCAATTCCAAAACCAAACACATCTATCGGAAAACCAGGCATGAGGCACTTTATTTCAAGACCAAACACAGCTATTCCAAAGCTAAACACAGGCATTCTATTCCAAAACCAAACACAACTATTGGAAAACCAAACATGGGGCACTCTACTTCAAAACCAAACACATCTATTGGAAAACCAAACACGAGGCACTCTATTTCAAAATGAAACACATCTATTGGAAAACCAAACACAAGGCACTTTATTTCAAAACCAAACACAGCTATTCCAAAGCTAAACATGGGCATTCTATCCCAAAACCAAACACAGTGATTGGAAAACCAAACTCAGGGCATCTACTTCAAAAACACGGGCATTCTATTCCAAAACAAAACACTCTCACGACCTTCCTGAAATTCTCTGGGCTTATGGGTTTGGTCCTTTCATATATATTCTGATACATTGAATTAGGGTTGCAGCAACTAATTTAGATTATACTACATAATTGCGAGTACCTGCCACGCAATGCGATGGCCACCCCCTCCCCCCCCCAAGTATTTTGCAAATATACTCCTCGAGATCTCTAGGGCTCCCATCTTTCTCAATTTCCAATGCTCTCCGTGTGCACATGCGTATATGGGACCGGTGCTGTTCCGTCGGCGCTGCGCTCGCACGCACACGCGGACGCATGCGCAGTTGCGCCCTATCAACCGATCGCGCCAAGACTCAACAAAGACCGCGCATCCTATCAAACGGACTCCTCGCTCGTCAACAAACACTCGCCTCTCTCTGCTTCGTACCATGTCGATTCCCTTGACTGCGCGCGGTCAATGTACCCTGGTGCAGTGCTGAAAGAAATTCTTCCAACGCTCCCCCGGTGGAGGGTCCATCCACGCGGAAACAACAACGAGGTGTACGTACTACACCACATTTCGCGTGCGTACAAGTCCCACTAACCTCATATCCAGGGAAAACGAAATGTGATTTACCTATTATTCGAGGACGTTGATGCTGACGTGAATGGATCGGTGGTGGATGGGTCTTGCTATTACAAATGTTATCTTGGGAACCGGGAAATTATTGAGGTTCCAAAGAGCGCAAATTACAATATTTCCAGTGAGTTGCTGGGCCGGCGCGATCATCCCATCCTAGCCTTACCTAGAACTTAGAAAACACCTAGAGGCGACCTCTAAAGCTCACTTTCGATTGTTACAAGTACTCAGCAAAGAACCGAGCCTCCCACGGAACTGGAACGTGACCTTGCTCAAAATAAGCAAGTCATGACCGGGGAGTTGGCCAGTGAATACAAAGCCCAATGCGATCAAATCGACGGTAATATTAAGGCGATGCTCCAGAAACAGGCTGCAGATGCTCAGGTATGTGTTACATTCCTTCTCGAAGCCCGAAATGATTTTCCTTCAGGCGCCATGGGACAAAAACCTCTTTGAAGAATTGGTGGCCAAATGGGTCGCAGTCTGTGATCAACCCTTCATAGCCGTCAACAAACGATGCTTCGTTGCGCTGCTCTTCAACCCGCCGATAAGATCCTCAAAATCCCCAAAGATCAGGCTGTGAAGACGAAAATTCAAGCCATGGAAAATGAAATGGTGGAAGAGCTCGCCGCCATATTCAAAGTATGCTTTTTGTTGTTCAACCCTCTGCGCGATACTCAGTACATAGGGACAGGCGAACAAATCGGATTTTGTGTTGTCTTTAGATGCATAGACATCCATTAATGGTTATGGGTTTTTGGCCATCGTGATCCATTACATTGGGAATGACAGGAAACTAGGTGCGTTCAACAGTCCTCCATATAGCTGCCATTGTGTTGATTATTTTGACAGAGGAATGTCTAATTGACTTCTGTTGGGCGCCCATTCGGGAGAGAACATGGCAGATACTGTGTGGGAAACAGTTGAAAGGTTTGGATTATGTGTTCGGGTACGCATTTGTTCATTTTGGCATTCCTTCACTTACAGGGATTTTCAGATAATTGTGTTCGTTAAGGACAATGCGACTAATGACGACACCCTCGTTGAGGCATTCCAAGCCAAGTGCCATACGGACAGGATTCCGTTTGAGTCCTATCACGCGCGGATGAGATGTATGCCGCATACAATTCACCTGGCTGCCCTTAAGGTACTGTTCTTTGCATCCACACAGTTATCAATCTAATTTATCCAAAAAGCTCCTCGAGGCAATTGCCACGCTTACCAAAGATGAAAACAAGAGGGCAGCCACCAATTCTTGGGAAACGGCATACCAAGATCCGACAACCGAGTCTCTGTCCAACGCCGCGGACGGACTGGCCACAGCAACGACAGATGGTCCCGATAATGAGACCTCAAAGCCGGCAACTTTAATTGGCCATGCCGTTTTCAAGGTAGTATGGAGAGCTTCATGCGCTAACCAAGGTTGAAAGCTCCGGAAAATTGTTCGGCATGCGCGCACAAACGCGGCAATCGGATCAGATCATTCAATTCTTATGTTGATTCTCGACGTCAAGACACGGTGGTCTTTAACCTATCAAATGCTGCGTATGTCTAATTAGCCTGTTCTCGCTCGGCTTCACTATATACATCACCGGTCGTGCCCGGATGCGGACTAACCACCGTACCAACGACAATCAAAGAATGGGAACCAACGGCAATGCACTCTGTGCTATCCATGGTTGATAGCTTAATTAAATGCTTGTTTGATTGAGACTAGGATACATAGTACTGGATTTGTCCGGTCTCAATGCGTTGAACTCCGGTTTGAACGTGCAATTGATATTGCCGCTCAAATCCATTCGAAATCCGCGGAGCCCGGATCGGGCGTGAGAAAACCTACGTAATCACCATAAGACGAGAAGATTGCCCGCCTGATGAGTCTTTAACAGATGAAACACTGGTCCCCCGTTGCGGCCGACAACCCACCTGTTATTGCACAAGCATTAATCTACTCACAGAACCTAGAAGTACCCTTGGCTGTCCTCTAGAGCCTCCCCTCACTCTAGCCCTGGTCCTTCTGCAACTTTTGGGTGGCTCAGATTTTTTTGTATTTGGCCTGTCACATTTGTACTGAGCCCAACAAGTATCTGGGCATTTTGAAGAACATGACCTTGATCCAAACAATAGAATACACAAGGCTGCCAATTGAAAGGCATGACCTTAATTCAAACAGCAGAATACATCGGGCTGCCATTTGGAGAGCATGACCCTGATCCAAACAATACAATACCATCCAGCGCATTATAATCTCGGCAGGCTTCAGCAGGGGTAAGGACTCAATTATGAACCCCGTGCCTCATAATGTATTTCTTTCGGCTGTATTCCGCAGGGATAAGGGGCCATTTTGAACCACATGCCTCACAATGGCACTTTGAACCCCGTACCTCACAAGGGAACCTACCATCCAGTGCATTATAATTTCGGCCAGTTTTCAGCAGGGATAAGGACTCAATTATGAACCCTGTGCCTCATAATGTATTTCTTTCAGCTGTATTCCACAGGGATAGGGGGCCATTTTGAACCATGTGCCTTACAATGGCATTTTGAACCCCGTGCCTCACAATGGAACCCACCATCCAGTGCATTATAATTTCGGCCGGGTTCAGCAGGGATAAGGAATCAATTATGAACCTCATGCCTCATAATGTATTTCTTTCGGCTGTATTCTGCAGGGACAAGGGGCCATTTTGAACTGCATGCCTCACAATGGCATTTTGAACCCCGTGCTTGGATGAACCTCTTTTACTTTGATCATGTTTGCTCGTTCGGAAGCGCCAGTTCTGGCGGCGCCTTCGGCCGGCTGGCAGGCCATTCACCTCGCGAACGATATCGGCCCACTTGAAAAAATGGGTCGATGATTTCTTGTCATATTCTGTTGTCATACCTTTCAAATGGCAGCCTGGTGTATTTACTGTTTAGATCAAAGTCATGCTCTTCAAAATGCAGTCCGGTGTATCCTATTGTTTGGATCGGGTCATGCCTTTCAAATGGCAGCCTGGTGTATTCTATTGTGTGGATCAGGGTCATGCCTTTCAAGTGACAGCCGTGTGTATTCTATTGTTTGGATTGGGGTCATGCCGTTCAAATGGCAGCCTGGTGTATTGTACTGTTTAGATCAAGGCTATTCTTCCTTTTAATCTTTCTTACTCTTATTTATTCATCATCGAAAGATAATTTGATCGAAGTGACCGAAGTCATTGTCGGTTTAGGCGCAAACTTAGAGTTATACGCCAAGAAGAATCTATATAAGGTTTGATTAATCAATGCGTGTCTCGATAGAAAATTGAGTTTGAGCAGTGATTTGATTAATCGCAAAGGGGCATGTGATGCCAAGGGTTCGACGGGCATGTGCCTAATTCTGGTTGCGTAAGCGTATTTTGCTTTCTCTCCGTGCAGAAGTGGAATGGTTAGGAATTTTTCGCTCGAGTCACACTCCTTCTGGGTGAATCAGTCTTCCAGGACGTCCACAGAAAAATTAACCACCAGCGGCCCACGGTGTGGAATATTTTCTGAATTTTGTCCGACAATTTTGGGTGCGCGATTGACACTTCTCCTGAGGAATTCAGTCCTCCAGAATGTCCACAGACATTTTAACCACCGACAGCCCACGGGAATATTTTGTGAATGTTGGCCGTGAATCTCCGTCATATATTTCTTACATTTGACTACACAGAGTTTGTGCAAGCAGGTGTAGATCACAGACAAGTCGAATATATGCATGTCGACTTCTGCTCAAAATGCAGAACGGACTGGCCCGGTATGTGCCACTGATTTTGCTTGCACAGCCCAGATTTCAACAACTTACCACTGAAGTTGTGGCCTGCTGTAGGCCTCTCATTCAACATCGCCCCAGGCCTTACAAATGAGCGAGAATCGGTTTTCGATTTCTTGGTTCAAGCCATGGCTGTGGCCCTGGATGTCAAGCCACGCGGTTCAAAATCTGGACCATTGCAAAGGCAATAGGGACTTCAAAATGTAAACCATGGAAAAGCCAATAGGGTCATGCGCCTCAAAATTCAAACCAGTAATTGCAAGCGCAATAATGCCTCCGAGCGTGATCTGAGTGGCTGTAAATATTCGCAGTGATCAGGGCTATCGATTTCTGACACGTACAGCTCAGAAAATGACCCTGGGACTTCATTGGAATTGATATGGTTTGCAGGATGTCAAGTCACGCGGTTCAAGCGTGCCGGGCAATGGCACGGGTGAGCTCACCGGGAACGAACACCCAGGCGTGTACCAGCCGACAGAAAAAAAAACCAAACCTTAAATATGTCAAGTGCTCCCTTATCCCTGCTGAACCCGGCCGAAATACATTATAATGCACCGAATGATCGGTTCCATTCTGGGGCACAGGGTTCAAAATCCCATTGTGGGGCACGGGATTCAAAATGCCATTGTGAGGCATGGGGCTTAGAATAGGACCCTTGTCCCTCCGAAGGACCCTTTACACCCCACCACAACATGTCCGCAAGTTGAACATCACTGCGGCACAGTTTCCTGCCCGTAGTGGTGAAGAACACAGGCGATTGTGCTTTCGCTGTAGAGATCTGTCTAGTGAGGAAGAAGAGAATCTCTTCTTTAGCACGTATGGTGTTCGATGGACAGAGTTCGCCCGCCTGGACTACTTCGATCTTGTCAAATACACCGTGATCGACCCGATGCACAACCTCCTGCTTGGTGAGTCTGTATTTGGACTGGGTGAATGTCGGTGAACACTGACTTGATACGATCTTTAGGTGTGGCAAAAGATCAATGGTACAATTAAAGGTGGTACTCTCCGTGGCAATACACCGAGATACTACCGTAAACTTCAACTCATTCACGATTTTCTTGCAAGCGTTTGTGGATTGTTTACTGTCGCAGTCAATTATTGATTCAAATAATTTGACGCCCCGAAATGGGTGACGACTCTCTGCTGACGGGCGGACGAATCGGTGCGATTAGAACAAAATCGCGGAAAATTTAAAAGCGGCCAGCCGCGCACCGTGTTCCAAGTGGGTTGAATTTTTCCTCAACAAGTAACAGCATCGCTGGAGACAGAGATCGATCCGTCACCATCCCCTTGTGAATCACAGCGCACTGGGTTTGATTCTGACTGGCAGATTCCGGAAATTGCATCGCGGGGAGTCGGGGACAATCTGGGCGACGAGTTTGGTGACGCTGGCCGGGATCAGTGATCAAATCAATGATGGAATCACTGATGCGGTCGGTCCACCACCACTGTTTGGCGGATGGATCGCCCCGCCATTTCAGAGGCCTGAATTAGAAAAATTCCCCCAAACTCGAATTTGGATCTCATTCCCTGCTAAGTATTGCCCGATGGTGTATTGGAGAAAGATGGATAACTTTTCATTCTCTATTGATTCAGCCCCTTTCATTTTTTGGCTCTCCGGAAAAACATGTTGGTGTCTATAGATACAGAATCCAAAGTTATCCATCTTTGACTAAGACAGTTTGAGGAGTTTTTCAGAAGGTTTGGGGTGTGTTTTTTTCTTCTAAGTCAAGCCTCTAAAATGGCGGGGGAAAAATTCATCACCAAAAGAGGTGACATGCGGGCCCAGTCCGTACTCGAGGTGACCCTGTGTTGTCGTTACCATCATTATTTGCTCTGATGTTGTATGTATTTGTTCTCTATCCCAATTCATCTCGCCCACTTACTACTGTCTCTTGTCGCCGAAGTGTATGTCGACTGGCTGGCGAGTCTACTATTAGACCGAAGTGGTGGGCCACGAAGCGGCCCGCCGCGCTCTTGTATGGTGGTATCAAACGCGCCAAGATTTCCAACGCGCGGCGTATCACAATGAAACACTGTCCAGAACTAGGAACCCAAGCCAGGACCGAAACGGAATCTCGCTTCAATTTCGTTGCAAGTCTCGCTGATTACCCGATTTGGAAGCGGGTGGTGATTTCTTTGACTGCACCGCCTCTTGATGGGGCAAGGTGAAAGTGACGCCACTGCCGCCCTTTGACGCCCTTTGCCGTGGGGGGCGTCAGTGGGGCGGCAATGCCATAGTGTACTTGACCTGAGTTTGCATGTATGTACAAGCTTTTGGTGTGTCTTAATGGGCTCCTTATAGTACTTAATATGTATCCGATGTGCACACTCCTGGACACAAAATGGCATGTTTACTACGGTAAAGACCACTTTCGAGCAGCTGTTGTTGCATATAATCTAGGCCGGATGAACCGAGGCCATTCATCAGAACCATTCCTATAGTATTTTTAATCTCTGCATTAGCATTCACTGCATTCAGAGCATGGACAGAAGGCTTATTGTGACAGAGTATACACTTTGATGAAGACATGCTTACATCATGTGACTATTATATTGCTATGATGCAGTGATGGAGCCCAAATATGCTATTACTTTTACCATAGTCTCAAATAGTGATTTATTTCCAGCAAAGTCAAGACTTACAGTGTGGAAAAGCTTGTCCTAGAATGTATATGTTTGGTATACCTCTGTGTACCTCTTGACCTCCCAAGGTAAGGTAGAGGTTTAGAGAGGTACAGCGATGTTGTGACCTCTACCTCTACCTCCCTGTACCTTACCTCTGACCTCTGGAGGTTTACCTCTACCCCTGGGGATCCTTATCTGGGACCCGTCGTGTTCCCCGCCATGCCCAATGGGATCGGTGAGATCGAGCAGGGAAAGAACCTCGTCGGGGAGGCTTGCAAAAATTCTGGAAGCACCGTTTGCGACCTGGATGCCTCACTCTTTTGTAAATTATTGTAGCAAAGATGGTCTTATATCATAATAAAAACAGTCTGAGCCAAAAAGTGTCCAAATGAGTGTATAAAGGACGAAAAGAAAAGTGGATCAATGCTGTGATCAAAGACTGATGCACCTCGAAACACTTCCCATCCCAGCCTCAGTACAACTACAGGCTCGAAATTTTTTCAGAAGATGTAGGAAGCATATATTGTCTCATATCTCAACGGGATCCAGACAAAAATGGGTGCATCTCATTTTAAAAAAGAATTATCCAAGGAACCCTCCCTATCCAAGGAGCCCTACTATACTGTAGTTACGGAGATAAAAGGTGCTTGGTTCTTTGTATATGCACGTGCACACTCTCATCGTCCTCAGTTACCTTGCTCCCTTCGTAGCACCAGTTCAGATGCATGACATATCCAAAAACTAGGTCAATCGGACAAGTATTCATTGTGCTACAGCTGTCCTACTGGAGACCATGATATTTTGAAAGATTTTACACTATGTGATTACATCAAAAAGACTGGTATTCGATCCCCTGCAGATTTCCAGCGCGATTCCAACACGCCTACTCCCAAGGTAATCCGATCAAAATTGAGCCCCAGAATTAACGCACTACAATTTTTCGGCAGTTCTGACGCAAATTGAAAAGAATCTTTAGGATGTCCTGAGGCTTTTTGTGCGGTTCTAGATTCATCGGACCGGTGGTGGCTATCTCGGGCACCTACTCCCAAGGTAATCCGATCAGAATTGAGCCAGTGGCACGTGTTCTAGTCAAAACGGTGGAAAACAGAAAAAATCTGTCCACGCCCTAAGTTCCGCAAAGAGCTGTAAAATGCTCGACAAGGTATGCTCGGAGAAAAAATAGGTCGGTAATCGATGCTGGCAACCCACAAATGCAAGCCAGACTGTGCTGAGTTAGATACGGTGTTTCTTTTCCAAAAGCAGCGTGTGTCGGCTTCCACCAGAACCGTCCCACGTAGTCCGCCCGGCAGATTCTCGAGATAAAAAAAAAAACGCGCCTTTCTTTCGGACTGGGGAAATACTGCATAAGCGATGATGGACCAACACGACAAAGAAGTTTGACGTGCTCTCAGTCATAAGCGATTCTGAAATCGAAAAAAGAAAAGAAGATTAGGTTGAGGATGCCCGCGCAAAAGATCACGCACCAGTCGAGAATGTTTGAGATGAAGAAAACGGGTGATGCCGCGCAGAAGTCATACATGCTCATTTGTCGCCTGGTGAAATAGACTGAGAGTAGGTGAATATATGCGGGTCATAGGTATACTAACTTTCTCTGGATTATTGCTATTGAAGAAAAAGCATCAGCACAATCAGTGGGCATCAGAAGTGCACTCACTTCAGAAGAATGCCTAGAGAAAACATTCAGACTACGAGCGGCGCTGAGGTGAAGGACTTGCGCAAAGGCAGCGTGAATTCTCAGATACTCAGGATTTGGGGGCTCCTCATCGTTGAAATTGACAATGGACGAGCGATCTCCATTGCTAAGACGGTTGCGGAGGCATACACATTAGTGGGTGTCAAGCAGCGAGATTGGCTGGGTACGCACTAGGAAGGTGGTCGGAACGGCGCGGGGGGCGGGACGAGATGATGGTGGGAGAGGATAAGAATCGGGGCGCATCACCGTCAATCACGGAATGGATCAGATGACTGCCCAAATTTAGGCTTGCGACAAAATTTGCACATTGTCCTCACGAACTTGCACGGTTTTAGGAGCACGCCACCGCTTCCGACAAACTTTTCTTCGCTTAGTTTTGATCTCACGAACTTGCTCAGACATCTGACGAACTTTCCCCATCAAATGACGAAGATCCTCATCCTACGTAGTGACGAGTAGTCGGGTCTGGTCGTACAGTAAGAATGTGATCCAAGATCAGTGCTTCGTTGGTGAGTTTGAATTATTTTTTTGTTGTTGAACGCCTTTGATTAGCGTTGTTTTTACTTCCGCGCGACCGTTGTGTTTCACCCAAAGGGAAGAATCTATATGAAGTTTGATCAATCAATTCGCGTCCCAATGCATAATCCAGATTGATGGCTGCTTTATTAGATCACGGCAGAGGACCTGTGAGAGGCGTGGGTGATTAACGTTGTTCTGTTCAAACGGAATAATCACCGTTCTGTTTAAACACAGTCAGGTTTAATCGTGTTCAAACCTGTTCATCAACCCAAAGACAAAAAAAGGATCGTGGTGTAAGGCCCGAACCACAGAGCATTGAGTGATGTAGACTAAGACAGCCGATCTGGGTAACCATTGAGACATATGAACGACGATTAGAAATAGTCTAATTCATAAAGTAGGCCGTCGGTGCTTTTCCACTGTTTGAGAGTTTGAGCGCGTCGCTAACATCTTGGGAGTCAATTTCTTTGTCTATATTACAATCTCAATATGTCACGTTGTGCTACCTACCGGCAAGAATAGTTCCGAATATATATGGTCTTTACAGCACAGCCTCCCCAATTGTGTCCGTCACTTTCAGGTCTAAACTTTTTTTTTTGGTATACCCTCCCATTGGTTATGAGAGCAATTTCAGGGAATGGTGTCATAATCGACAAAGCGAGTGGAATAGCTTTTAAAGTTTTATTTAGACCACATGTTCGGACCCGCCAAACAACCGCTGCAGGCAAACATGCACTCAGAAAGAACGCTTTGGACATTGAATCACTGCAATGATTATGGCAAAATTTCGAAGGAAATATAGGCGGACCTAAACCGAGGAAGGCAGACTGTGTCTACCGACAGGTTGGCCTAGGTTCGCCTTGCCACCTGGACCAATGCTCAGACTAGGGACCCCCGGAGCGCAGTGATTATTAACGTAGCAGCGCGACACTTTGTTGTTGTCGATTACACTTCCTAGATGAGCTTTTTTAAGTCGGCATGTATGCCAGTATACCTTGCCGCCGTCCTCGAATACCTCATGGCAGAGGTGCTTGAACTCGCGGGGAACGCCGCGCACGACAACAAGAAGCGCCGTATCGTACCCCGTCACATACAGCTCGCAATCCGCAATGATGAAGAGTTAGCAAACGTGGGTCGATAACGGTGTGACTTCATACTAATTGGCTGGTTGTCCATTTGTGGGTGGATAAGCTGCTACGCCTTGTAGGTCTACATTCTGACAGTAATCTGACAGATAAGGGAGCTGGCGAGATGTCCCACGTCTGTGATGTGTGATGATATATGGCGGCAACCTCGCCATTCCCAGGGTGATGTTAAATCGGTCTGCAGACCGACTAAAACCGACCATGCCGAGTGCTGAAACTAGGGCTGGGTGATATTCAAAATCTGGCTGTAAATTACAGTCGGCAATTGAATGCAAAGTTTGATGGCTTGGGTTGGATCAAACCCGGATATAGAGGCTATTTCAACGCAAAATTGAACTTTTTAAATGCATAGCTTGCCCGCGCCTCAACAGAAAATTACGTCCATATGGTTATATTGCAAAGCACGGGCCGCCTGCCAAAAATTTCAAACTCGGGCTCAGCCCATTCGATCGAGCCGAGTTATACCAGTCTGCCTGCGGCAAAGTGCTTGCACTTAGGTATACCGCAAGCACTTTGCCGCAGCCAGAGTGCCATTTTGAGTCACATCCCTCGTAATGCTGTTTTGAACCCTGTGCCTCAGTATTGAATGATTTAATTCGCATTTTGAACCCCATGCCCCAGAATGCCATTTTGAATCACATGCTTCGTAATGCCGTTTTGAACCCTCCCTCTCTCTCTGGCACGCTCACGCCCCACCTCCGACCTGAATTTGGGTTCGGGCTCCGGTGCATCTGGGTCTGCTGAGTACGGCGTGCCTGTCGGCGGGCTGTCAGGGCAGACAGGGATGATCCCGAGCAACAAGCTCATGCGAGAGGCGGAGCGCGCGCGGCAGTGGCATGCTTCTACTGCGGGCAGTGTTGCGGGCGGCCCTATCACTACCGTAATGGAGTTGAATGTCGCGTCGCGGTTCTTGGATTCAGGTAACGGCCCGACGAAGTCCACGCCAATGGACTCTCATGGTTGAAGTGGAGGGTTCAATGAGTACAATAAACCATAAGGCTTTTGGTTACTCGGCTTGCTTTGCTTGCACGTATGACATGCCTGACAATAGCTGTATGTGTCGCCAACCATGTCCTTCCACCAGACGTGGTCACGAAGATAATCCAGGGTCTTCTTTGGCCCAAGGTGAGCTAACACCGAGTGAGCTTCAGAGATAATAATCTCCGACAGATTGCGTCCATGATAGGTTGATAGAGGGATGCAAAGAACACGGCGGTCCGTCTCTTTCAAGAATATCAGTCCATTCTCGACTTCGAAGTTGCGGTATGATTTGGGGCTTTCCAGTATCATTTGAAGAATGGATCGTCCCCGTACTTATTCGCCACAAACTTAGAGATCTCAAGACCTTTCCAGCCACCATTCACGACTTGAAGTAGCGACTCATCCATCTTTTCAAGCTCTTCTGCTATTTCAGAATCGAGTTCGTCTGGTGCACGTGGTTCAGAAGGCGTTTCAGGAACGGTTTTGGACGGTGTTTTGGGAGTATTGTTTGGTGTACCCCCGCCCTCCTTTGGGTTGGCTGGTAAGTTCGACCCAAATTCAGCCTGATCAGCTGAAACGGCCTTAGAACCTTGTTCCGTCTTGGCACGTCGAGCCATAGAACCTCGTAACGCGATCACTCGTGAGTGCAGCTGCCTCGCTGCCTGCGAACACAGGCATCGAGATCGAATTGAGCTTAATGCCATCATTATCAACCACATCGTGGTAAGTGTATTTGGAGCGCGAGCGCACGGTTCCTGGGGCTTCATTCGAGTATATGCGCGAAAGGGCATCGGCCAGGACATTTTCAGTCCCCGGCACATATTTGACCTCGAAGTCGAAGCCGGATATCTTTTCAACCCAACGAGCTTGCCGTCCTGACAAGTTCTTCTGGTTCACAAGGTGAATTAAACCTTTGTGGTCGGTCACCCACGTAAATCGACAGCCCTGTAGAATCTCTCCGTGCCTCAGCATCGCTTCAACACCAGCGAGCATCTCTATCTCGTGTACAGGGTAATTTTGTTGGGCTGGGTATGGTCTATTCGAATTATCAAGAACTTCCACCACTTTCTTTCAAGATTTGCAACGCGAGGTATAGAATCCGTCTTATCTCATGATTCTCTATCTCCCAGATTGATACTGGCCTTCGCCTTCATAGCTTCAATGTGTTCTATCTACGTCTTAGGGCATGTCCAGCCTGCGAGGTAAGCGGAATCGAATTCATTACTTGCTCGTACTCAGTACCAATATACCGGCGCATTGATAGCATTCCAATCATTGAGGCCTTCGTCTATTGCCTGGCATGTTGCATCACATTAGAGTTTGCGATGTGTCCAGTCAGTCTTGACTCAGTTTCACGGCCTCTGCCTTCACTTGCTAATACTTACAGTCCACCGTATAGTGACTCAACTGTGATCGGTGGAAAGGAATCTTTGAGTATGACCATCAAAATATTCACTTCACAGAGTTTGTATGTATGTAGATAACTTGAGTGAATGAATAAATTGTCTTCAGGAAAATGTGTTCATTGGCCATAGATCTGAACTATATGATTTGTCGGTTTGGTGAATTCCAAATGACGGTTGGCTGCCTTTGCGGACAGGGAGTGAAAAAAAAGCAAAAATCAAATGCAGCGTGAGACTTGAAGGAAGCGAGCGGGGCGGATGCCTCCGAGCACTGTACAGCTCCGGTACGTCTCGGTCCGCGCTTGAAATTAAATATGTAAACGAAGCTGTATACGAAGGCTCGTGGTTATGGAATCTTCGTAGTTTTCAAAACCAAGGGACCCCTTCCATGGACTCGAGGCGTCCGATTCAGTGGAAGAACTTAAAAGTTCAAAACGCAAGCCATGTACCATGAATAGTAGTATCTCACCAAACTTAGTCGGCGTTGCCCCCGTTTTCCTGCACTCGTCCAGTTCTTCGCGTCGGAGGGAAACCGCAAGACTAATTTCCCGAGGAAGGTAGTTTGGAACCAGCGCTGGTTCTGCCCAAGTAGAAAAGTCTTGTCTCAGTGATGAAACAACGTCGAAGTAATACCACTTCTGCAGCATCAATGATATATCCCATAAGAGATCGAAACTTACGCGATAACGTTGTTCGGCAACGTGATCCATGAAAAATGACACGGGACTCCACTGGGCCATTAGTCGTCCCAACGTCTTTGCCAAGCGAAACTGAGTCCGAGACGGAATTTGAAAGCTTGAGTTTTCTTGTAAGATGGAGTCTATCAACAACTGAAGCGTGACCCGGAACTCTGTGGTCATGGACCGATACGACCGTTGTGTCATTGGTGAATGGGTATAACCGGCCTGATGATGCTTCCTTATATGCATTGTATACTCAATCAAAATGAAAGCTTACACACCTGACGCGCTGCCTCTTGCTCCATCGCCGCAAGACAGTCCATATACTGTCTATGTATCTCCACCATGCTATACCATTGATCGTGAGGAAGCAGCTCCACGACACCAAGAAGCTGGGTATGCCGAGCGTGAGGAGGGGTTTGTTTACAGTGAGTATTACAGCACCCACCGCAATAAGCCAGTTTTGACACATTTCTTCCAGCGCCGTTTCCATTGTCTAGAAATTACCGTCAGAAAGACAACAATAATGCCGTCGGAACACAACACTTGCATCCATATTCTCTTGTACAAGTTGCGTATTCAGGCATTTATTCAACTGCAGGTCGTTGAACGTGCTACAGATCGCGTCGTGCAAACCCAGCTGGAATGTTGCATTACCAGACTGTAGAAGCCGCAGGGAGCTCGATAGAAGAGGACTGTAAGCTTTTTATAGGATATGTACAAGAGGGAGGTAGCGTACGAAGCAGGCCCATCGGAGTATCTTAGCACACGGACTGAGGATACGCTGTGCGGCGACGCCAAGACTAGTCTCGAGTGGGCATATGCCGCATCACGCAGGGTAGGATCATTGCCAAGCAGAGAAAGTAGTGCCTGCCTGCGAAACACATCCATATTGCGGACCATGGAGAGATCCCAACCACCAGGAATATCCGAAAAGCAGATGCCTGGCTTCGATCCCGGTAGCATGATGACGTCGAGAAGTGCACCGCCAGCGATTCCGTCAGGGACAATGAAAGTGTCGCTGATGGAATGGATGTTCCCCACAATGGAGCCAAGTTGATCGAGGAGGTCATACATGGCAGCGATGTAACGTTCAGAGGTGCAATAATATTGGCCAGGTGGGGCTGGTTGGATGCCAAAAACTTGCAAGCCAGTCAAACTAGGAGCGCTGGAAAAGGATATATGTATCAGAGAATGGATGTGGTCAAAAAGGGAGTCCACACAATTCTTGGAAAGGTCAATAAATGGTACCTCGAAATCGAAAACGGGTACGCACCTTGGCTCTCAGAGATCTTAGGGCCTAGAATTAACAAAGTATTCAAGTTTCAAACCAGCGCTTGAGCAATGAATGTTCCAGCGCGCACCAGAGTAGTACCCCGGGGAAAATATTTCCTTGTGATGTTGCAGACCGGAAATTGACTCCAATTGTTGCCAATGGCTTGTCAAACTCATTGGAACGACGTGGACGGCATCAGATGGTTCCACGGTGCGTGTACATGACGGCGTCAAGAGCTCAAAGAGGTGCAGGTCCAAAATGGCACGTCCAACGTCTTGAGCAGATCTGAGAAAATAGGTCAGTATTTTTCTTCGTGATTCGAGGAAGAATTGACCTCCTTCCAACACAAAAAAATCCGAGAGATTGCAGTGCCGGAAGAAAATTTAACCCCGACGAACCGTATAATATTCCGGCATTTTCAATTTAAACCCTCGGGAATATTTTGGTTGGTTGTCGTTTAGAAGTGGAATGGGCACGGATTTTTCAGCGGAATAAGGATTGTAGGCATGGAATAAGTGCTCTGGGGGACTGAGAAAAAATATTAACCGCCAGCGAACCGAGTTGTATAATAAGTATTTCCGCATTCGGGCAGTTCTCAATTTAAACCCTCAAGAATATTTTAGTTCGTTGTCGGTCAGAAGTGGAATGGGTACGGAATTTTGAGCGGAATACGGTTCGTAGGCATGGAATGAGTGCTCTGGGGGACTCAGAAAAAATTGACCCCCGGCGAACCGAGTTGTGTTTGTAGTATTTCCGCATCTGGGCAGTTCTCAATTTAAACCCTCCAGAATATTTTGGTTCGTCCTCGTTCAGAAGTAGAATGGGTACAGATTTTTGAGCGGAATACGGTTCGTAGGCATGGAATGAGTGCTCTGGGGGACCCACAGAGAAATTTAACCCCCCATAAATTCCACAAATCTTTGCACATCACTACCGATGCCTGTGTAGGACTCCCGCTAGTAACTCCAGTTCTATAGCGTGAAACCTGTGACCCGAGACCCGGTCATTGCCCGATCGGGCCTCGCACCGCCTCCCGGTCAGCGACTTTCAAACTCCGCTAGGTGGCTGCCGAACCCTCTCTTGCGGTGGGTCACAACCCTTTTCGTCTCCCGCTCCGATCGTCGCCTCTGCTATGTCAACACCTTTTGAGTGGGTCCGGTCAATGATCGACCTCTCCCAAAAGGGCAATCGCGTGCGCATCAAACCTCCAGAACCCTTAAATGGCAATGTTACGTTCTCCTTTCTTCCTTCTGAATCCTTCCATTCCATTCATTCGTCATGTCACTAGCCTCTAGGTTTCACCAGCATATATTCCTTTCCTTTCCTCTCCTCTCCTAGGGTATGGCTACTAAGTACATTCACATTGTACAAGCCCGCGATCCCTTTTATTTGATTCGTCAATCTATTAGAATTTCGGGTGGACGGGGGTGCTTACAAAGTGCCCATAAAAATTAGAAGGCCTACGCTGGAACTCAACGAACCTCCACGATCTATTTGGCCCGCTGGGAAGGCGGACATTCGGAGATATCAACAATACGTTGCGAAAATTAGTCGGGATCATATTAGACTGAGTTTCATGGTGTCGGGTCTGCCAGCCGTCTAAAGAAACCACACCGAATCTCTCGCAGCTTCCCACAGATGATGTGGGCCATTTCATCGCCCGGTCATTCTAAGTCAAAGTGGACAACGGCTTCCAAATCAACGTTGGTTGGCTTGTGTATAATGATCATCTCGACTATCTTCTTGGCCCAAAAACATGTGGAAAGAGGTTGATCATTCCTTTTCTCAAAGCTTCGTTTGCACATTATCTTTTCCTCTCGATGTTTTCAAGTGAAACAAGCACTTCAAATAGCGGAACTGTTGCTTCACTCACGATCAACTCCCTCAACTATCCCCGACAACGACTCGATTCCCCACTGGGTGTTTTCTCTGAGTGTAAAATGAGGACATAATCTGATCGTTTGATGGTAAGGTTTCCGGTGCCCCGAGCCAGCTACGGGTAACCAGAGCTCTAGCGAAAAGCCTATTAGTGACTGCAACAATGCATAGGACAAAACAAATTTAGGGCCTGATCGTGTGCACTAGAATCACGTTAGAATTGCCTTAGATTCTAAGAATAGAATCGGCGGGGTAAGATCCGAGCGGAGGCCCCCGATCACCCGTGCTGGGCTATGTATATAAGTATGGAATAATAGAATGTACCGGCGCGGCATTTCATGCGGGATCGCGGCGCGAATGTCGCCCGAGTACCATTGCAGCATTGATCAATGATGGGGATTGCGATCCGATTTGCGGCATCGGCATCCTCCGGCAATCATCCGGCTGCTGGGGCTGATCCGATAGAATGGCCCATTCTATAATTGGATTCTAATGCAATTCCAGTGGGATGGGGGCCGATGCAAACCCTCCAGGCCCGCTAGAATACCTCCTCGTAACTAGCAGAATGAGTGAATGAATGATCAAGATACAACCAATTTTGGTGCTTGCGGCGGGACGGGCCACACATATTCCACTCAGATGATGATGAAATGGGGCGGGACCTAGTCCACACCGTCAACCGGGTGCCGTTGCAGTGAGCTCTTCCGCCGCGGGCACGGAAATTGGTTGTGTCTTGATCATTCATTCACTCATTCTGCTAATTACGAGGAGGTATTCAAGCAGAGCTTGCCTCAGCCCGCATCCCACTAGCAATTATAGAATGGGCTACATTCTATCGGATCAGGCCCGGCAGCGGGATGACTGCCGGAGGATGCCAATGCCGCAAGTCGGATCGCAAACCCCATCATCGATCAATGCTGCGATGGTACTCGGGCGACATTCGCGCCGCGATCCCGCATGAAATGCCGCGCCGGTACACTCTATTATTCCATACTTATATAGCCCAGCACGGGTGATCGGGGCCTCCACTCGGATCTTACTTGGCCAATTCTATTCTTAGAATCTAACGCAATTCTAACACGAATCTAGTGCACACGATCAGGCCCTTACTTATTGCTGCTAAACTAACGCCCCCATGTGTTATGAACTGTTTCTTGGAAACGGTCTGACCCCATCGGCCAATCTTCTGTTGTTCTGACAGATCGAACACGTTGCTGGCCAATCTTCTGTTGTTCTCACTGATCCAACATAAATGTGTACGTTGCTGGACTTGGTCAATGATTGAGAGACTTTAAAGTAGATTAATTACGCGACACAAGTGAAAAAAAAGACAGACTGAACCTGAACAGACTACGCAGTTAGAAATCACCGGTTAAATCGATGGCCCCTTTTCCGGCCAAGACACTATGGGCTTGTACAAGATCATCTGAATCTGAATCCAGCAACTCAATAATATCACGCTCGACTTTTATCTCCGACTCCATTTCTGGGGCCATTTCCTCTCTTGGCATGCCAGATGCAACCACGCTCGGCCCACTACGGGTTAACTATAGGGCATTAAGGATTATCGATACAGTCAAAGGAAGCTGAAACTGACCACTGTCGCAGGCAAGGATGTGTCGCCCATTGCCACAGACAGAATCATTTGAGGAATCGACACCAGTTTGATGTCAGCATCTGGGATAGGCGGCAAAGCGGCTAACTTCGCAAGCGCAACGAAATTTTCGGTGGATACCCGGACGCGCTGCACATCCAATTCCGCTGAATCCAAAAAGTCAGGGTTGTTATTTGAGGCGTCTTTTATCTTCAGAATGGCGGCTTTGGTGGTGGGGGAGGCAATCACTTGAATGTCTTCGCTGTAAAGCACGAAACGCTGAAGAATTATTAGTACACAATCATTTGGAGCGAAAATTTGAGAAATATCGATGAAATCATTCTGAATGCGACGGCAGGCCACAATTTGGAGTTGAATTTCTTCAACAACTTTGCACCATGCCATCCAAAGAGAGAACAGCACAAAGCCGACAGTTGGTGGATCACAAGCTCACGCGGCTTCCAGTACTCTTACCACCACCGTTTGAGTGTCTATTGCTCGAAGGTTAGGACGATGTGGAAGGGAGAAAACGCGTCGTCGACTCGTGTAATAGAAGGGTGTCGAAATTCAAACTCTGACGATTATGTAACAAGATTCTGTCCCAATCGGGACCCCGTGGTAACAACAAGACTAATGCAGCCCGCGGTCATCAATACGGTGACCCAGGCAGTACACGTCCTTAGAGTACAAGTCGCATTTTCGGCGACTCAGGTACAATCGTTGCGCACGGAGGCGGTCAAACACCAGTTTAAGGTGGGCCTCATGATCATTCAACAGACTTGAAGAATATAAATATATCGTCCAGGCATACATGGACGAAATCCCCAATCACATCCCGTAATATCCAGGTCATAAGGCGTTGGAAGGTAGCAGGGGCGTTGCAGTCGCCTTTGCGAGACTGCTGTTCCAAAGGCGTGGCGAACACCGTCTTCTACACATCCGAGTCAATTACCTGGATTTGTTCATAAGCATCGGACATATTGATTTTGGAACGGTGTGGAGCCCGAGCTACGTCCATTCTAATGGCATCTTGGTCAGGGAAAGGAGTCACATCCTTGACGGTATTGTCATTGCGCTGACGCGCATCAACTACAGTCCGTAGACCATCTGGTTTCTTTGGGAAGCAGAGTAAGGGTACTGCTTGGGGAACGGGTTTAAGTTCCCACCACCCAGCATCCACATATTTATTAATCTTCTCCCGTAACTTGGGCTGTAGCGCTTCCGGGCACTTAGGCATACATTTGATGTACGTCGCTTTATCGTCTACCAAGTTGATTTCACGGTCTATCTCGCGAAGCGGAGGAAGTATGAGGGGTATGGGCCCCATTAAATCCTCACAAGACTCGAACCACCTGCGGCGTAGCCCGTCGACTCGGTCAGGCTGGTCCAGTGGACTCATCTCCATCATAGTCCTGTTTTAAGCTCAGGTGTCCGATCAGAGTAAAAGCTTATTACATAATCACGAAATGAGCACACTGCTCCTTGTCGCGCCGTCTGAAAACACCACAATTACATTTATATACATGTTCTGTGATTGCTCAAATTTATTTGGATTTTTGAGTGCTGTTTGACGCTGCTGTGGAAGAGTCAAGTTGAAGGGCAAATGTCACATTCATGTCACCTCATCTTGAACCATGTGCTACAACCCCAATTCAAGCATGTTTAGGGAAGAAAATGAGAAAAATGCCTTGCGCCGTCAAAACGACGAGAATCCATGGTAAATTCAAACTCCGATGATTATGTAACAAGGTTTTACTCTGATCGGACCCCCGCGCTTACTAACAGACTTCAACAAACGGAGGTACGACGTCAAAAATTGTTGAAGTGTCTGTCTAGGAGAGACTATCTCCATCACCCGGGAGCTACGAACCGATATACAGGTGATTGCCTCTTCCAGTGCTTCATCACACAGTCCATCCGGGTCATCTTCCCCGGACCAGTGCAAAGGCGGAGGCTTAGGCGCGACTATGTCTTGGGGATCAGCCTAGGACATCGCACGGTGAGCCGATTGTGGCGGTTCTCCTTAAATCGGCCGTGCAACGAGTGCGTCGCATTAAAATAGTATACCGGCTCAGGCAAAGAAGGATCGTCTCCTTCCGAGGAGCCCCTACTCTCATGGAGTGGGGCTTCATCATCGTCAGAGTCATCCGACTCCTAAACTTCTTCCAGAGCGGGCACGTTGAAGTCGAAGAGGTCATCAAATAATTGCAGTTCAAGGGGGTCTAAACCCTCGGCAAATTCGGATTCTAGCAATAATAGATGCACACAATCTACTCAGGCTTACCAAAAGTAACCGGAATATGTGTTCCTCGACAGGATATGGCGACTATTGGCAGATTCTTGGTCTACAATTCGGAGAGAATGATACCTCGACATATGCAACCAAGAACGGGCATGTACTGCACTTTTGTTGTTGTGAAAATCTGGATCTAAATCATTTTTTGATCAAGGCGTTGATTTATGCTCTCTTTTTAATTCATTCTTGGACCCTTTGAGGATAGCTGTACACCCCCTGGATTTTTTGTGGAAATTTCTATAGGTTCTAGAGCTAATTGTCAGATTTTAAGATATCCAGAAATACCATCAAGACAATCACAAGGAGGGAAATAACCTCAATTTTCGATCAATTTTAAAATTTAATAATGCACTTGGTATGAGATGTTTCACTTCAGGTTCAAGTGTGCTAATACATGGCAAACCTATCATAGATTGGTAATATGACCACAAAAATGGGACAAATTTGGGTTAGGGGTCCTTAAAACCGAAATTCCGGTTACTTTTGGTAAGCCCGAGTATAGGTAGTACGTTCCAACTACTTTCCGTAGTCAGCATTCTCACTCCGCTGTAGATAATTCGCTTACACACTCAGAACATCCTGAATTGTGCCAGTATTTATTAAATTATTGCTATTACTCGTGTTCTCCATAGTCTCCGCATCTTACGCGGTGTAGCTTGTATTCCGACTAAATTGTATTACTGTCTTAATCCAAAAGGTAGTGGGCCATGCCGCTTGTCGGCCCTACCAGAGTTATTCCCGGTAACGTAAGTTACTGGGTCTTAGGGAGCCCCATTTTCGAGTTTTTGGCAGTAAACTAAGATTTTCGTCAGCAGTTTTCGCGTCAGCATTTCGTAAGTGCTGATTCCTCCGGCCAAAAATGTTTCAGCTTGGGCTCGGCCATGATTGCCGTCGTGAGAGTGATAATATTGCTTATTACATTCGTCTCGAACTTTCTCTGGCGTAGGGGCGTGACCAGACGCGTCGTGCTCCCTGGCCAGATTCAACGCATCCAGAACAGAATGAGAGACCCCTTCTGGTGAGCAGAATTGTACCATGTAAATTCATGATGGCTTTTTGGTCTTTGGCCTGACGAATCGAGGACCTCGAATCCGTTGGGATCAAATTCTTCAGAGACGTCTCTGGAGACGTCACGGCAGTGGACAGCCGCGTAGAAATCATTTGACGGGCGGGTAGAAAATGATGTGGCAACAGACAGCCGCATAGACCGGAGGTGGAGCTATGGCCACATGGTGCCATGAGCGGCTGAGCGGGCTTGTTCGCGGCATCGCCGCCGGGCTCTGCCTTTGATGCACCTTCACTGACCTTTGTCCTACCTACGGATAATATGCAAGTCATTTGCAGTGTAGTCATCTTGAGTACCAGGTGAAAAAACAAATTCACGGACTATGGATGCAGCTCAAAAATGGTGGTACCCCAGCAAGGTACGCAAACCCAGGAATGCCGACGTCGGCAGTCAGTGATGTGGTTGATGCCAGACTCGGGAGGTAGGTAGGTAGTTACACGGCACGGTCCCGCTCAGGAATGCCGGTTGAATCCACAATTCTACGCGTCCGTGCGGAAATCGCCGGGAGAATTTGCCGCGATCAATTCTACGCGATTCTCTGAGAGACGTCTCTGACCCAGCCGATTCGACCTTGCAAATTTAGGCGGCAAAAGATATCGGATGTGCCCACTGATTAGATCTCCACCCCTAACTGATTCGAAATGGCCCCACATTTAATCTCTAGTTGTCACTGTTTGAATGCATTAGAAAGATTTCCTGGCTCGAAGGTGCCTTGGCCCGTGCAGGTGCGCAGGTCAGCTCACTGGGCCAACAAAATTTGGGTGCCAGAAGATGCCTGGCTGGGAAGACAGTCACATTAGACGCTCTTCGGTTGGTAATTCGGATGTGCTTAGGAAGTGTTTTTTTTTTGGATCATAAACGTGGGTTAAGCGCCGGTCTACTCTGACCGTCCATTTTGATTTAAGCACGTCTAAAGCGTCGAAGTGCCGGCGCAGGTGCTTCAGCGATTGGAAAACACTTCATGATTAATCTTGAAGTGCCTCTGAATTGCACACCTGAGTTACCCTCAAAGTATTGACTCTAACCGACCCTAATAAGTTGTGAACATCAATTTGTTTATGGTGTGATCCAAAGATTCGCCCAGTATGCAAGAAACTAGCTCACATTGGGCAAGTGAAATTTTGGGGGTATGGCTTTTGTGGGCTTACAGTAAATGACTTTGAACGCGAGTGGGTTCAACGCTATTCAACCGTCAACCCAGAACACAACCTCCGGCTTGTCGGACCAGAATTTTGAAATAAACTACACCAATTTCACGGATTGCACACCAGAGAAGTAGTTCACCAGCTTCCAGGGAAGATTGTGTTACAGTGCAAAATTCCAAAGACTCAAAGAGACTAGTGATGCTCTGGCTTTGGCCTGAGACCAAGAAGCGATGGCTTCTGGTGTCTAACACTGCAGCCTAAATCGAAACCAGCATTCAGCCCCCACAACAGGAAAATCATTGAACAATTCTTTGCTTAGTCTGGTCCCGGAAGCCGATGGCCTGGCCTGGGATTCGTCCAGAAAGTTTTCTCGTTACCGGGCCTTGCCGCTGGTCGGCCCTATCAGCTTTATTGATCGATGTGGAGAACGGGCCGGTCGGATAACGGGCCGGTCTGCAAGATCAGCTGATAATCAATATAAGGCTAGTGCAAAGATTGACAGATGGCAGAGTTTGAAATGGCTTCAGACAGACAGACGCACGTAATTTTAATAAAGGGGTGACTTATCTCCCTTCATAAATATTGGGAATTTGTTTCAGGCTGCAAGACGTCGAGGTCGTCGTCGACAGGTAGTGGAGCGAGAAGACATTAGAAAGAAGGGATCTCTTGAGCACAATCACAAAAGTTCGAGGTGCGGGTTTGGAATTCATGACTCTATGTTCTGCCTCACTATAGACTAGTCTCTTGCTGTGGGACCCGATACAAGACACCCCGTGCAGTTGCCAGTGGCATTTCCATATCCACCTCCGACGTCCCAGTAAGGTGGAGATGTTCCACTCGCTCTGCCCACAGGTAGGAGGCCGTGGACGAGGAATGACTTCAGCCTGAGGAATTTCGACGCTGCAAGAGCAGTATCGACGTCGGCCCATGAGCTACCCACCTGGAGTTCATCGCCAGCCCACATCATTGTGTAGTAGATCCTGATGGATTTTAATTGTTGCGACGACACCGCTGAGAGCACGTCCAGAAGGGGTAGTTCCCCAACAATGGAAAGCTTTTGTAGGTTTGGGGTATGTTTAAGAGCACAATGCACTAGCGCAGTGCATGGTACCTCTGATTGCTTTCATTAGTTGCTGTGTCTTTGCAGAGCGGTATGGAGTTATATTCTGACCTGGCAGGCCCCATCTTGAAGCGCCTTCTAGTCCCATAACATGAATTTCATGCCCGTGCCGTCTGAAATAAGCCTCAATCCCACCCCCTGTGCGCATGGAATCGACGCCCAGTTTAATATTCCGAAGGATAGGAGGAAACTGAAGGGACAAGATATAGTTGAAGAAGCGATCAGCAGCACCCATCGTCGAAATGCTGAGCCTGAGGACGTGGATGCGTGGGGGTAATCGGCATGCAGGTATGGCATCATCTGAGGTCTGAATGTCGGTCCCAGTCCCAGCTCCTTGAGGCCAGGGAAGCAGGTCATGACCTCAACTATCCCACTGCTTGAGAGAGTGCGGAAGCTGAGGATGAGCCACGAAATTGTGGGTATGGTGGTTCCCAAAATCGAGACCAGTGATTGGGGGCTGCTGTCACCATCCTCGTGCACATGGATGAAGAGGCAGACCTGATTAAAGCTCTGACTAAACAATCCCATCTCCGCCTTGTCGACGAGCAGAATCTGGTTGGAAAATGAAGGTCCAAAGTATGAATGGTGGAGAGGATGGTGGACTTTGAATGGTGAACCAGGCTAAAAATGCCTTGATATTTCCCGCCCAAAGGCTCACGCGGGAGAAGAGGTGGAATCTGCTGCGAGGAAGCCATTGCTGACATACCAAGCCCAGATCTCCTATTTCTCGGGGACCGGCAACAAAGGGTGAATGGACCAGATCTGGTGTGACAAAAAGGTCTAGGACTCGGTCAATGAGCTCTTGTGGGAATTCCTTCATGGTAGCGCAGGTGTAGAATGATAGTGAGAGGATGAAATGACACGTCTGGTTTGGGTGATTTGATGCCTGTGACCGATCACGCAATCTCAGCTTCTGCCCCGGCTCCCCTATTATACCCGCACGGACCACCTCTTTGTTTGTGAGTATTGAGACGGAACGCGGCAGATACATAACATATTCAATAATTAGCTCTATCGGACCATTATTCATTGTGCTACAGCTGTCCTAGTTAAAACCATGATATTTCTGAAGAAATTCTATTACGTAGTTGTATCAAAAAAGCCGGTATCTCATCCTCCGCGGATTTTCAATGCGATTTGAACGCACCTACTCCCAAGGAAATCCGATCAAAACTCAGCCCGTGGCGGCTGTTCTAGTCAAAAGTGTCGAAAATAGAAAAAAAACGAGCCACGCCTTATGTTCCGCAAAGTGCTGTAATTAAGACACAACTGCTAGACTGATTCAATGTTCTGCACCCCCTAGCCTTTATATACGATTTCGGAGAGTCGTTTCCCCGATCCCGGGCCCAAGCTCGGGCCCGAACCTCCCGATGACTGGCCTGATTTAACTGTAACGGAGAAAACCATTATACCCGCCCACGACTACCGAAACAATTTGTAAGCCGGGCTCGGGCTCCGGATCATTTGTTGAGTCGAGTTTCCTCGCAGGACTCAAGTTCCGTGATGGCGAGTCAAAGATATATTGGTGTCAGGTAAACATACGTTCATAGATTTCTGCCAAGACAATTAATACTCTCCAGGTCCAATTACTGAAACACACTGTGACTGGAGCTTATCTTGATGCGGACTGGAATGAAGCAATATGTGTTGTTAACAAGGCGGACCGAGGCTTCAAAGTTGGCATTGCTTTCGAGTTTGAAGACTATATACTCGCATTTTCGACCCTGGATCTCTTAATTCAGGGATGTTATTCTTTCTTGCCCTGAACTTTCTGATGACGGTTACTATAGTTGCACTGGTCTGAAGACCGCAATGCCCTAGTGATGCAGCCTGATGTCTACCTTGAATTCCCCTGCTTTCTCGATGACTTGGTGGACTGGATGACCATCAGGCGTGCGAAGCAGACCGATCGTTCTGGTAATGCAATGACACTTGTTCGCACGACCACGGATATTTTTTGTGGAGCTGGGGTTTATACCATATCCGAACTATGGCATATGGCGGGTGAGTTCCGAGTTTCGCGCTTTCCTTGCCCATTCAATAGGATGACAACACAATGAAAAGGTCTGTTGCCGAACCTCACTGAAGCCGAGGTGTTCAATTCTGCCTCTCGTACAGCTCGGTTGTGCAGTGCTTTCTATCACTTCGCAAAAGAGGCTCATACCACTCTTTGGTTTGTCCACAATTGTCGTTCTTCTGTTCGAATCCTCATTCGCATTCAAGGCCACTTGTTAAACGATGTTTAGTTGGCTACATGATTTGTGTCTCAGAGGAAGATCGCCTTTTGTATGGTAATCGCCTCCACGTATATGGAAAGGATCGATCACAGACTACCAACCGCTTCCATGATCTACTGTCCGAACTCAAAGTTGGTTTTTTTCAAATGCTATTTGTTCATGATTTGACCTGGGTTGGATAGGCTGTTTGTGATGCACCCATTGGATGGCTATGTGCTCCGCAATTGAAGTTTCCGGGCAAAGAATGTAGCATCCCCGAATGGTCCTGCATGGAAGCTCCCAAAATCATCCCACAGATGTCTGATCAATATTTCGGAGGATGTCCACCGAGATCTGGTATCTGACCTCAAAATTACGTCCGACCAAATTGGGGGTGTAGGCAGAAGCATCTGCCACAGAGGCCTGTGCAATTCGTTAGGAAACTCAATCTGTGCTTGCAACATTTTTTTGTTCAACAGATAACCGAGAAAATGGTAGAAGGTGATTTACGGTTCAAAGGATATAAATCATTTGTAGAACATTCTCATATTGAGCAGACAGTAGACTTTCTCTGGCACAGAACAAATGGGTGACTAAATAGTGTATCTGGATATTGGATTCTGGGGTACTTGAACGCTCGGGCCGCAGCCTGGTAGCATCTTTATTTGACTAGAGCAGTCCCCAAACAATATTTTGCTGCACGAACTGCCACGGCAGAGCGATGCGGACAGGCAGCAGAGTCAAAAAGGTGGTTTTTATCGAGTGCAAATACAATATATGCGGAACAGTATCTAATAAACTTATGGGGAGTTAATATTCAGGTTCTGAAGCCCATAATGCATACAAATCATAATATTCATCAATACCTGAGGAATGCAGCCTAATATTGTATTCAACGTCCAAAGCATGCATGGCGGTCAAAGTTTTCGAGGCAAAGCAGGTACTCCTCAGTACCCACAGTACCATAAATCCACGCTACTGAGTGCGACCCCAGCGCACCAATGTCCTGGAGCCATTACATTCGCTGTTTTAAATGGAGGTTTGAAATTTTAAACAGTGAATCTCGACAGGATGAAATTGTTCGTCTGACTTCGAGAATTGGCAGTTCTTTGGTGTGATCAAAAGCAGGATTAGAATATGCTCATCAGCAAATGGGACGCTCTGTGGCAGAAGTATGCTCGAAGGCAGGATTATGATCAATGGAATGGTCCAAGAATGGTCCAAATGTGCAGCTTGCGCGGTGGCCAGTGAGAGATCAAAACCACGAGGAAAATGTGTCTGGAAGAAATTGTGTGATAGCTGGGTAGTTTCAGTTGTACTATGGAACTCGTGACACTGTAGAGTTTGTCGTCGGAGATAAAGTTCGCACCTCCGAAAAAGGAAATAAAAAACACAAAGATTTATAAAGAGTTTGAAGAAATCGAGGCGCAGGGAAAAGGTTTGGCATTTCCGACCCAAACCACCTGTAAACTCGTGCACCATTGCGTGCGCTATACATATTCCACAATTTATTTAAGGTCCCGGAATATCAGATTGACGTCCAAACAAGCTTCTGGACGAATTCTCAGGAATTTGACCCAGAAGAAATTGAGGGATGAGGCGAACAAATTTGGTGTTTCCGACCCTAAACCGGCTGAAAACAAACTCTCACAGACCATTGTAGCCGCTATATATATTCCACAATTTTTTTGAGGTTTTGGAATGCCACATATCATCAAAGCCGCCGCGCGCGATATCAAGGCGTATTTGTGCGTTTTCTTCTCTCCTTCCTTCCAATTATTCGATTCGTACTCGATCCCATGCTAATACACGCGTCCACAGAACATCAATCGGCTCCTCCGCCCTCGTCGGGTATGCCGACATCGACGGCACCACAATAGTGCGCCGACGACTATTGATTGGTTTGGGCTGAATAATTAGCGAGTCGCGTTTTGCTTCTTTGTTTTGTTTTGGGGCGTTAGATTTCCCCTCTTCGTTTCACGGCTTGGAGTGGATGGATGCGTTACTGGGCGTCACCACGTCATCGTGGCATTTCCCCGCGATGTCTGCATTTCTCCTTGTCGCATCCTTCCCTCCCCACTCTCTGAATCCCCCTCTCCTTCTCCTTTTACCTCTCCTCTCCTCCCTCCCCTCCTTTCTCTCCTCCCTGTCCTCTTTTCTTCCTGCCCTCTCTTTTCTCCCCTTTCTCCCTCCCTCCCCCTTCTTCCTCACTTGATACAATACTAACCCCCGCCTCCAGCGAATGGTGCGGTGCCGCATCCCCGACACGTACGACGGCATCAACACCGAGTCTGCGGAGTATAATGTCGTGGCGTATTTGTGAGTCAGTCTCGTCCAGACTCTTTCTGTTGTTTGAGAGAGGCGGGGAGCTTAAGGGAGGGAGTGGCCCTTTGGTCGAGTCTTTCTTGGGGGTTTCCGGAGGGCCGGACCCCACGCTGTGGCGGAAGGGCAGCATCAGCGAAGCACCTCTATGAATGAGATGCGGCAGTATCCTGCTCCCATTCCTGTCTAATCGCCCTTCCTCATGCTCGCGAGAAGGGGTGGATATGCGGCGGCGCAGGCGCTGCTCGTGCCATTGTATGGGGGGTGCGTGCGTGGGTCTGCGCCGGGAATAATAATTGCCTGCTGGCCATGAATATTAATCCCCGCTGGGGTAGCGGAGAGTACGCCGATGTCGTAGGGTGGAGTCCGACGCGCGCGTCCGTTTGCCCTTGGCCCTTCCATGTTCTTTCTGCTTTCTTTTCTATTTTGCTTTCCGCAGGGGAGCAGCAGGGCCGCGTCGTGTAGAGAAGCAGGTGCATGAGCTGAAGAGGAGCCCTACTGCTATCTGCGTCACGGCGTCGAGGACGCCACGCGCGGGGCGGAGTACATGCGTCGTGTGATATCGAATATCGCGCGTTCCCTCGTTTTCCCCCTCCTTCGTGGCGCCAAGCAGCGGCCCGATGTCCTTGCACAGTGTGGATGTAGGTTCCTTTTCGGAGCAGAGCAGCGGCGTGCACACACTCTACGCGGAATGGGCACGGTGCAGCGCTGCGGATGCCGCTCTCCTTTCCGTTTCGCGGCGGGACAGTGGTATCCTACAAGTCATGCTGCACGAGGGGGCGATCATGAATCCGTGGGTTCTGGCTCAGAGAAGACCCTTGGATGTGCTGTCGAGGATCAAATGCACTGGTCGGTGCTAAGCCCCTCGGGATCGTCGGCGCGTGCTGGAGCGTCTTCCACTCCCATTCCCGGTTGCGAGCGGATATGCGTAAGCGTAGGCGCGGACCCTTGCCGTTGTTGAGGACGAGCGACAGCGGAGAGGAGGCGCTTGCGATTCATGTGGGCAGCGACCACACGTCTTGGGCTTCTTTTCCCTCTTCGCCTTCCTCTGCGGCCCAACCTACTTGAAGGAGACGCGCAAAGGCCGAGATGCAGGCGTTTCGGCGAGAATAATCGATGCCTCGCAGGACGAAATGGAGAAGGTTCCACGTCTACACCGGCATTACACATACTAATTACAAGTGTATTCGAGATTTCCTCTGCTAAAGGGCGTACGTAAGCGTATTTCGTCAGGGTGGCGACTTGGTTTCTTTCTCGGGTGAATGCCCAAACCGGCGTGTGGAAGGGGCTGATGAGATCGCAATCGAACAGTCTTTCCCGTGTTGTCAACACGAGTCCATTCAAGTGGAAACTTGCGGGAACTTCCTGATGCACCGACAGGAAAGAGCTATTGGGTAGTTGAGGGCAGCGGGCGTCAGAGACAAGGTGGGGGGAAGGGCAGGCATTTGAATCTGAGTTGTGGACCTTGAGAGGGTTCTCGAGGTACCTTGAGGTGGCTTGAAAATTTCTTGAGGGAACAAACGAGGGGTCTGCATAGGCTTGGGGAGTCTGCTTGAAGTGGTGGCTTTCACTGCATTTTGATGGCTTCTGGAGCCATGCTGAGCCATATAAGTCCAGATTTGGCGAGCTTTAGCCGAGATCGGTTCGGGCCCTGCCGAGGCGTCTCGACCGATCTCGGCTAAAGCTCGCCAAATCTGGACTCACGTGGTTCCAAAAGCCGTCAAAATGCAGTGTTTGATTCTTGAGGCGGTCAAGGTATTGGAAGTGGGCACAACATTTGAAGACTATAAAGACGAGGAAATCACATTCATCTGGACCCAGATATGAAGCGCGAGGCGCGAAGGGAAGGAGGGTGGCCCTCTTTGATGTTCTAGCAATCATGTACAGAATGTATACTGAGAAAATTTCCCTGCAAATTCATTCATTTTTCATCCTCTGTATCGCAGCAGGTTATGAACCCTGACCCTAACTAAAGTGGGATATGAGCTCACATCTACGTGAGGCTCTCGCTCGCCCCCACCGTGCCTCCGCCTAGATCATCGTCTGGGTCTGGTCTTCTGCCAGACAGAGGTAACAATCTGAGGAACATAGATTGATCCGCACGCTATGAGCGGATATCCACACGGGTCTCACCAATGAAGAACAGACAGCTTGCATCCACTTCAGCGTATCATTTTGGTCAAATTTCTCAGAGCCCATCTTTTGTGACCGCAATGGGTGACCTCTGCTGGGCCTCAGCAAATTCCGTCTGCGCTGATATATCCCACGAGTTGTCCATTTCACGATTGACCGAGGCAGCCCATTGCTGAATTTGCTGTCGTCGTATACTGCTATCAGCCGGCCGAATCGCTTCGCAGTCTCGCTCCGTAGGCGAAATCCTGGCAAAGTCGATGTTAACGCTGAACGCCCAGCACCGTTAGCGAAAACGTTACGTCATCGCGTCAAGTGCCATAGCCAGTGCCAGGATCGAGTCGCCATCGGCGGCATCGTCCAGTTGGGAACCGGTGGGCGGCTTAACCGTGGTATTTGAAAGCTCGCCCACCCCGGGGGACCACACTAGTGAACCGTTTGGCATGGTTTGACCGCGCTGGCCTCTCTGACGCTGGATACTCTGCGTTCGTTAGTTGCTTTCAGAGACTTGGAGACATCTGGTGCTCAACAGCTTCAACTTGTACTTGTGTCTCCTGTCATTGAAGGCCACGACGAAGTGGATCTGCAATTCGCTCCGGGAGGTAAGCAGTGTTGGGTAGTTGGGGTGCGAGCAAGTGGTGAAAGGCCACGTCGCCATCCACGTGCCGGACGTGACGTTAAGCCCCTTTCTTTTTCTGGAACTCCGCCAAAATAAAGCCCTCGGGGCAACCAAGAGGTGGGCACCCCACAATTTTTTGCACTAGAAAGCTTGCTTTGAGTAGACAAACATTTTCTGTGATTCTGGTCTCTCTGGAAAATGGGTGAGATTTTTGAATACACCTCGATCTCGAGAACCACTCACCCGAAAAATGCCCGATGAATTTCCCAATAAATAGCTGATACCTGTAAACACCCCCCTGGTGAGGCTTAATTTCGCATGGGGGATCTTCGTGAGATATTGAAGTCCCATCATTTGCGACTCGAAAAGGGAAGTCGCCCAGTTCAAGTCCGTTTTACCTGGAAACTACCTAGGTTGGTAGAGCGCATACGAAAACGAGGGGGTCTTCTGAAGTGGATTTTTCATTCAGAAGACTGCAAAAGACGACGTCTTCCGGAGCTTCGGACCGGTCGCTGGAGGCTCATCGGATTTGTCGGCCACTCACCTCTTGGGGGCAACATCGCCATTCCAAGGGTGATGGCAAATCGGTCGGGAGACCGAATAATATGGATCCGCTGAGCAGCGGGGAGCTCGCGCAGCGAGGAAGCCAGCTCCGACGAAATTTTGAAGGGTTTTTTTCCTGAGCTCTGTTCGAGAATATTGTGTGCCTTTGGGGCATGGTCTTGTATTCTTTCATGGAATGTAGCTTGCCATGAAAAAGCAAATCAAGTGGGTATCTCGAGCTCGAATTGAGTCCAGAAAGCCTCATATATTGTGTTACAATGTGAATCCTAGGTGTGCTTCTCTCCGTGTACTTCAACGTTGACGGCAACATGCTTTCTGTAATGCAAATCTACTTGACCTCCTCATTCATGTATATTATAGTCCTCGCTGAGGTGTTTCTACTGTATGAGAATTGGAGATCACCTTGGGGTTGCCTTGACCTCCTCATTCATGTATATTATAGTCCTCGCTGAGGTGTTCTACTGTATGAGAATTGGAGACAATATGACCACAAGGTGGTCATATACGAGGCCGGCAATCTGAATTTGATATGTTACCTAGAACTCGGACACCTGACCACTACCGAACAAACGATGCCGTTTACCCAATTCTCACTCGTTTCTCATGAAGTAAAATATAGGACCGGGGTAAAAGTCAAATTGCCGACGATCTACCGATTCGGCTTGGGCCCAGAACCATTTTATAAAATGATATGTATCACTTTTCCTTAGGTGTCCGAGATCTAGGGGGGGGATAGGTATGTGCCCGTCTCCTCCAGCTTACCCCGTATTTCGTGGGCATTCAAAATAAAACCAAAAGATCCAGGCATACGTCGAGAAGACCACCCAAAAGCGTATCGGGACGAGCCAGATTGCTGGTTGGATTCGTGAATATCCCTAAGGGAAATATTCGTCCTCGTCTGACATATCCCATGTAGGTCGCTTGCGCAAGCTCGAGGATATGGATCCAGGTCCATCCATCCCTCTTTGGTGGTGTGTAAGTTCACCAAAACATGAATCAGGGCTTTCTGGTGAGACCGCCCCACCCGCGTCTTCGGCCGCCTTCTTTCAAGCTTCGGCGCGCGCGTTCCTCTTCTTCGGTCGGACCGATTGATCTCCCGCTGTCTGAGAATTGATAATTGAGCAGAACGAAAATGGGGCAAGTCCATTGAAGAGCGAAAGAAACAGCTCCGCGACGACCCACTGATTGATCCCGAGAGCGTACAAGATGGTAAAGTTTGGTGCAACGGTTTGCAAGAAGCCGTTCCAACTTGGCAATTCATACTATCTGCCGAATTGGAATAAGCACCGGTAGGTGCCATGATCTGCTATTTGTTTCGTTTCCCATGACACCATATATTTCAGAATTATGCGTGCGCGATTTTCTTTCTGATCGGTCGACTTATATAAATATTTTTACGGTTTTTAACAGACTCCACGGTGCATGCAGAAGAGGCAGCAGAATCAGCCGGTTCGCATTCTTGGGGCATGAATGGTAACATCTTAATGTCATCATCCCGTGAATTAACCTTGATATTTCTAGCCTCCAGCCGTGGAGCGACGGGACCCGCTGTGCCGACAGGATCGCACAATGTGCCGACCAGCGGCCATCAGGGGTCATCTGGCGCCGACGTAAGTCTAGTCGATGACGAAACCCGGTCCGGTGACAGCGAGAAGAACTAACGCATCAGCCTTCCCAGCGCCATTCAGTCGACGCCGTTTCCGGATCTTGGGAGATCGTTCAAAGTTAGGCTCGTGGAACCAGCCGGTCCCGTGATGATTGATGCTATCGTAAACTCGACAATTTAACAGTTTAACAGTGTGATATTCGTCTACGTATGAAATACTTAGGTACAGGTACCTCGACGAACCAATAAGCCAAACGTAACAAAGGAGTAATCGTAAATAAGTTGGGATGGTCACGAAGTTCGTGAGATCCGGGATGGCGTCTTGAATCACTTGAAAAACCTTCGCGCTCTAAAAACCCAGTGGGAAAACGAGCGTCGATAGGAAAAAGTGATGGCCAGGATGGGGATGATCAGATTAATGCTGCCCGTGCCGCCATTGTTCGTTGTATGCTCCCAAAAAATCCTTCCCGCAAGCCGAATTGAGCACATGTGCCAGTCGGATGCCAGATGGCTCGTTAATTTGCGTCTCTTGACCATGTCAGGGAGCATGCCACTGGTAACATAGGTTTGGGATGCTTGGGATTCGGCCTAGATAGTACTGGGAAATTTTTAAGGGCCAGACAGAAGCATCGTCGACGAAAAGGGACTTAGCTGCATTCAAAATGAGCCGCCGGTCTGTGTTCACTATCCCCGCCTCTTCCAACTTCTGTTCCGTCCGCGTTACAAGCTCATCCCTGGCGTCACTGCGCCAATCTGCGAAGTGGTCGCAATCCACGAAAACGTGGTGCATGCTCTCCACCGCATCACATCCAAGTCTGCATAGGCACGAGCCTATTTTCCCCCTCGACTCCAACGTTTCGGCGGAAGGAAGTTGTCCCGAACGCGCATATAGCTGGATTACCGCGGAGTGAGCGGACAAGGCACGCGTGTATGGATATTCAGGAGGATGCTGGTTGTCGTGGACCCCGGTAAGCATTCGCATTCGATTGCCTTGCGCTAGCTTTGCGGTGGCAGCCTCTGTCATGAAGTAGTCCACGAAATTCCGGGTGCTGGATTCGATCCACCCGTCTGCAGTCGTATAAAGAGTGTATGTGTCCATCGTGAAGGTCGGTGTTGGTGCAACAGGAACCAAATGTAAGAATTTCTGGCTGCCCGATGCATAATGGTCAGCTTCTCTATTCAGCTGAGCAGGGAGTGTCAACTCAGCGGAGTGGCCCCGTGTGTATGTCATAATCGCACGCCCGTCCCGTACAAGCTCGAGAATCCAGCGATAGTAGGATCTCCCATTCATGCCGCGTAGGCGTGAGTCTTGTAACACTCGCGAGCGAATGTCGGCGATGAGATCAACTGAGTTCTGATGATCTGAGTAAAGGAGTGGAACTGCCGCGTTGTCGTCGCGGAGAATGAGCGCTAGGACATGACCCATCAGCTCCCCATGTAAAATAGACAGATTCCGACCCATGAGCTGTACGACGAGAGTGGCCGGTCCCGTCACTGCTGCAGTGACATGACGACTCTCGCCGAGTGTCGCTGACGCCGGGATCATTGATCCATCAGTGCCCCACACTTGCGCGCTTCCAGTGCTGGGTGAACCCGGTAAGCCGCAATAAGACACTAGGTTCCGAATATTATTTTCCGCCCATAGTCTCCGATCCGAGCGGGAAGCGAGTAGGTTCTGTGATCCATCGAAAAGCCAGTTGGCGCGCATTGATTGAATCGTGTCTAAAGTCTTCCGCCAATTGCTTTTCTGAGCTGCCGTCCAGTGGCCTATACGTCGAAGTGTCCAATCGACATCGAATATTAGAATGCCGTTCATGTCGTTGCACCAATGGCCCAGGTCGTTCAGTCTCCGGATGCCTTTGCTTCGGAGCGTCCGTAAAGAGTTGCCGTTCGCGTTGTCGAGTCTCCCTGGGCGGTGGTGGTTACAGAGAGAAATGACATGGGAGATTGAGACATCACCGAGGAGGATATCATGATTATCTGTCATTCTGAGCGAGATTGGTTCGTTCATGGATGACATGACGACGTGCGCAGTTATCCATGCTGCCGGCAGTTTCTTGTAATAGTGCGTGAAGACTTTTTGGAGGCCGTGTCCATCCAACGGGTAGACACAGCTGCTGATATCGCACGTCCATTCTGCGAGCGTAATCCGTGCCATGTACCGGTAAGCGGTGATGTGGTGATTCAGATCTCGTGCCACGCCGTCCACCGCTATACCAGCATTGATTCTGGCGATTGACGGAAACCCAAACCCATGGTGAGATACTGGAAGCGTCAGAATTTTCGAACTCGGGGAGAATGGCATGCCTAAAATTCCGTGTATCTTCGACGATATCCGGATGTCCAGAGCCTCAGCATCGGCCTGTTTTATGGGTTGGAGCGATAGCAGGGCACGGCATTTTGAGACGATGTTCTGCGCTACCATTTTGCGCAAAAGAGTTATCGGGAGACGCCCAGTTAACCTTGGGAAGCTAAACCCTTCGACAATATCCTTCAGCTCAGTGAAACGCGTTCCAGGGCAGTCGACCTTTGCGTTCAGGAAGTCAAGGCCCGTACGAATTACGTGTACTTGATAGTTCGTAATAGTCCAAGGGTCAACGCCAGGCCCAATTGTCACAGAGGGAAAGGTGAGTTGAGCTGGTGTGTTCGGGTCCTTGTCGTTAAGAATATAAGCAAATGTTTTGCGCCATTGTGTGAGCCACCCGTAAGCGAACTGGAAGCGCTCCATGTGAAGACAGAAACTTTGGGCTGCGCGGAGAGATTTAGCAAATAGAAAGGAGTCGTCAGTAGCCTCGACCATTGTCACGAGGACCTGTAGTGAGTCATCTCGCCGGTGAGGATCAGCTTTGAGAGCGTTGGAGGTCGTGATGAGTAGACTGTCAACATCCTGTGCGGCAACGTCGTCTAGATACCGGTGGCCAAGGCTAGTGGTATATATTGCCTTAAGCGGAGATGCCGGCCCGCCTTGCTTCGTGACTCCGCTGACGATAATCGGTGAAGTCGGACCGTAGTAGGTGCGGATGCGGCACTTTGTGTCCAGCTGAGCAGCGCGGTCCAGGTCGATTATAGATTGGGGAAGGCCGTAAGCAAGCACCGCATCGTAGAAGCCCTCGGGGGCGAGATAATCGAAACCTTTCATTTGATCCCGTTTGAGCGCGTACACAGTTTCCTTGTGCCGTTCGGACCATGTCTGAATACCGGCCAAGAAGCTCATCAAGTCCCTTGTCTGTACACCTTGTTGCACTGCAACCTGCGTCTCAGGAACAATGCCCATTCTCGACGAGTAAGCTGTCAATTCGGTGGTCAGCCATGAAACAGGGAGTTTGCTAAGAAATTGGACAGAAATAGCTGTTCTTCCAATGAATGGTCATATGTTGTTTTGTCAGACTGATTTCATTTTTCAGGAAAGCGCTCTGGGTCCGATATCTCAAATCTGGGAAGGCAGTCCGCTGCGCATTTTTGGGGCAAACAGATTGAGCCTATGACCAAAGAAAAAGGTGGACAATTGAGTGCAGGGCAGCTGTCCTAGTGAAAAATCCTCAGAAAACATGGGATAAACCTCATTCCATCGCTCAAACAGCGGCTTTCAATGCAGATTAGAAATCTGAAGATGCCATCCCTTGTGAATTTTGAATGCGAATCGAATGAGCCAACTCCCCAAGGAAAACGGACCGAAACTGAGGGCGGGGCAAGTGTTCTGAGCAAAAAGATCAAAAAGTGCCCAAAAAGGCAAAAAATTTCGTTCGCGCCTTATGTACCGCAAATAGTTGTAAAGGCATAGTGCGTTGTGGAAACATCTTGAGTGCCCATAACCTGTTGTAAGTCAAGAGTTCAGGGTCACTGCAGACCGTTCTCTTCAGACTGATTTATAGTAAAAGTGTAAACTATACATACCTGCAGACCGTTCTCTTCGGACTGAAGAGATCGGCTGCAGGCCTACATATATATATATACATATTCGGTCCTCATCAATCCCTGCATCCCGACACATCCGGTCCCCGAGCCCTCCGTCCTTCCAGCGGGACTGGATCCGAGGTCTATACTACAACAAACCTCTCTATTTCTCTGGCTTGGCACATGGAAAGCATTGGCAGGTGATGGCATCAAGTTTACCAGGCCGATCAATTACGTACCCAAGCCAACACGTCGCCACATCAATGCTCCATCGCCTATGTCCCACTCACTCAATTATGCATCCCTCTGCCAACCAACCTTGCTTCGTCTGTGGCCAGCCTACTTCCCAGTGGTGTAGCCGGTGCCATAACACGTTCTACTGCTCGCCTGAACACTTGCGTGTTGTACATTATTTGTCTATTGCCGCGTCAATGTCTCATTTTATTTACAGGACTGGCCACGACACCGTGAACAGTGTCGCCCTTCGCCGGCCACTACCTACGGGTCGAACATGATCGCTACGCCGCCTCCAGCTGAGCCCGAGTACATTTCGGTCTCGGCCATATTATTCCTCGCAGATGAGGGTACGTCGATAATACTCCACATGGCACGCCCTCTAACTCGTTCCCTGCCAGACCGTCCTAGGATCATCACTGTGAAGTGTTGCCCACCGCATCGCCCTTCGTATGGCCTCTGTCCGGTCCCCCTTCTCCAGCCGTACTTTGATGCCTCACCCGAGAGCATCGCCCTCACGCAAGGCTTGAACGGGGAGCCCCTGCGCTTCCCGCTTCACGTTTTTTACTCGCCTATCGCGCTCACGAAGGGCTCGCCTATCAATCGCTCGATCTACCACATCACCTCAGGGGCCGCATCCAAGCCCTGGTATGGCAATGTCGTGGCGTTCAAATTCAGCGGCTCGCGTTGCCAGGGTTATACTGAGGCGGGTTCAAACGACCTCCCCGCTCTTTCTGCGTATTTCCTTTCATACCAGTGAACAATCCACACGTGAGTGAGATTCGACTTTACCTTTTTGCCTTTTGTCTTACCTCTTAATGCCAGAACCCTATCACCTGGAATCCCTACTCTCCTGAAAAGTCATCAAAATCACCCCAATACACTTTGTGGGGCCCGTTGTCATTTGTTGTAGCATACTCCTCTCCCTTTCCCAGCTATTGTCGCATTACTCAACACCAGTACTCCTCACCGTACAACACACAAGGAACGAGTGAAGATCTGTTGTAGTTCTGTTACAAGAGACTATCCTCAGGTGATCCCGATATCTCTTCTGCAGAGAAGGTCCCATACATGTATTACCCAGCTTCATGGAAGCCTATTTTATTCCCTTGCCAAACCTGGGTGTCATATTGTGACCAGATCTCATTGCACCACAATTACATATCTTTTGGTTATGTCATCTTCTAGACTGGGCCGCAAGGGCTTATGTGGTGCTAAGTATAATCTAGGGACATGAGGTAGCAGGCACGGGAGAATATTGTGATTCCCAAAAAATCACACATCCTGAGACTCGCAGACAAGCAACGCGCGCTTGTTCACGCGTTCCAAGAGCACACAAAGCTTCTCGCAAGTGCTTTGAACTCGAATGCTGACCTTCCAGTACTGCAGGAAGAGGAGGAGATTATTCGGGACCACTACGATGCGGACGATGCTGATTTTAGCGAGTATGACTGTGACGCAGCTGTATTTTGAAGCCCATTTGATTATATTGCATATAGACTACCCATTTAATCAGTTTGCAGGATGGCCGAAGTCGAATTGCGGTAGCAAGGAGGAAGACGAGAGCAGACCACGAATTCGCCGGTTAATTTTAGTTACCGGTTTCCCATCAGCCCATCATGATCCCGTCGGTGCCCACCACCACATCTACAGCTGGTACCTTGGGTTTCTTCGCTAGTTTCGGCTTTGGAGGTGAGTCCTTCTTCTTGACACCCTGTTGGACCAGCTTGGCGCAATCTGCCGTCCAGCTTTCGACTTCATCGGCGTGCTTGCGCTTCATTTCTCCCCATGCCCGCTCCACCTCTTCCCTCTTTTGTTTTTTTGCGCTCCCTCTCCAGCTTGTTACTCTCCTTCCCAGCTGCTTTCGCCTTTTTCCCTTCCTCTATCTCGATAATCTGGTCGCGCACGGTCACATTCCTGTGCGCCAGCGCAAGCTCTTGTTGCAATGCAACAATCTCCATCTCGAGCTGCCCTCGTGTCTTGTGAGACGCGCTGCTGATGTTTTGTACGACTTGAGCTTCGGGCTGCTGAGGAGGAGGGAGCCCGCGGAGGTGTTACCAAGGTGCGAGTACAGTGTCCTCGAAAGAACGACGAGGACCGTAGAAAGGCAAGGGAACTGAAAAAGCGACAGCGACGGCAAAATAAAACAAAAATGGGACCTCAAAGAAAACAAGGGATGAACGCAAAAGTGGTGGGGGGAGTAGCGGGGGGCATGCACACCCTGTGTATTGATAGGTGGAATCTAATGAAGCTCTTTTACTATTTTCCGTATAATCTCGTTCAAATCAACACCGGCAATGAAAGAGATCCTTGGCAGTACATAACTCTTGCGCATTCACGCGAAGTCAAACGGAACTGTATGTCTTCAAGTCATTCTACACCTCGCCAGACGTTGTCAGGTTCTCCATGAGCTCCACAACCAAATTATCGTCGAAATCCTCCTCCCTGGCCAGCCCGCTCGCCCGCTGTTCGGCGTCCGTCATGTTCTCTGTACCATCATCCTCTGCGTACTCAACGGGGACTGTAGTCAAATGGAGAACGTCCCGGAGCCACGGGGGAGGCGGTATTCCATCTCGTAATGAGTCGTCCCGTCCTTCTCGATCGCCCGGGAATAACGTCCCGGTGAAGCACGCATAAGAACGAGGGCAGCTACGCCAAATCTGAGCAGACAGTTTTGCTCAGAATCTCGCTGGTCATCTCCTGCCAATTTCCCGTGAAATATTACCCCCGGTATGGAACTCCATGATACAGGTGTTTCTCAGGTCATATATGTCCAGAGTCTAAAGATATTCGTCTTTCATTACAGCTTTTCAACAACATCATTCGCATCTATGTTGGCAGGCCTGACTCCGCTATACCTTCCAGGCTCAGCCGTCCCGAATGTCAGTTGCGTGCGGCAGAAGACGGGGGAAAATGGCGCACATTCATACTGCTCATTGTCAGCCTGGCTGCTCTCAAATCTTTGATCCCCGCCTTTGTGTAAGCGCGACCGTGGAGGGATTTTCTGAGCTGGTGGACAAGTAATTCAGACGGTGCGCATCTTCCTACTCCACGTAATATTGTCCACCTTCTCGACTCCCTGTTGAGCGTGTATTTTATGGGGAAGATGATGGATGGCAATGTCATCAAGGTTCCGGGCGACGGGGAGAAAATTGAGGTCGGAGGAAAGGCTGGGAAAGGCAAAAATCTTGGGAGTGGGTGTTGACATGAGGGTTTCAAGGAAAGATTAAAATCGACGACTTGTATTTATCCCGTCAACTCTGGGACCCACAGAGCTGGCACCGGCCAGAGTCCCGCAGATGTCCATTTTAGGCTAGGTTGGCGGAATCGCGGAACTCTCCGGTCAACTTGATCAAAAGCATCGTTTTGGGTCACTACTCTCGCCGCTCCCCAGATTCCACCTTGGATCTACACCGGTCATGACAAGATAACCACCCTTGTGTCTACAGTATTTCATCTTTGAACTCTTCAAAGTCCAGCGCCGGTGGCCAGCTCCCTGAGATGTTTCTTGCCATAATTGCTGTGCGAGAAAAATGTTGTTATCACAGACATAATTTTCATCGATGAGTAGAAAAATACTTCGGCAAAACCCTTTGACTTTTGGATACTTCTTCGAGCCAACCATGATTTCTTTCGCAATGCAAAAACAAATTGTTTTGTTCCTTGATAGACAGTTTTGCTCAGAATCGCGCTGGCTGTCGCCAGAAAACGGATCTCCATACGATGTCACGTTTTGAGGTCTCGCGCAATATGAAATGACGCATTCGAGAAGGCCCGTGGGATTTGCCTCCGTGTAGATGCTTTTTCTACCCACCCTGCTCCCGACACGGCGGGCAAGTTGGAAGGTAGTGTCCATGCCCCAAATTTCTCTCGTATAATATAATCCACAAGGGGCCGAAAATCAGTAGTATCTTTTGCTCACAACGTGAAACGACACGACGAGCCATCTCTGCAGAAATATTTCGGGTCCGGCGAGGATTCTCAGGGACGGCGTCGAAGCGATAGGGGCCTTGACCTTATATCCGCTCAAACGCCAACTGTTATGGTCGTCAATCTGCTGCTTGATCCACTGAAGAGCCGTTGCAGCATGGTGGAAGAGGTCATTTGCTTTTCCGGATAGCTCCGCCAATTGTTCTGTATTTGGCCAATCATCCCCGCATTCACAGATGATTCTGTCTCGAGGGCACGCCGTTTGAACACCGCAAGCTCGAGAGGTTTTTTGGACCCGGAGATGTCGGCCCAAGGCTCTGGTCGAGAAGTAATGAGGAATCGGACATTATCAGGAAGGTCACAGTCCCTTGGCGCAATTGATAACAGGATCTCCATGACACTGTCAGTTGCGTTCTCGAGCTCATCCAGCGCATCAATGAGAATGACGACCACATCGCGAGATTTGGAGAGTTCTCGGATCGGAGCTAATAGAAGTTCCTCTACTTGCTTTTTCCTAGGAGGGAAGCCACGCTCCAACACACCATGAATAATGTTAGCAGCAGCTGCAGAGAATTCAGCGAGCTGCTTTGCAATTGTGGGAATGATCTTGCTTGGATCGACTATTTCGGGAATGTTACGAGAGATGAAGAACTGAGCTGCGACAGGTGTGTGCTTCTCACGAAGATTTTCGACAACAGTTGCAGAGAGCGTTGATTTTCCGCAGCCTGCTATACCTGTGGTCCAGAAGATACATTCCTTGGTGAGAGGCTGTGGTGATAGCCACTCCAAGATGTCTGTTTGGATTTCCACATGAGTACCAGGTGCACAAAGACTCTTGCTCTGATCTGTAAATTTATGCTGTGCTGCAACATGGCCGGCGAACTTCTCCTTGATAAATTATAATTCTTTGAATTGATTCATCAGCTTCAAAATTTTACTAGGGTCATATAGATTTGTGAGATAGACATTGCTGTTGGGAAATGTCATGTTGGGTGGGTCACGATTCTATCTATGATTAGCATTGAGTATACGTGGATTCCGCAAGAACCGATAAAGCTCATACGGGTCGCCAGGGTCCGGGCCTACATTAGGGAGACCGATCTCGGATCCGTTCCCGAAGTCGGGTGTAAATCCCAGGTGTTTGGATCTCTCTCAGTTTACGACATAGTCACGGGTCACAGACCCCTCTATCGTTATCGAAATTTGGTCAGGGTCATGGGTCACGGAGACCTTTGTCGAACCTCCAGAACGTCACGAAGGCCAAAAAAATGCCTGAAAATCGCGAAAAAGCCAAAATTTTGGTGTCGATTTGAACGTAATTATACGGTATACAAGCGGTTCGCAGCCGGCTTCACCGGCTGCTCTCCACTTGATTGATGTTTTACAGAGGCCCCTAGTGGATCATTGATGCAAAGCCAGCGGAAACGATGAATATCGCTCGAGGGAAGATGTCAGCGGAAGCCATCAGGAAAACCCCCGATGGCAGATCTGATAGATCCGCCCATCCATCTTGGTTGCTACGCTTCGGCAATGGGGGAAGAGGCAGATGTTCTCCCCTTCGCAGAGCATTCAAGTCGGCCCAATTTATTTTCATCCACTTGAACCTGGATTTCGTACTCGTTCAAGTCTTGTTCTATCTTATTATTATTATTCACACTCTCAGGCCATAAAGTCCATAAAAGGAGCTTGAAGGGCTTCGGACGGGCAACCGTTATTTTATAAAGAGAGAGATTATTATTATTATTTATTCACCTTTGCCACATCTATGCTTGTGAATTCGAACTCAACCCCTGGCCCTCAGGTTGCCCGCTGTATTTCTGTAACATTGCCGCTGCCGGTGGCCACAAATCTTCCACCGTCTGCCCTCCCCTCTCCCCCTGGAAAAAATTCACCCACGCAGTCTACATCATTCGTTTGGGCCGCAGACCCGGCCATGCATTCTATACGATGTGAACTACAGATCCCGATCTAAAAACCAATGAAGAGTCCTGCCATCCACCATTGGCGCCCACTGGGAGCGGGCCGTGCGTCTGTAGCACCTTCCACCTTCGCCCCCCCCAAAAAAATATTCACACACGCATTCTCCATCATTCGTTTGGGCTGCGCCCTCGCCCACGCATTCTATATGTGAACTACAGATCCCAGTCAAAAACCCATGATGAAAACCTGCACTCATTACCTCCTCCACTGTCCTGCTTGGGAACACCTCCGGCCCCCGCTCCAACTCGCATCGTACAGCGCAGGTATTCTTGGCGCTGTAGACGTACGCACCCTGCTCAATCACCCCAGACTTCTCAAACCTGTCATCACGTTTATCACCCAAACCCGTCGCTTTAGCTGAGTTCTAATCTGTCTCCTTTCTCTTATTCCATTCTCTCTCTCCTTCTCTCTCCCTAGACTACTTTACCTATAATTACTGTACCTACCAACACCAAATACCGTCGCCTCCCACTACCAATCTTGTTCCCACTTAGTTACCCAATCCTCGCGTCCTCACTGCACTTTATTTCCCAATTAGTTTACCACCTTTTACTTATCTCTCCCTCCCGCATACTTAGAAAAATGGTCTCTATATGTAACCCCAACTTAGCTACCTTACTTACCACTGTCTAGTTTATCTAGGGTACTGCTGCATAGCCACCGGGCCAGGTACGGCGTAAATAGAACTTCAGTTCAGTTCAGTTCAGTTCAGTCCCGCCCTCCGCCATTGTCACCCACTGGGAGCGGGCCATGCATCTGCAGCACCTTCCACCTTCGCCCCCCCAAAAAAATATTCACGCACACATTCTCCATCATTCGTTTGGGCTGCGCCCTCACCCACGTATTCTATACGATGTGAACTACAGATCCCAGTCCAAAAACCCATGAAGAGTTCCCCCCTCCGCCATTGGCGCCCACTGTGAGCAAGGCTTCAGACGGACGGACAGAGGTCGTAATTTTATAAATAGGGTGATGAAAGGACTACATTGTCCCGCAATACGGGTGAGCTCTTGCGCCTTTGCTCCGACGGCACTGTCATTTGTCCCGGCGTCAGCTGCGTGTTACCTTTCATCCAGACGTATGGTCAGCACACAAAGGATATCCCGGCTTGGCTGCGGGTAGTTAATTCTTTTCTGTACGGTTGTCTGAGAAAAGGAGAGCTAATACGATCCATCAGCATTGGATGGCATTAGCAAGGGAGTCAATGCACACCTGGATTCACCACCCGGTACTCTACGTAAGTCACACGACACTCACTTTCCGGCTTCACCTCCCCCGACGAGGCGACAGTCGCCTTGAACTCTGTTGTAAATCTGTCCGTATACTGACCGACTAAAGGGCTTACCAGTTATCTCCGAAGATTTGAGGCCGCGTTTAGGTGCTAGAAGGCGAAGACCTACCCCAACTATTTCGGGACTTTGAAGCAAGCCCCTTATGATGAAGGCCCGCGTGGCGTATTTACTTTAATGTTCAGTCTATTTGTTTGGCGCGACATTTCGCGGCATCTTGCGGCATCTTGCGGCATCGTCAGAACAGGGCTTGCACCGAACCTATCCCTACTCATAGACATTAATCGGGTTTAAAATAGTGTTTACTCAAGTCTAATTGGCAACGGAGTCCCAACGTGTAACATCCACGGTGCAGTGCTGACCGTACCTACCCCTCGGGTCCCAAACGGTACGGTCTTTGCGTTGAGCCCTTGCCCCCCGGGACGTAAGTAGGGCAGGACAGCACCTACCCCTCGGGTCGCAAATGGTACTGTCCTCCCGTTGACCCTTGCCCCAGCGGCCGCAAGTAGGGCAACGGAAATACATACCCCTCGGGTCGTAAATGTATTATTGTCACATCAACAACATGACTCCCATCATATCGACCTCCGGGTCCGAAGGGATGTTGTCGCGACATCTTTTGTCATGATGCAGTGCCTCGGGTCCGCAATACAGGATCCCTCGGTACCGCACACAATACCTATATAAACCTGGCGAGACAGAGAAAGCTCCTCAGCTTCTCACTCTGTCTTGCCAGGTATGTCTCTTTGTCGCCTCGATTCTCTTCGCTATCTCACTCTGTCTTGCCAGTCCCGTCTTATTGCGCTAGTCTGAATATACATATTCCATCTAAATCTCATCCCTACAAATGACCGATGGACTCTCGTCTGCCACCGAGTTCTCTACAGAGGACCTTCGATCCCTCACAGAGATCGTCGCACAGTACACCGACGACGGCGCTGAACGCAACGACACCATCTCTGCGCTCACATCGGGCATCGTCTCGATTTGGTCCCTACGCAACATCCCGTTCAAACCCGAGCTCCTTCTCCCGTACCTCGAACAACTGGACGCTCATGACGCCCAGCAGCAGGGCAGCGGTGGCAACCTTGGTGGAGGTCAGGGCGGCAGCCAGGCCGGGAGTGAGCACGTCGACCAGGACGGTGACGGCGGTGACGACACCCCACGCGGCGGCAAGCCCTCCCTACTCGACCGCATTTCCGACGGTGACGACGACGGGTCGCATCGCACTAAGCGCTCCAGGGTCGACACTTCGGCTTTCGCCTGGCGGTCCCGCACCAATGAATTCCTCGACTCCATCGTCCTCACACAGGGTCATCGGGATATCCAACGACAAGTCGAAATTTACTCACTCGACACTCGCGAGACCCTCCGTGACATCGCCAACTCCTTCCATGCCCCGGCTCTCCCCGATTCCCAGTGGAAGAACGTCATTGGTGACCACTTCGTGGATTTCGACTCCATCCTCACCAACTCCTACGCCGTGGAAGCGGAAGAACCGCAGCAGCTTGTCCTCGGTGACACCCATGTGGAAATCAAAAAATCTAAAGTGGTTTCGAAAATCTCCACCCATGGTCAGTGGATCATCGCCTTCAGAGCCTACGAGGACGCCGTCAACTTCGCCTTCGACGGCAGGCACGCGGAACTACGCACCTATTGGGACCACATCAACGACCTCTTCAGCAGTCGCACCCCTGACCTGCACGGGCGCATCCTCAACTACGACCGTGCCGCGCGCATTTTCGTGGGGCAGCGACGCGACGTCCTACTCAGCGAGGTTCACAAGTTCCGCCACGTCCAGGACGCGCACCTCCTCGATGGGGGGATCGCAGTCACGCCCTCCTCGAGTACCGGTGGCGCTGGCCCCAAAGCCAAGTCCCTGGGTGGTACAAAGCGCAAGCGAACCCAGGAGATTTGTCGCAACTTCAATCGCGGTCAGTGCAAACTCGGCACTGGATGCAACTACCAGCACGCCTGCTCCGAGTGCCATGGACGAGGACACGTCGCACCCGACTGCCCCGACAGGACGCGCCGTTAGGCCTGAGCTTTCTGCTAGGTCGGCGACGCTCTTCGAGTCGGCCGCACGAAGGCACATCGGCTGGTTCACGGAGCCGGTCGATGGCGAAGACAAGACCTCCGACACGACCTCCTTCCTACCCAAGTACATGCGCGGTATGGGCTGGAAAGGTGATCAGCCCTCGTCGTACAGCCGTACCGTCCATTATACGGAAATCGACGAACCTCTTCCACGACCACCAGCCTACGAGTTTCAGAATGCCGCCGCCATACGCACCATCCGCGAAAACCCCGACCTCTTCCAGAACCCAAGGTTCATTGACGCTGACCGCCTCGAGAGTCTTCTGGGGCGTCACCCCAATCAACCTTTTGTTCGTTCGGTCTTAGCTGGCCTGCGCGACGGTTTCTGGCCGTGGATGAACACGCACCATGATGACGGCTAACCTGAGACCTGGGACAACTCGTGGGCTCCCCCTGCGTCAGACCGCGAGCGCGACTTCATCAACAGTCAGCGCGACGTCGAGATCGAGAAAGGAAGGTTCTCACGTACCTTCGGGCCTGACCTGTTACCTGGCATGTACAGCACCCCTATCCTCGCCGTTCCCAAACCCCACTCCGACGACCTCCGTCTCGTTTCGCATCAGAGCTACGGCCCTTTTGCACCGAATACGATGGTGGACAAGGCGAAGACAAAGGGCGCGCGTATGGACACCATGCAGCAATTCATCCCCGCACTGCTCCGTTTCCGCCGCACGAATCCAGACGCCGAGCTGGTTGTTTGGAAGTCCGACGTGTCTGAGGCTTTCCGCCTCACATCTGTGCACAAGTTAGCCCAGATCAAGCAGATAGCAACTTCCAACTTACCAACAAAGCTCGAGTCACAGGCGGGCGAGTCCAACGGTCCTGTTCAGCGCAACGTCGACTGGTGCAGCACGTTCGGGAATTGCGGCTCTCCACGGATCTGGGCCTCGGTGATGGGCTTGGTCATCTGGGTCGCCCTTTTCGTAAAATTCATCGCCGACATCTTTGTCTATGTCGACGACACATACGGTTTTGAGCTGAAATCTAATATGACCTTTTACCCCCCCTACAACAAGTTCATCCCCACCAAACAGGCCCAGGTTCTCTTCCTCTGGGACTTCCTCCTGATCCGCCACAAGGAAAAGAAGCAACTCCACGGCGACTCACTCCCCCTCATCGGTTTCGAGCTCGACCCCAACGCGATGACAGTCAAGCTCCCACCACAGTCGAAAGCCGACCTCGAGAAGTGGGTCCACGAGTTCATTAACTCGCCGTCGCGTCGCCGCACTCTCCACGAGTTCCAGTGTTTGACAGGCTGGATCAACTGGTCTTTCAACATGTATTTTTTGCTCCGCCCGGCGCTCTCCAACGTCTACGACAAGATGGCTGGTAAATCCCAGCAGAATGCCAGCATCTATGTCAACGCCGCGATTAAGTCTGACCTGAGCTGGTTTCTTGACCACCTCAAGAAATCTGACGGTATCCTACTCTTCGCGGCGTTGGACTGGAACCCCCACACCGAGGCGGACGCAACAATCTACTGCGATGCCTCCCTTCGCTTGGGCATGGGGTTCTGGATCCCTGAGCTTCTGCTAGGTTTCTACTCCCCCGTGCCTGGTGATCCCCCTGCCGACACGATCTTCTTCTTTGAAGCTCTGTGTGTTGTCGCAGCGCTGCACTGGATTTGCTTGCGCCCCCACACGGCCCCGTGGCGCCGTCGCGTAACCATTTTCACCGACAATCAGAATACAGTGAACATTTTCAGTTCCCTGTGCGCCACGCCAAACTACAACATGCTCCTGCGCACGGCCGTCGACGACCTCATTGCACACAACGTGGACGTCCGCGTTCTCCACGTCAAGGGCGAAGACAACTACGTCGCCGACGCGATTTCGAGACAGCGGTTCTCCGACGCCATCGCGCGCGCACCTGGACTAACGATCCAGAACTTCACACCCCCTCGAGAGCGGCTGGGGGCGGCCGGATTATGATCACTTCCGCAGTGAAGTCCAGGCAGCGCCAGCGCGTAGCCTGGACACTCGAGCAACTGGTCCACAAACGGGCTGTTGCTATGGGTGCCGCTATCCACACCTCCACCGCCAACACCTACGGTTCCGCCCTCAATTCTTACCTAGAATTCTGCCGCCTCCACCACTTCCCAATTGAACCCACAGCCGACACGCTGAGTTTCTTCACCGTGTACATGTGTCACCACATTCGTCCGGACTCCGTCGACTCGTACCTTTCCGGTCTTTGCAACCAACTCGAACCCCACTTCCCGAACATCCGCGATACCCGGAAGGCATTGCTCGTATCTCGCACTCTACAAGGTTGCAAACGCTTACGAGGCACTGCCGTGCGTCGCAAAACAACCTTTGTCCCGCGTCCACCTCCAGCAGGCGATCACTGCCCTCCCCCCTTCCCCATCCCATGACGACCTCCTCTTCCTCACCTCCCTCCTCACCGGCTTCCGGGCCCTCCTCCGCCTTGGCGAGCTCACCATGCCAGATAACCCGAAAATTCGGAACCCCCGCAAGTACACCAAACGCCTGTCGGTCATCGTTAAACACATGTCCTACGAATACTGGCTGCCAGCTCACAAGGCAGACACCACGTTCGAGGGGAGTCACATCCTCATCTTGAATGCCGATGCCCTTCGGTTCTTCCGCCAGTACCTCGCCTCCCGCGATGCACTCCACCCTCTCAACCCCTACCTATGGCCTCGAGAAAATGGGAAAGTCCCCACACGCGCATGGTTTATGAGGAAACTTCGCCAGCTCTTCCCGGATACCAACATTGCCGGTCAGTCGATGCGAGCGGGTGGTGCCACGGCACTAGCAGAGGACGGAGCACCCCCTCACGTTATCCAGGCGTCTGGCCGATGGGCGTCCAACACTTTCCAAATCTATATCCGCAAACATCCAGCACTGCTGCAAGCGATGCTGCACCCCCGCCAATAACCTGTACCTATGGCTTCGAGCACCTGATGCTACAGCACCTTCTTCTCCCCTCACACCCTTTCCATGGTTGTAAACCCCCTTGGGTCGTAAAAGCATCTCCTTCCTTTCGAGAGCTTATCCTGGTTGTAATCCCCCACGGGTTGTAAAAGGGCACGCTCCTCCCCACCCCTTGGGTCGGAAGCGGGGGTCGAAGCAGTGAACGGTGAGACCTCATCCAACAACGCGCCTGATACACCGATACGACACACCTCTCCATCTATATCTCATTCCAACACAATCTTACCCTCTTACCCATCTCGGCATCTCGCATCGTCTCCGAATAGACTCCTGGGGGCCTCTCCGAGGCTGCTCTTTGCTAAACACTCGAGCTCTTGCATGACCAGAACGAACTACGGCAATTAGATTGAGATAACCAATTACTTCTGGTGATCCAGCATGTTTGTTTTCTTGCTACTATATTATATATATACTGCACACTGGTTTGATCACCCAGCCGATAGTTTGTACAAACACCGAGACATGCATGAATTTGATTTATCAAACACTGTCATAAATAATTGTTTCTGTGAAGCATAGGGATAAATTGCACAGAACAGCCCCAACAGGAATGTAACAAAGACCAACTGCCAAAATAACATGGAGCTTGTGCTCAGGCAAGACTTGCAATGGCCAGTACTATTTTTTATCGGGTAGCTGGCCACCTAAGCATTTACGCATAATTATCTCCACCTGTAGCGTGAACCAAGAGGCGCTTCAAGTCGGACTGTGCAAATACTTCTTCCCGGTTGCTCACCACGTTCGGCACGGGGGTGGCTGCCTGAGTATTGGTGTATCTCTGGACGACTTCCGGAGGAAAACCGCGCATGGATAGAGCGTCACCGTAGTACCATTCTGTACGAAGGCAAGTGGGAATGCAGTCTCGTCATCGACATCATCGCTAACCCCCATGCAAACCACTGTTGAACTCGATGGTTTTGATTTTGATTTCTCAGATGCCCAGTTCACCAAAGATACCCGTGCAACGCGTGATGCACAAGAGATTGTTACACAAGCAAGCAACAATGGCTTCTATTCGATACCTGCAGTGTTGCTTCCAAACTTATGTAACAGCTTTGAGCACATGACAAGACTCGGCGATGAGGATGATAAGTTGCGAGCAGACATTGCAAGCAAGGCACTGCTGAAAGAGAAGGAGCTTCTGATCAAACAGCAATTTAATGCCGCACAAAAGAGTGAAGCAGCTGATCCTAACTTGCGTGGCCAGCTTATTACAAATCACAAATTTATTTCGGAGGCCTATATACATTCCAGAACATGTTTTTTTCACAAATTTGAAGTATTTCCATACAACTCGGGCGAAAATCACGAAACTTTCACTACAACTCGACTTGAAACCAACTTTTGCTCGAATGCTTGATAGTGCTTGCAACTATATTGCCTTTGCAGTTCCCGGCATGCAACATGTCTTTGTAGCTTGACAACATTTTATGCATCCAACTTGGGTTGCCTACAGCTCTGCGAAGTTGACTTACAGAATATTTACATTTTGCCGAATCTGCCGGTTGATCTGATTGATCCGGCTATTAATACCGTTACTGCCGAATCTCAATGTTCTCATTTTCGGCGCCCGGTGGGGACATTTTCATTCAAGAATGTGCTTGAGAGTCTCGTGTGCAGAGGCTGAACTGTATTGGCATCCTATAGGACAAAATTCAGACATTACGAGGATCGGGGATGCAACAGGGGAAATCCAGTCGAAAAGTCAACAGACTAGTGGACATGTCCATATACCAGTGTTTGGGGGATGTTGGTGATGATATTGGACTTTGAGGGGTGGATACCAATTTCTGGGCTTCCAGGGATAGCCAAAAGGCCAAAGATGGTCAAAGTTTGAAAGAGAGAAGCCGTGCACTGATCTCATCACTCCCATCAAAATAATCCCCAATAGGTTGTACACCGAGGGAGTTGGAAGCACCACGACTATATCCAGACTAATCAAATATGAGTTGTATGCAACCCCTCAAGTTGTGTGAGAGATCCACAAAAGTTGGAGAACAAAACAGCCAAAAAAGATGTAAAAACGAACTTGGTCGTAAATCATGAAGATCGTAAGGAAGAAGAAAAAAATGTAGATCGAAAGGTAGTCGTAAAGATCGTAAAGAAGGGAGCAACACAGAAATCTGCTCCAAAATTCCTTGATGCTAAGGACAGGCCGAATATTTGCAAAGGTTGAAACCACACGTACATGAATACAGAAAAACACAGGATAATAGTAGACCGGACTCAAAGCTCACAGAAAAGAGCTTCTGGCTGACACGATAACAACCGGAATTTTAACCTTCAAATGCCCGGAAGCATCACCGCCGCGCCATTTACCGCCATTTACCGTGAAACCGCAAGCTGGAAAATACTCTCGCTCATCATATGCCCGGGTAAGTAGATTAATTCAAGATCAAACGAAGGAGAACAGAGGGCTTGTGGCAATGAACTTGAAGACCGAAGCAAGGGGAAACTCGGGATTAAAATTTCGGACAGAGGGTCGATTCTAGCCTTAAAAATGGGTGGGCAATCGAAATCTGATTTTTTTGGGGATTTATCCGATTTTTTTTTGAAATTTTCCCACGGGGGAGAGGGGGAGAGGGGGGGGGGGGGGGGGGGGTCCGGCCATTTTTTTTCAAAAAGTGCCCAAAACCATGCGAAAGAATCAGGAAAAAATCGAAAAAAATGATTGAAAATATTCACATTTGCCATCAAAACCTCTCTTGGGAACGGCTGGTCAGAAAAATCTGAAAAAATCTGATTTCGATTGCCGACCCATTTCTACGCCTAAAACCGACCCTGACTCCGAAATTTTAATCCCGATCCCCCCTTGGACCGAAGGGCAAATTAAAGTCCAGGGCAAAACTCAGGGAAGGAGACGATAGATTGGGAGGTCAGAAGAAAAAAGATTAGCTGAGGCCTCAGTGCGTTATGGGCGTTCTAGGTTAAATCAGCCCAAACTACCGGATGAGAGCTAAATGAAGCCATATGATCAAAAATAGATGCCCCAACCGAAGTGCTAAGACGCGATGCGCCCCAGCGCGCTCTTGTTAAAATATCAAATCGAAATCACGGCGCAGCTGTGGGCCGCAGATGGGACACATCGAGACCATAAAGAAAAGGTAACAATTAACATCGTAGAGAAATCCATACGAAGTAAAGCACCGGAGATACATTCCGTCCTTAACACGAAGTCTAAAAGATCAATTAGAATATTATTTGTGCTCACTCCTTAGACGCGTTGGAGACCGCACCTTAAATTGGCTAGATAGAGGTGGAAGGAAGTTGCAGAATTAAGTGCATTGTCGCAGATCAATTTTGTCAGTATCAAATTCAGAGCGCTACGTGATACGACGGTACCGCACACATATGCTGAGTCGATGTGGTGCTTACTGGATTGTGGGACAATCATCACGATGCCAACGCGTCAAGCCTGCAAGGAATATGTCAATAGTGGTCCAAAGTAATAAATAATACAACATTGCTGACGAACTCACCATGGGAACCCAAAAGATGGACTCACCATCTTCACCCGACCGTAAGTAAGCTAATTTGCGCCAGGCAATGCCGGAAAAGAAAATTCGAGGGTATGTGACGCTGGGTCAGGCAAAGGGTGAGTGATTGGTTAGAAGAGTGTCAGTGCAACGGCCCGGGACAACTTGCGGCAGGAAATGAGCAGGAGGCCGGAATGAATTGAGGGGTTCATGCGGAGTATGATCACCCAATATAAACGAAGGATGCCTTACTGCGAGGGCTTTAGCAAGTGTACATGTTTGAAATAAGAGGCACACCTATCCTGAGACGCATGCAGAGTGCGCAAGCGGGCTTTCTCCGCGGATTAAAAACCCACGAACGCAGTGCACTGCAAATGGTGGTCAGCGCAATGTGTACACGTACCTGAGGACAACAGGATGATGTCCTGTATGTGGCTTAGGCTTGTTGTGATAAGAGCAAGGAGGGCGGATTAAGAGGAGGAGGTAGTGTAGGATTGCAATAGCACTGTTGGTTAGAAGGCTGCTTTAGAGCAATCAGATGCTCTCTTATATACTACAAAAAAAGTATCTAGAATATTCTACATGTATCTAATTGAACTGTCCATTACTAATCCGATTATCAATCTTATCAGTCATCTACCCGAATGCCGAGCTGCATTACCAATATTCAACAAGGCTTACCAGTATTGTGATTGAGCGATGACTGGGATTTGCGACCGACAGAGTTTTCTGTACTTGTTGGTCTTGATGTTTGTCCGGTCTTGCCGCGGGCTTTGTTGAATGTGGGGTAGCAGATAGGTCTCAGATGGGAGCCGAAAAGGCAGAGTCTCAGATGGGTTGCAGATGGGGTGGCGAAAAAGCCCTGATCCATTGCACAGTAGCTACATATATATGGAGTAGAACAATAGAGTATGTAAAGACAATAAGAACAATAAGAACAATAAGATGAAGATCGGTATCACCACAATAAGATCTGTGTCAATACAATGAGTTGTGATGTGATCGTCCGATCCAAACACCAGGGTTCAACAGGCTTGACAGTAACCCTAGGAGTTTTGTTTAAACAATCCATGTTGAGCCAGTTAATCCAGTCTCCTACCCAACCGCGGTTTCGAGGCTCATAAGACAGAGTAGTGGTATTTAAATCTAATACAGAAATGACTTACCGGGAAGAACGGACCGAATGTGATGTGACTGAATATGTGACCTAAGTTGGGATGAGCCTCTCCACGGCGGCTGGCACAAAACATTGGTAAACAACATAGCCACAATTTTGGCAGATTGGGCATAAAATCCATTGCAATCTTCCTGAACGCAAAATAAATTTGTCAGAGGTTTTATGAAGTGTCCCAGACCCCTTAAAACATTTTATTGTGGCTAAGAAAGACCTCCCATTAGTTTTCTGTCAACTTCGATGGCGCTGTGGCTAACATAGCCACAATTTTGGCAGATTGGGCATAAAATCCATTGCAATCTTCCTGAACGCAAAATAAATTTGTCAGAGGTTTTATGAAGTGTCCCAGACCCCTTACAGCTAATGTCGGAACCGAAGGCGCGACCAAAAAACTCCCAATTTGGACAACTTTTGGATTCCACAACCGATTCCCTCATTTCTCACTCATTTCACATCGGATTATCTTGGTATGAGGCTCATTCTTTCAGAATAATTCTGGCGCAATTAGTGATAGAGTCAGATTTTCGAAATATCCTTTTTTTTCTGTCAGTTGGCAGGGGGTCCTGGTTTGAGCTCAACACATTCTAGCACCCAATCTGGCTCAAATTTTGGGAGGGAGAACTATAGTACATTTTTAAGGGGGTGATAGAGTCAGATTTTCGAAATATTATTTTTTTCTGTCAGTTGACAGGGGGGTCCTGGTTTGAGCTCAGCATGTTCTAGCACAACAAGTTCTTATCCCATCTGGCTCAAATTTTGGAAGGGAGAACTATAGTACATTTCTAAAGGGGTGATAGAGTCAGAATTTTAAAATTGATCTACAGAAACTCGCTATGGCATTGGGAGTGATCTGCAGTCAACATTGTTCAAACCTATATATCTCAGTCATTTCTGAACCAAATGGATCACCGAAATTGGTTATAGTGACGTCTCAGACCAACTAGTCCACCCGTATGGTTCTCTTAACCAAAGACATGTACTAAAAACACCCTAATTAGAGTGCGCACAAATGATGTGAGCAAATTGACAGCCCGTGACGCGTGTGGACCCAACACGCTCTAATTAGGGTGTTTTTAGTACATGTCTTTGGTATGGGTGGACTAGTTGGTCTGAGACGTCACTATAACCGATTTCGGTGATCCATTTGGTTCAGAAATGACTGAGATATATAAGTTTGAACAATGTTGACTGCAGATCACTCCCAATGCTGTAGCGAGTTTCTGTAAATTAATTTTAAAATTCTGACTCTATCACCCCTTTAAAAATGTACTATAGTTCTCCCTCCCAAAATTTGGGCCAGATTGGATAAGAACTTGTTGTGCTAGAACATGTTGAGCTCAAACCAGGACCCCCCTGTCAACTGACAGAAAAAATAATATTTCGAAAATCTGACTCTATCACCCCCTTACAAATGTACTATAGTTCTCCCTCCCAAAATTTGAGCCAGATTGGGTAACAACTCATCGTGCTAGAACGTGTTGAGCTCAAACCAGGACCCCCTGCCAACTGACAGAAAAAAAAAGGATATTTCGAAAATCTGACTCTATCACTAATTGCGCCTGAATTATTCTGAAAGAATGAGCCTCATACCAAGATAATCCGATGTGAAATGAGTGAGAAATGAGGGAACGGTTGTGGAATCCAAAAGTTGTCCAAATTGGGAATTTTTTGGTCGCGCCTTCGGTTCCGACATTAGCTGTAAAACGGGCCGAAAAATGCCGAAAAGGCGAAATTTTTGAAATTTTTCGTTCCGAATGCCAAAATTTTTGAGGTGTCACACAAAAAAATTTGCTGCTGCTGAAATGCAGGTGGGCTCTGCCGCGCACATGGCCTTTTGTCCTCTGCGTTCAATGCCTGCATGCCTTTGAGGGTGCAGGGTCCATTTGACCACACATTTATTACGGGACATCCTCCGGTCTATGGTACTGGGATTCACTGACTCGTTCAGGTCTACACTGGTCCTGGTTGACAGCATACCGTCATCTCTCTGAATTGCCTATAGCCCAGGGTACCACTCTTCGGGATGCACAGAAGAAACACAGAGGCTGAATGGGCCTGCTCTTAATAGATGCAGGTCAAATGTACCTTGCACGGAATAAACACAGAGGCCAAATGGGCATGCACGTAATAAATGCAGAGGCCAAATGGGCATGCGCGTAATAAATGCAGAGGTCTCAGAACGCAGAGGAGAAACGGCCCTGCGCGTAATAAAAGCTAAGGTCAAATGGACCCCGCACGGAATAAATGCAGAGGCCACAACAGCATGCATGTAATAAACGCAGAGGCCAAATGGCCATGCACGTAATAAACGCAGAGGCCAAATGGGCATGCGCGTAATAAATGCAGACCTCTCAAAGGCGTGCACGTAATAAACGCAGACACACCAGAAAATGAATAATTTCACCTACAGTGAATTTGTAACTGAATCTTATGGTTTCAATGCTGCAGTGAAAATGTAACTTAATTTCAAAGACTAGTACAATTTGAATCTGTAGACGAAGTTTATGGATTCAGTTCTGATTTCAGCGCGTTTGAATTTTTAAGTTTCAGAAACAAAGTCCACGGACTTGAAGGTGTGGAGGAAGTTCAAAGTTTCACGAACAGATTCAACCACTGCGAAGCTAAAAAATTCGGCGTGCCCGAATTTGTGTGTGAAAACAATAGATTCAATTACCGATTCAGCGACGGTGAAAACTATAAAATTCGATTACGGATTCGCCACGCACTGGAATTGTAAGTGAAGCTTTAAAATTCACTGCATGTGAAATTGTTCTTGAGGGTACGCAGAAAAAACCCGGCCAGTTGTTTTGCCTGCTGTTAGGCCATCATCATGGGAAACAATATGCCAAATTGTCTGCCTGATATAGATGCCGTTGGTTGTGGGCTGTGTTGCCCACTTGATGAGTTCAAAAGAACGAAACCAGCATTGGTATTGTTAACAGACATGTGGTGCAGTAGCTCAATCTCGGGGTCCAAGCCCACTTTCAAAGTAGCTACTCATGCCATCGCAATTGTCATGGTGTCGCCAGGTGTACTGTACGTCCGTCAACAGACACGCTTCGCTCTCTTCTTGCTCTCTTCGATCTTCAGCTTTGACCGCTAAGACTTCCTGCTCGCTATTTTACTGCTATTTCTAGTGCCGAACATATCTCTTGTTGTACCTCCGAGTTTGGTCCGAGTCTGAAGTTATTGAGCTTCAAGTCTGATCGCTACGCCTTTACCACTTCAAGCTGCCAAACGGTAACTCTCGATCTCTCGGGGCTCTTTCGCTGTGGACAATGGACTCGTTCAACGAGGCACTGGCTGTGTTCAACAAAGTTGACCTCCAAATCCGCCGGGTGCAAGTTACATCTGACGACCTTGCCCCTCTGTGCTATTGTCTTGCCTTGGATGGCAGTATCGATGACGCGGCAGTTGCGTCGGACGCGTCATACTGATAATTCAGCGTGGAGCGCGGACAAAAGCTTGAGCCTCGAGGCAATTTCTCTACGCTAAACTTCAGCGGTTGAATTTTCCAGTCCGAACCGGCAGGTGCTTGCGGCAAGCGGGAAGGGGTGCGAAACACTCGAGAATGTTGGTTGACCCCCTATAGACAGATAGTCAACGATTTCATCTAGCCACCAGGTCGAGAGGATGTTTGACAGCTTCGAAAGTTGATGTGCGGCAGCGGCGTGTGAAAAGCAAACAGGTGCATACTGATTCGACCCATTTGCTTAATACATGAGGTATGCAATATGATTGGGGTATGGCCTCTTCGAGGCGGGTGCTTAACCTTTATTTTTATATTCTTTAGACCTCATTCAAATCGCTGGGAACCTTGCTGTGGACTGCAGGTAGGGCGGGTTGTTGTCTCGTGTAGTGTTTTTCGTATAGAGGGAGGGGAGGCACTTTTTCCTGAAGGCGTCGCGTGGTCGGGCTCCATACTCAAACCGGAATTTAGAACAGAGGAATTGTCTTGGGCCAATGGTACTTTTCCCGCTGCCTTCGTCTCGTCCACAGCATGGCACACTAGACTTTATACAGAAGGTTTTGCCTTCATGCTTTTGGACTATATCCCACAGTTGAAGTTTGACTCAATTAACAGCCCATAAGTGCCGTTTACGAATCCTGTTCCCAAGTGTCGATATCGATATTGATTGATTGATCGCCAACCTCCTAGAATCCTTTTTGGGATACCGGGATGTCGGCGTGAGTTCCGGATTCCAGCCCGAGACAGTTGAGCCATGAGCCACCGCCGTCGTAAAGGGTGGAAAAGACAAATGTGAGGCTGTGCATGTCTTGCGCACGTAGGACTTCGGATACATCCGACGGCAATGATCGCCGATTGATCGCTCGTAAAAAGGGGTTCATGTGGTGATTGAATATAGGACGAAGCTACAAGACACCCCCAACCACATCATAGTGCAAAGAACTGCCAGCTCCAGAGCGTATACTGTGTCTATTTACCACCGGAATAGCACCAGAACACAAAAACACTGTGCACGGGGAATGCCGGCATCAAACTCGATTCAACTCGAGTCCGAACTCGACCCAAATCAGACGAACGGAGATCCTCAAGGACAAGCGACGGCATGAGCCTGGAGACAAGTGAGATGCGAGAAACTGGAATGAGGGCGAAAAGGTAGGTAAGGGAGTAAGGTCATCGTGGGGCATCACTAATCACGTTTACGCATCTGGCACCCGGTGACTGTACTGAATTACGCAAAATGTATTTGTTCCTTGTTTACTGATTGGACCCAAACGCGAGCATGGCTGGGGAGCCTAACCTAAAGGTTAAGCAATTAAATTTCAGAAATATCAGTATTTCTTCCCTGGTGACCCTGTTGATCGGATTCTTGCACAGATAAAGCTATAATAATTAGGACTGCATACATTATACTGCACCAAAACATTACCAGGGGTCCTCGGACTCTTTAGGCTGCTCAATGAATATCTTTAAAACTATTCATTTGCCAGGATTGGAACAAGGTCCGGCAGCCAGGACCGCGCCGTGCACATAACATATTGGTTCTCCATTGCCCTTGTACTCACTGTTCTGCCCCATTGCGTCGGACTTCTGATACGAGATAACACACCCTGTGACACAGTGATTCATTTTAAGAATCTCCAGCCTAGCGCCTCGTGCTCACTCATAATGATCCGTCGAAATGGAAATATTTGCAAAGTGGAGGAACGAGGAGCAAAGCTCCGAGTGATAAGGCAAGAGGTCTAGGGAAAACCCCTGTCTGCACAGCTATTCCCGTGAAATTTGCTAGATCATTTTACGTTTGCCGGTAGAAGCCGTATTGCTAACGGTGGATTTACGGTTAACCAGAGATTTTTTGCGAGGCCTATTCACATAAAATATTCACGTCAAGCGGAATGTGTGCAGCTGTGATGCATCATGGTTTCCTGCCCACGATGTTGCAGGGTGCAAGTTGAGTGCATGCTTGTGCACCATGTCGCCTAGCACCGCAAGCGAGTCGAGGGCTAACACATGCTGAAGATGGTGGAACATTTGGGACCGGCACCGCCCCTGAACGATCCGGCAGCCTTGTCCCTATGTATTCAAGAAAGAAATGTCAGGGTCCCATGCTTAACGAGGAAAGCACGGGAAAGGACATGCCTCAAAGTGTCCTGGCTTTCATCTCGTGCGCGAGCGGTAAAAGGCAGGTTGAAGCTCGCTCCTCACCAACGATAACCTGCCTTTTAGCGCTCGTGCACGAGATGAAAGCCAGGACGATTCCAGGCATAACTGTCCAATCGGCGTCCTTTCCTGTGCTTTCCTCGTTAAGCACCGGACCCTGACATTTTCTTCTGGAATACATACAGGTGCAATCTTCGAAGCCCCCCCCCCCCCCCCCCCCGCCGCAGGCTCTTCAATTTTGACAGGTCCGTTGATGGAAAAGCTTTGATGAGTCAAGTGCCGCAATCCCTCCCAATACACATCAAAACATCAAAACAGCGAGATCGTTGGTGAGGAGCGAGCTTCAACCTGCATTTCACCGCTCGCGCACGAGATGAAAGCCAGGACAATTTGAGGCATGTCCTTTCCCGTGCTTTCCTCGTTAAGTGTCAACATCTGGACATCGAGCTACGCGTCAGGGCACGTGTCCGTGCCAAACTAGATTATTTTCCAGTCACGTTTTTCCTCTCACTGGTTCTTTCGACGAACTTCAGTGAGAGGTATGTCTGTTCGTTATCTAATCATACCATACACATACTTATTATCTACCTAGCTAGTACTGACTGTGTCGTACAGGTAGATATAATTTCACTGGTTCTTTCGACGAACTTCAGTGAGAGCTAGTACTGACTGTGTCGTACAGGTCTCCGTAGTTCACAGGTTATATGGCCCCGAACAGCGCCTAGATCCACGCGTAACCAGTCAACCAGCCCTACTCGATGTCGGGCACAAAATTTCAGTCCTTTGATACCCTTGCGTACGAGACCGAGGCATCCACGGATACATGGCCAACGTGGGAAGCCCAGTGCAAATCCGCCCTCGTCCTCTCCAACTTGTGGGGATATATCTCTGGCCGTGGGGTCGTCACACCCCCGAAGACGATAAATGACAAGTCGACGCCGCCAGTCCCTATCGCCAACCCGAAATACGAGGATTGGCTCGATGAGAACTTGATTGTCATCTCTTGCATCCGTTTACGCATCGGGACGACAGACCTCCGTCTCATCAAGGACGAAGTCATCGCTAAAAACACATGGGACGTGCTCAAAGCCGCCCATCAGCCGTCTGGAGCGCTGTCACAGCTCACTATCCTTCAGCAGGCACTCGCCCTTCGATACTCCCGCGACATTCCTCTCGTGCAGACGACGGATAAACTGGACATTCTTATTGACTCCTTCTTCGCTATCAAACCACCCACGGAGGACGAATGGAGATGCATTATCTACCTCAATGCAATGACTGCTGCCGAATTCAAAGACGCCCGCTCCTCCCTCGATACACTTCTCAGTGCCGGGAAGCTGTTGTCATCAGCCGTTAGCGCGAGAATCAAGCACGAGCAGGTCCGAATTGATGCGGAAAATGCGGAGACTGCTAAAAACGAAGCATCATTCGCCGCATTCACAAAGCAGTATGAAGCACAGGGTGCATCTGCAAAGTCTTATCTAAACGGGCAAGGCCCATGCGCGAACCCTCAATGCAAGGGCCGGGCCAAGCAGTACCATGATTGGGATCACTGCTACGGCCCGGGTGGACGCATAAAACCGCCCAAGGGGAAGGGCAGAAAAGGAGGAGCACGCAAGGAGAAAGCCAAGGTCGCTGTTGACAGTTCCGACGACTCGGATGAACAGGCGGCATTTGCGGCAGACGCGGGCGGATATAGATCTTTCTTTGCCCACGCAGACTCCTCGCATGTCCCAACTGAGACCACATCCGTCGATTGGTTTACAAACACCACAGATCACGCTTTTGTAGCACTGGTCAAGGCCATTGCCCTCTATCTCGATACCGGCGCGACGAGCTCAATTTGCCCCATTCTCAAGTACTTCACCAAAATCACGGCATGCAATCGCACGATCTCCGGTGTGGGCGGTTCTTCGATCAAGGCTGTCGGTATCGGAGAAGTGCGGGTGCGCGTTGGAAGGGACGCCACTTTATCTTGAAAGACGTACTCTACTGTCCGCAGGCCGCAATCACCCTCATCTCAGTCGGGAAGCTTTGTGACGACGGGCACGAGGCAATCTTTGGCAACACGGGCTGTTCCATTAAACGACTGTCTGGCAAAGTTGTAGCCACCGGGACTCGTTCGGATGCGGGGCTATACACCCTTGATTGCGAGACACCCATATTCACATTGGCTGATCCGCTGTTGAATGAAGCATCTTTCGATGCGGCGGCGAACATAGCCATCAAGGCTCTTCCCACACTCGAAACCTGGCATCGTCGCCTCGGGCACGTCAACATCGGGACTGTGCTCGACATGGCTCGAGGAACAGCTGTGACCGGTATGGAAGCCGAGTTGTCGCACCTCCCCGCCAAATGTGCTGACTGCATTCTCGGGAAACAGAAAAAGAGACCCGTTCCGAAGAAGCGTAAGGGGGTGCGTTCGACGAGGAAGCTCCAGAAGGTGTTCGCAGATCTGGCTGGACCGCAGGCAGTGGCTGCGAGAGGTGGCTATTTGTACACGCTGCAATTAATCGACGACTGCACCCACGAGCAATGGACCGTACTCCTTAAAAGGAAATCCGATGCTGAGCAGCAATACAAAGAATGGGAAGCCATCGTCGAAGCAGAATCCGGAGAGAAAGTCGGTATCGTCCGCGTCGACGGAGGGACAGAGTTTGACTCAAAAAGCTTTGTTCGATATCTACGAGAACATGGGACTAAAAAGGAACCTCCGCGCCCTACTCTTCGGCGCAAATGGGCCTCATCGAGCGTACACATCACACGCTCATGAGTCGTGCCCTGGCCTCCCTCTCTTCCGCAAACCTCCCTCGGAATATGTGGGGCGAGATGATACTCACCGAGACATACATAAAAAACCGCACCCTCACAAGTGCATTTCGGCATCCTGAGCAAACACCCCACGAGCGATGGACCGATAACAAGCCGGACCTCTCGCATATGCGCGAAATCGGCTGCCGCGCATTTGTATTGAAGCTCCCGAAGAAGGATAACCCTAAAATCTTCAATCATTCCATTGAATGTGTCATGGTGGGATACTCTTCATCACTAACGGACACATACCGTTGCTATGACCGTGCGACGGGGCGGATCCATGTCACCCGCAACGTCGAATTCATCGAGTCGCAAGACGAGGTGCCCAGGCCGTTGACAACTGGTCAAACGGCCAAGAAAACATTGCTTGATAACACGCTGGACGTCCCTGTTGGCCAACCAGACTCCCACGTCTTGGATCCCTATGAATTGGAGCCAGAAAGCGAGGAGGAGCCTCAAGAGAACGCACCTGAGCCCATTCCAGAGCCGCAACGTCCTGTACGCACACGCAAGGTCCGAGGGGAGGATGGTGCCTTCCCAGACATTCGTAAAGACGCCGCCGTAGCAGATGCTCGTGCCGCCGAGGCGCGTACAAAAGAGCGACGCGTAAAGGCGAAGACGCAAAGGGCTACCGTTGAGGATGTCGATGAGGTGCTCGCCGATGAGGAGCTAATCGAGGAGGAGCGAGCCGAGGAGGAGCTAGCGGCACATGCCGTTGACGACACCACATATGAATATTGGGTTTTCAACGCAACCTCCACATCCGACGATGAGCCGAAGACATGGAAGCAGGCCCAAAACTCACCTTTCTCCGAGGAATGGCGCCAGGCGTACCAAGCTGAACTGGATTCCATCAAGCTCCACGGTGTTTACGAGCTCGTACCACGCGAGTCCATTCCCAGAGGTCGTAAAATCATACGGTCACAACCTGTCTTCAAGATTAAACGGGGGAGCGATGGCGACATCCTGAAATTCAAGGCTCGTTTAGTATCCATGGGATATGCCCAGGTTGCTGGGCAGGACTACCGCGAGACCTACGCACCTACGTCCCGTTCGAGTCCTTCAGAATGGTCCTGCATGCCGGAGCTACGCTTGATTACGAAATCGACCACGTCGACGTGAAGACGGCTTTCTACAACGGGTTGCTTGAGGAGGATATTTGGCAGGAGCAGCCAAAGGGATTTGAGGTTCCTGGAAAGGAACACTGGGTGTGGAAGCTGAAGCGGCCTGAAACAAGGCAGCAGATCGTGGAATCAGCGCCTAAATGCCGCTATGATTTCCCTCGGATTCGAGCGCATTTCTGTTGAGCACAGCATCTATTCGAGACGCCGTGACGGCGCGTCGTCTTTGGTTGCAGTGCACGTCGATGACCTCTGTGTCGCGTCGAGTACCAAAGTCGAAATGAAGACGTTCAAGGAGGAGCTGAAGAAGCACTTTGAAATCACGGATCTCGGGCCGGTCAAATGGATCCTCGGAATTCGCGTTACTCGCGATCGTGTCGCCCGTACAATTTCCCTGGACCAGCAAGCTTACATCGAGAAAATGGCGGTACGCTTCGGACTCGAAAACGCACATCCTGTCCGCACTCCGATGGTTCACGGAGAGTCTGCACTTTCAACTGGGCAAAACATGTACAAGAAGTATGGTTTTAATGACAACAAAAATGACAACAAAATGATTTTCCTCTCTTAATTTCAGCCATGCAAGGGCCGGAGCGAAGCGAGGGCACATCTTGTTGCCGGGTGGGATTGTGTGCTATCATCGCGTGTGTGCCTTTTGATCGAAGCCTCGGTGAGGGTGAATGTCGACCAAACAGTTCGACGGCAACAACTCTACCTACAGTATCTCGCTATTTGACTCACTTCCATCACTGTACACCTTCTAACATCTGTTCGTAAGAGCTTCGCGCGGAGCACCGGCTCCGCACCCGTCCCTCTCTCAATCAATAGAAATGAGTCCAGTCTACGAAGCTACAGGTACTGACGGAGGGCCTGCATCCAAGCCAATGGTCCTGCACAAGCTGTCTGTTGCATCTCATGACGCCGCTGTCGCATTCTGCGGTCGGCTTCCTCCCTTTCCCTAGCGTTTCGCTCCATCCGCTGTTCAGCAACCCAGGCCGGCACCCCATCGACAGCGGCCATCGGCGTTGTCTTGTGTCCCTGAAGGTAGCGCTGCAACTCTGCGGTAGAGAATTCCGCGGGTGGGATGGCGAGTGAGAAATTCGTAGCCAGATTGCCGATAACAGCCTTCAGCGTGGTGGCTTTTGCTTCGTCTTTTCCAATGGACAGAAACTGGGATTCAGGGAAGAAGTGCATGAACAGCGACTGTGCCTGGTCTCTCGTGGCGAGTCCGTAGGCGATTTTAAGATCAATTCGTCCAGGGCGCAGCAAAATTCGCGGGGTTCTGCGACCACAGTGCCACCGGTCGAGCTCTTTCGTCCTGTCTTTGCCTGTTTTCCGCGCTCGACTAGAAGAAGCTACGGCGGAATGGCTTCATTCTACATTGATTGAACTGCAGTTCATGAGAACTAAGAAATCTCAGATGGTACTCGTGGTCATATAAAGTGGAAGTATGCCCAAGGATCCTACTCGACACCAGCGTGACTCTCCCAGTAAGAATCGACTCATTCAGTGGGGCTGTTCAAGTCAATAACAATATCAGTTGTGCCTGCCGCGATCATGGCATCCCATACTCAACGGGCCGTGATCTTGGGAATAAATTCCAGGACACCGGTTCCACTGCAAACCGCCCACGCTCGGGAAGCCCTAGCATCTTCTCCAAGCCAGAGAAGGAGCATATTGTGGCAATTGTTCGCAATAACCACCGAAAACCATTCACCGAGATCGCAAACAAACTCACACCTGGACCAACTGTCAGCGAAGCAACCATCCGACGCATCGCAGGGAAGGAGGGCTACCACCGCCGTGTTGCCAGGAGGGTCCCCTACCTCTCAGACACCACCAAAGCAAAACGAAAGGCTTGGGCGAAGGACAGGAAGGCGATGAGCACAGATGAATGGTCGGATGTGGGGTAGTCGGATGAGGCTTACATCTGTCTTGGCGACAAAAATGGCCGAGTTTTCGTCAGCCGCAGGCCACACGAGGAGCTGCTGGAGGAGTGGTGTGTGGGACTGTTTCACAGAACCCTCAATACGGTGCTCATCTGCAAGGATACAGTACTCCAACCTCAGCTTGCGATGAGGATCAAGACGGATTTGAACTACACAGTGCAACGTCGCAACGGATATCTGACTGCAAGTAATCATCGTCCTGCCTCCCAGTAGCCCTTCCGTGCTTCAATATGGTGCCTACTGTCCAGTACTTCCGCCGTAAGCTCTGGCTAAGATCAAGATTAAAGAACAAGAATCAAGATCGAATACAAGGCATCTCTCCATAACTGCTCCGCTCGGTGAGGCAGCATTACTCTCAATACTGCGGTGCTCGATCAAGCCTCCTCCGCAAGATCAAACAAGGACATGCCACACTCAAGTCCATCTCAATCATCATCTCGCCATCGTGAGTGCTCGCTGCTTCAACGCAGTGATTAATGTCCCTCGGAGTCCTTCTCAAGGCCAGGCGAACATCAAGTGGAGTACTCGAGGGTTCATCTGCCTGCTTGGAATATTCTCCCTTGCGGCGCGCCGCCCTGCGCTCGAGTACTTCATCCGCCGACCTTCCATAGTGCCGCCCTTTCCCCAGCAGTCGTTTGTACGGTGCGGGCCTTGACGTGTCGTGCAGAGGCGGTTATTTGCGGGTGTTGGGTTTGATGGTGTGTGGTGACATGGCGGTAGTCTGATTTTTATGTGGTTTCCCCAGTCTCGGGGTTATAGTCGTGTATTGGTAAAGGTTCTAGGTGTGATTTGGGTCCAGCTTTCAGCAGCAATAGCCCATAACCTGTTATAAACTAGACCTAATGTAAATAGGATATTCTCAGTACGTTGTATAAGTACTGGACAGTACCTAGACCCAATGTAAATAGGATATTCTAATGTAAATGATGAGTCTTTTGGCACTGTCTTGAGCGGAGAAGCTTACCTCAGTATTGTATAAGTACTGAGGAAAAGCCTGGTATTATGTCTCCATTAAATAATTATCCGGCGTCCGAACAATCCCTTGACAGTTGTCTTCGAGATTGTTATATCTGTTATATCTTTTGTGTCCAATAGGGTTTCATGCTTAAATGAACAAATGCAATTATATTGACACAGCACTGTGTCCAAATCACCAATTCCAGTATTCCGAGCACATTTGGGTCCGTATCACATCCAAATTTCCATCCTCCATCCATAATTTTGTTTGAAGATAGAAACAACGCACAGTGGCAGGAATGAAGTACAAATAATCTTTCACTGTCAAGAGACCCTTGTGTGATGTGTAAGGTTCTGTGTACAACTCCCGGGGAGTTCGTAACAGAGGTTAGTAGGGGTGCTCAATTCTTAGTTCAGTTCACTCAGTTCACTTTTGGAATAAATAAATTGCTTGATCCGAATGGTCGGCCATCGCCAATCAGTAGCCTCGTGACTTTGTGTACTTATCCTTCATCTCGTCTCTTTCCCCTACGTGTCTGTCGCGTCTGCCGTTCGAGACCGGTAACCATTGTTCTCGGTGAGAACTCCGACCCATCCTGCAGCCCAATCCTGACGTCCCATCAAGGTTCTCGTACACACGCCACAGCAGCTCCGCGGTGACTTGACGCGACGCGACACGACACAATACGCGACCACAACGCGACTATTTCGCCTCAAAATGAATCAGCAGGTGTTCACATCGGTGCGTTGACTGTAATACCTTCCGGATATCATCCATGTCCCCTTTAGAATGTCTGTCCGCGTGTTGGAGGGTGCATTCACCTAGCCAGAGTATGATTCGACCAGAAATTGAACACTCACTCCTCTTCTCCACCGGGAAGAGGTAAAATGCAGAAACATTGCGGGTCGACGCCTCAAAAAATGGCTCTGTGACGGCGCTGGAATTGAAAGTGTTTGAAAAGGCGAAGGATTGTGGCGAGGGCAATAGGGTTAAGGCATACCACGAGTGCACCCGTGGGTAACTCGGATCCGTGGGAACGAGTACTCATGAAGAAAAAAGCCATACTCAGATCCGTGAGTATAAAACCCACAGATCATATGAGTACTCGTGAGTATTGCAAAACCTGCAAGTACCTGTGAGTACCTGTGGGTTTTGGTTGTATTTGGTTATTTGTTGGCTCAAACACACCTCATTTGTATTGTAGAGTGGTATTATTGCTCCGAAATCTTGTGATCAACATCCGGCCTCCCCATACCTTTTCCGATGAGCGCATAAGGCGGTCTCGGAGGATCCTTCTCTGGCGTCGTCCACCATCATCTGTCCAAGCGCGTCTTCATGAGCGAAAAAAAAAAGTGAGACTGCATTTCGCCAAAATAGCCTCAGATTGCCGAGGATTTTTCCGCGCGGCAGCTTCGGTTTTAATCGGACTCCCGACCCGGCGCTACTCACACCGCTGGTTCCTCAATTAAACACCCATTTTAGTTAGCTCCGCTTCCTAAAGTATAATGATGCACATAAATTAGCCTTAGATTGAATTTTATAGAATTTGTCTAAATCTAATCTACAATCTAATCTATCAGAATCCAAATAAGTATCGGCTCATTAGCCGTGGCAGTTGCTGGCTTGTGTAGGCCCCCGGTCACTACCTTATAGGTCGGTCGGCGATAGAACGAGGGCCAACTGATGCGTTGAAATGGCCCAAAATTTTGGCCACACCCAATCTCTTGTGGGAAAAACTTCGGATGGGTGATTCGGACGTGTTTTTATGCCTGGAATCCGAATCTGAGCTTAAATTTCCCCAGAAAATAAGCGTTCAAACTGTATAAATAAATTCAGGATTTGTTGACTTCGATTGTCCGGAGCTGTACTGTAGATATCGATTTTTTGAGATTGATCGGCTTAGCCGGCGGTAACACTACGTGGAACTCCGATTGGGATAGTGGAACCCGAATTGGGAACGCGTCGAGGAAAACAACAATGGACTGCGAGTTCCGCAGACAAGGTGGTGAATCTCAATAGATGCGACAGATTACGGTCATAAGCACTGTTGAAAAACTGATTCTGGGGTAAATAAATAAAATCAACATCTGCTTAGCTCTGCACCTGGGTGGAAGAGTTAACTGCCTACATGCGAGCAATCCTACAGCTTTTATACAGGTTACAAGTATAAAGGAGATACCCATTCCACTTCTACCTGGAGGAAAAGCAAAATATGCGGTATTCTAGGCGAAAATCCATGAAATATTCCAAAACGTGCTTCGCTGGGGGTTGAATTTCTTGTGCGCGTTCTCATACACTTATTCGAGAGGGCGGAATATCATCCAATGTAAAATTCAATACCCATTCCACTTCTGCTTGGAGGAAAAGCAAAATATGCGACTCAGAAAAAATTTGACCCCCCGGCGAACCGAGTTGTGTAATATTTCCGCATTTGGGCAATTCTCAATTTAAACTCTCCGGAATATTTTGGTTCGTCCTCGTTCAGAAGCGGAATGGGTACCATTTTTTTGCTGGAATAAGGCTCTCTGGCATGGAATGACTTCTCTCAAGGACCCACAGAGAAATTTAACCCCCGTTAATTCCACAAATCTTTGCAGGTTCTGGAATCATGCATGTACATCCATCGCAGCATCTAGTCGATTTACAGGACATTTGACCTACAAAAAACTGAGTAGGAGGGGCTGTTCCAAACGGGTAACTACCTCCATCTAGGCTTCCCAAGCGCCTGTTGCAGGCCTCTCGTCGTGCATGCACTTGCTTGTGACAAGAAATCGACTTGGCCTGCATCTGTTACCGTCCTGATCATAACTTCGATTCAATCAAAATCGATAGCTACCTCATGGGGGTAATAGTGTCTCATAATTATTGCAATTTTATGGCCGTAATACTGTGTCATAATTATTTTTCACTGCAACTCAACTATTTTCACCACCACTTTGCACTTTGACCGAAAATGTACACCGCCTGCTTCCAGTCACGAAAAGCCTTCACAACCAACTCAAACGTGTATAAAAAGTTCACCACCATGTAACTGAGAGTAGAATGCACCCATGTCATCAAAACACCCCCTTAAGAGCCCGCGCTGGGCAATTGGGTAATTGGAGGGATGGTATGCTGTATTCATCTCCATCTTTATTTACATGACCTCCGTCGTAAAACGGAGTCATTATTCCGTCACTGGCAGCCGTCCGTCGGGTCAATCAATGCTTCCATAGGATGTAGAGGGCAGTTATCGTCAACGCGGAACAGCGTTGTATGGCAGCTTACCTTCCATTCAAACACCTTCTACTTCAACCTGGACCTGTGGCACTCGGTTCCGGGAATGTCTTGCAGTCGTAGCATCGAAACCTCCACTTAATTTCGGTGTTCACTGCTCCCTGTCGGAGCCATGCGACCTCCATCAGGCATAGTTGCCACATTCACTCTTCAGGAGCTCCCTGTCGGGCCCATGCGACTTCCATCTGAACCTGGGAAATCAAGCCAGACAACATTTCCTCATGGTTGTCACATTCAAGTTATGGATAGCAAAATTTCGGAGCACTCTCTCACTTATGTTCGGAGCCCGGACCATCCTTTGGATGCCTGTGGTTCATGCTTAAAATTGTATGCTCGAACTTCAGACCATCTACTCGAGCAATCTGTCGATTTATGTCTACGAAATCCAATTCCAGGAATAGGGTTGGAGGAAAGACCTTGGTGGCAGCACACAGGTTTTTCAGCGACCAGAGCCCTCAGCTGTCGTGTAAAAGCACCAAGGCCGTCAAAACAAATCCAAAGAGACAGTTTGAACCCAAATTTCACTGGCTATCATCCCAGCAAGACCCCGTTAAAATCCGGCATGAAATGGTTGCACAGTGGTCAAAATATTGTTTTGGTGTGAAATCTCCGCCCATCATGCTGAGGTTCACATGCATTTGTTTGCATCAACATGCAGAGCCCTCAGCTGTCGTGTAAAAGCACCAGGGCCGTCAAAACAAATCCAAAGAGACAGTTTGAACCCAAATTTCACTGGCTATCATCCCAGCAAGACCCCGTTAAAACCCGGCTTGAAATGGTTGCAGTGGTAAAATATTGTTTTGGTGTGAAATCTCGGCCCATCATGCCGAGGTTCATGTGCATTTGTTTGGTGGCAGCATGTAACGCAAGCAGTCTGAATCTTACGACTCGGGGTCTGCTATGAAATGATATTCCCCTCAACGTCTCCGAAATCACTGAATTCACTGCGAGTTGGCGGGACCCTCCGTTTCGCTCAATTCTCTCCGGCTGTGACCTGTAGCAGTTAACATATTTAAGGTTTGAATGGCATTTTGAGTCACATGCTTCACAATGGCATTTTGAACGCTGTGCTTCACTATTGAATGATTTAATTCAGCCGAGAGCAGGAGGGATGGCATGGGGTTCAAAATGTGAATTAAATTAATTAATAGTGGTTCAAAATGGCAGTACGAAGTATGTGATTTAAAATGGTATTCCGTGGTATGGGGTTCAAAATGCGAATTAAATTGTTCAATAGTGACACACAGGGTACAAAATGGCAGTACGAAGCATGTGATTCAAAATGGCATTCCATGGCATGGGGTTCAAAATGTGAATTAAATTGTTCAATAGTGAAGCACACATTTTCTGGGCGGTGTCGGCATCGGGCCGCCAAAAGTTTTGATAAATGCACAGACCTGTGTTTTGACCGAGGGGTTTTCCGTAGTTCAAAAATTTAAGAACAATAGTAAAGCTACCCAAAAGCAAAAGTGGGAGCCTGAAAAATTCCCTCGGTCAAAACACAGTTCCTGGCATTAAGGACAACTTTGCCTCTGAACATTGTTGTGCCGAGGCCGGCAGGCAATGCTCCGAGCGTGTCACCATCATAGTGTGATAGTCCGCGACATTCACATCTCCCTTGTTTGTAAGTTGATCGAGGAATTGCCTGGGCGGGGTGGTGTTGCTCAAACGGCACATTGTAGAGTGCCCATCACTCTTCCAGTCTGTGGGCCGGGTGTACCTATGCTCCTGCACGGGAAGCTGGGTATTTCATGCTGGCCAAGGATTCCCCGTCTTGACGGAATGTCTGATCCCAAAGTTTCCGCAGGCATTTCAACTGGAAATTTCCCTCTTTCTGGTCCCCCGCTGCCCAGAAGAGCCAGGGACGTGGCGTCAAATCTATTACCACATGTCTAGGCTCTCCGTCGTTTCAGCGCTAGTATTCAAGTGTGTAATTCTGTATATGTCTAGACGACCATAGGTTCCATGCCATGGTCCGCAACTACGTTTCTGCCGCATGTACCTTCGCTGTCGCTCATAATATTCCTATCAGCCACGGCCACGGGTGGCCTGTTCCTCTGACTGCCGACTCAATCGTCATTATTCCAACGTTATTCTTGATTTATTCTGTGCCACTGGCTGCTCACCGCCTCAATCATTTCTCTTAAGAATATCTTTTCCAGCAAACTTGCTCGTCCGCATTAATGCCCTTAGGAAGTTAGACCTTGGGAAAAAGATGTCTGTAATGCGATTGAGACGAGCTATAGGAGCTCACAGGCGAAATAATGGAGCATTAAATCTTTAGGGAGGATCAAACTTAGATCTCAGCTGTTCATATTGCGGCAATAAGCACTGGGTTCCGCAATCATCCTTCACTGTGCGTCATCCATAGCCTGAGGCTGTGACTGCTGACAGGAACCCTGCTTGTCAAATCAGAGTCCATATGGTATCTCCTCATTGGACTATTAGGATGACTCCCACGTCACTTGCCTCATGGCCCTGAAGGCCACTTGTTATTTTCATCACCATCAATTGCTGAAAAGAGTCTGCCTGTTATTCATATGTACAGATCTTCATCCATACAGTAGTACAACACTTTGAAGGGCCCTGGCTATTGAATGCCTGCTCCCAATGCGGCAGTCCAGAAGGCTCGGCAGAACGAAAACGTAGGTGTCACGGCAGGGTGCCCCAATTCCGGGATCTTGGGACACAGCGGAATGGTGGACTTCCATTCGAAGTGATGCATCGCCCCGGCAGCCTGGTGCACAACCCGCATGAAGGGGTGCGAAGCTGTGTTTCTGCCGTGATTTTCCATCAGACGCCTGGCCATCCCCATACAATATGTCATCTTTGCGTATGCAGCAAAGATCAAACTGGTGGAAGCCGAGCATGGAATACAGGCCGCTGGCCTCTGCGAACATTTCCCCCTCCTCAGATCCCCCCAGAGGCATTATTGCCCTTTCCACAGCCCAGACAATGGAATACATTTTGAAATGTGTGACTCGGATAGCCAACGACTTGGCTCCGGACCTGGGCGAGATCGGCGATGGCTCCAACGGAGGTGTGGCTCATGATAATTCCGAGGATCCGAGTTTGCGTTTCGATGGCGATGAGGAGAGCGGTCCCCCACGAAAGCGGCAGAAACTAGACGCCGATGGCTTTGAATTACTCGCAGATTCGGAGTTTTGGAGGAAGTCCCGAATGAAATCAGGAGGCTGTCGCTGTCATCTTCCGCCCCTTTTCAGCATTGAAATCTGGGTGCGTCATCGACTGGATTATCGTCGTTTTGATGGCTATTGGCCATACTGTTATGACCGTCAAGGATTATATGGCATGGCTTCGCACGCGAAAACAAAAATGCGTCCCGGTGCCTTCACCGCCTAAACCGCCATCGCAAGACCCTGCTCCCCGGGACTTTAAACACTCCCCAACGCAATTACCCTGGCCTCATTACAGCCACTCAATTCGCCTGGCATGGTAGCTTGTGCACGCCAAAAGGCAGCAATGTACGCGCACAAGGTGTTCAATTTCCTCATTGTTTACCTCATAGCTCACCAGAACTACAATCTCGGAACATTTTATGTGCTAGCTTCGCAGAAATTAAAGTCAAGGGCTGTCTTGGACCGGCGCACTCCTGGTGGCCCGGAGCCGCTCCTCAAGCTCTCCCTGCGCACAGCTTGTGCGGTGGCTAGCTGCTCGAGTGATCTACAAAGAATTAGCATCGACAGGCCAAAAGCTGAGGGGTTCTGACCGGTGCCTACCTTATGTACTCCAAGGTCTTCTGTAGGATCACTCCTTTTTCTCTCGAAATACCCTTGTCCCCGTCAGCTGAAATTGGAGTTCAGACAACATAGCGTGTTATGGGAAATTATTTTTGTTGAACTCGCCGTCGGTTTCGAACAGATACTGAGGGATGAGTTTCGCCAGTTCGCTGATCTGCAGGTTGATATTATCTCGCCGCCGACGCTCCACAGCGTTGTGGCTCTCACGCCGCCGGCGCCGTTTCTCGTCCACAGGACCGAATCCAGTCTCCGTGTAGCAGTATAAAAATCAAGAAATCAGGAGATAATCGCTGACCGGCCCCTGTGCCTCGCTCGCTCCCCACTCCAGGCAGTGTATTCTCGTCGTTCGAGCTCTCCACGCCCTGCGCTGCGTATCATTCAGTGCCGATTTTCTATTCATCCATTCCTGCTACTCACAAGTTCCATCCAATTTTGCGTCCCTAATCTCTACAATTTCCCCGAATCCCCGGTGGACCCACCCGGCACTCATGGGTCGTGATGATACGGACGCAGTTTGAAAGGGAGGCAGCGTAGGGTAGCCACTATGTACGTCGTTACCACTGTGAGTGATCCCCCCAGAAACCATGGTGTTTTGAGGGGCCAATGAAAAAGACTCACCAATTGTCCCCGAACCAGCTGTCCGTCGTGATTGAGTTGTACGCCGAAACTGCGTTCGCTGGCCCAGTGAGATTTTCCTCGTTACCCCCACTCAATGTTGTGGTGCTGCGCAAAACGACGGACGCTCAGGTCAAATATGTTGAGAGTCTGGTTTCCTTGGTTGAGTTCTGGCCAAGTGCCGGCGGGATTCTCGTCACCGCCGCGTTCCGGGGTGTCTGGCCGGTGTCGGAAGCTCATCTTTGCGTCCTACGTGGCCGCCTTTCAGGCATGTGACCATGCCCAAATTACAGCTGCAAAAGTAATGACACACCCATCATTTTGTAAATAGGAACAACTTCTCGTTTGATTGGATGCCGCACCATGCCGGACAACCAAATACTATGACAAGAGCCTTGACAAGAGCAATTTATTGTATTTCTGAATGTACAAGACTTAGTCTTTTTAATGCCGGTTGAAATGCTTGAAATGAGATGGGCTGCATACTTTTTCAGTCGCTGAACTTACATAGCGGGCTCTGCCGCGCAGCGGGCTTCACAGTTTATTATGCACCCAGCTAATCACGGAACCGAAGGCGCGAACGAAAATTACCTGTTTTGGATAGATTTTGAATTGGACGACCGATTCCCTCATATCTCGCTCAGTTTTGCTCAGATTGTCTTGGTACGTAGCTAGATCTTCCGGAATAATTCCGGCGCAACTAGTGATAGAAAAAAAAAACACGGAAATATGTCTTCATTCTTTATGTGACACCGAAGGCCTTGTTTCTGTTCAGCCTTTCCTAGTAGGGTGAGCGGTGGTCCAAACATGCTAACTTTATGGGAGGGTACACTCACATGTATCATAGAGAAGGTCATGGAGCCATAATTCCCCATTTCTCTTTCTTTATGTCGCTATTGCACCGGAAGTAATCATCCGATCAAAATTATTGAACTCACCATAGCCCCTTGGATTCTGGACCAAATTTGAATGTTAAACAACTCAGGGCATTGCCATCAATGTGAAATACAAGCTATTTGCTCAAAATATCGAAAAACGCCTGTGAAAAATGTGACCAGAGTGACAACCAATGATGCATGCACGACGCAATGGGCTCTAATTGATGTTATCTACGCGGGTTTTTGAACATTTTGAGCAGATATACTGAATAATACATTGAACACAATGGACGTTGCAGTTTCAGGTTCATATTTGGTTGAGAATTCAAGAAGTTATGTCAAGGTCAACAAATTTCATCAAAAGATCACTTCCGGTGGGATTGCGACTCAACCGAAGAAAGATACGTAATTTTGGCTCTATGACGTTCTTCAAAATCCATATAAGTATTCCCTCCCAAAAATTCAGCCTGCTCGGACAAGCCCTCACCCTACTAAAAGATGTTGAACAGAAACAAGGCCCCTGGCATTACGACGCAGTACAGGAGGAGTCTGTCGCACGGCGGCGGAAACATCCGTCGCCATTGCACGACCTCTTTATGAATTTTGGCCTCAGGCTGTTTGAGATGGAGAAGATCAAGGCGGTGCGAGTACCAGTGGAATGGGAATCGAGTATGGCGGTTATTATACCGAGCTCGAAGAAGGCAGCCAAGAAAGAACTGGATAAGGACAACTCTACCTACAAAGTATTTACTGACGGTTCCGGGATAAACGGGCGCATCGGAGCTTTAGCAGTGCTATATCGGAACGGCGTCGAGGCGGGCTCACTGCGGCTACATCTGGGCTTGGATACGGAACATACGGTGTTCGAGGGCGAAGGAGTCGGCGGCACCCTGGCCCTCGCTCTGCTCGAGCGGGTCGACAACCTCAATGACCCTGTCACGCTGGTGGTCGGTAGCCAATCCGCCGTGCGCGCGACGCAAGCGATCGCATCCACCTGGATCTGGGACGCGTGGCACGGGCAAGCTCGCGCGCTAGCGGAGCGACACCCCAATGCGCGTGTAACCATACGGTGGGCGCCGGGCCACGAGGACATCGTGGGCAATGAACGGGCGGACGGGCTCGCCAAGAGCGCTGCACAGCACCCAAGGAAATCGTCGCCGAACGGTGCGCTCCCGGCGTCTCTGCGAGGCGACCTGGAGCAAATCTGCCGTTCGACAGGAGTACAATGCGGAAGTAGCGGCACAGTGGGCGACCTCAAAGCGCTACGAACGTACCATGAGCTACGACCCTGAGCTCCTCAAGGGATCGTACCTCGCCTTCGCCGATAACCACCCTCGCAGCCTCGCAGTCCTGCTCCTCCAGCTCCGCACCGGCCACATCCCCCTCGCCAAACACCTCCATAAATAAACAAAAGCCGACTCACCTATTTGCCCGTGCTGCCGGCAGGCTGACGAATCGGTGGCACATTATCTGCTCCATTGCTCCTCCCACAGCGAAGCCCGACGCGAGCTATACCGAGCGATCGGTCCAGCCGCGTATGACATAACCAAACTCCTGGGAACGTCCCCGAAAGTCCTGCCCCACCTCTTCCGCTATTTGGGTCATACCGGCCGATTCCACTCCGTCCACGGAGACCTCCCCGACCCTCCAAACTACAGCAAACCGTCCCGGCAGGAATTTTATAGCTTCCTCGTCAACTTTCCCCACCACCAAAGCATACACTTTCCACCAAGCGGCCACTGGCTCCCAATCCAGGATCGACCGTATACCTCGTATATTAAGCAGATGCCTCGAATCAGAGTGTACATGTTTGTACTGCCGAGAATACCCCATTCGTAACCCCTCTCTCACGAATTCGCTCAGACGCCCGAGCGCTTAGTGAGTTCAACCTCCCCGATCAGCCGCTCAACATCCACTCAACGGCATGCTGTCCTGCACGTCGTCTCTTCTGTTCCACCCAATATCTCCACCTTTCAGCCTTACTACTGGCCCTCAATTGTTTTATATTCTGGTGTTCTACTTATGAACAGATATTGCACTCTACCAAGCCTCTGTCAAGAAGCTCCAAAATTCGCAATACCTCAAAGCGTCGCGTTCAAATGCAACCAAAGTCAATCGGTATCAACCTGCATTTTTCCCATGCTTATTCTCAAACGATGTATTCAATCACAATTTAGCTTCGGCAAGCTCCGCTTTATTACGCGCCATTCCATTCTGAGCAGGCATGTGGCCCATTTTCACGCGTTCAAGGCCCGCTCAAATGGCAGGCCTGTGTATCTTTGCCTCGCTTTCCTCCTCCATCATCCCCCCCGCTCCACTGCTGTCCTCCCTCCACACAGGCCGAATCAGCATCCTCCAATACCTCAGCCCGTCCGCAAAATACTGCAAGCCTTAACTTAATCGTCTGTCTGCGTTTCAGGACCGTGCTCCATGACCGCCTTCAAGCACGCATCAACATATGGCGAACATCAAGACGGAGGATTCCAATATCATCACTCGAAGCTCTGTCCATTGGAAGCCAATGATCGCGCCAGCCGGCGCCTCTCCGCCGCCTCGATTTCGGCGCTTAACTGCCCTCTTTCATCAAGTACACCATCCGCTACGTCAAACGACTACCAGGCCCCACGAGACTCAAGACCAAGGGCTCGAGACTACGCAATGCTCTCTCGTACTCCGCTTGCCACAAGATTGAATTCAATCGCAAGACCTCTCGGTTGGCCCGTGTTTGCCGCTTGCCATAATCCTGGAGTTAAACCCACTATACGAACTTGCCTCCATTCTATATTGAACTACCCCCATCTCCACTGTTGATCGAGATCGACTCTGCTCCAGTTTACTTCTCGAGCCGCCTCCACAATCAATCATTCAAGCACTCAACTTATGCGCAAGACCTTTTGGAAGGCTTCTAATGCGAGCAAGAATTGTCGAAATCTACGGTAAAGCCTGCTGGAATTTCCTCTTGGTTGTACTGACGTCTGTCGTTCCACTTGCACTGATTTGAGAGAGTTCGTCTTTCTTTTCTTTACAGCGAGTATCTCATGTACGGGTACCGAATACCATTGATGATTGTCTTCAGGTTCAATCCGAATATCTGTCGATCATGGAACACCGGAGATTATTTGGCGGTGTGGTTGGTACGTTTACGCCCACCGTTTATTCACCACACCACCAGAACTCACGACAATCATTATCGCAGTTGTTCAACTTTTCAAGGGTGCGTGGCCTACATCAACCTCTAAACTCATGCAAATAAGTAGCGCTCTTCATCCGGGAATACACCTGCGACCCACCGTTGACTGTGTGCAGCATTTCCTGAAGATACTATCCCTCCCGAAGTATGCCGACTCTTAATGCGCTCACATCGTGCTAATCACTATATGTTTAACACTGGTAGAAGGTTTTTTGTGGACTGGTAGACAACGAATCGGCGGTGCGACTCTTCCCTAGGCAAAAAACCTCCCCTGATTTTACTGTATAGTGACACCTTGACCGTGTCGTAGATCTCTGAGACGGCATTGTCGTCGATGAGTGCGATCACTAAGTTCAACACTGATCTGGGCGCGTAGATGTACCCCCCATCGTCAAGAGTTCCGAGTCTGCCATGCGTCATCGGGGAAAGTAATGTTCGCTCCCGCGCCATGTTATTTGCTTACATCGATGTGATGTTCGCAGCTGTAGTCGCGGGGGACCATCCGCTTTGATGTGCGTGCGTGCGGTTGATTACAAGACGTTTTTCTCATGCTTAGTATGTCCGAATTTACGTATATTCACACCATGCCCATCCGATCTCGGTGTCGTGTTCAATCGGGGGAGTCGGCGGTGGCCTCGCGGAGAATCACGACACCAACTCTGGACCTCGACGTTATGACGACGTACTTAGATACTTTGATGTTAGGTTAAACGTACGGTAGCCCGGTTTAATTTACAGACAGTGAGGATAGACATACCTTCAGAGTCATCCCGACTCGGATCCGGAATTTATCTAACTGTGGAGGGGCCCGGGAGAGCGTTGTCTATCTCAGAGTTCACTGGATGGGTGGAGATCGAGGGCGCGGCTATCATGGAAGGGCAGTGGAAGCTCAAAGCGACCATCGAAGGTGTCATCGGAACTTGACAAGATTCAAATGGACACTGCTTTAAATTTGAATTTAATAAAGAGGGACATGATGAGCGAATTAATGAGCACGTAATCAAAAAAAATTGAACTCTGTCCGGTAAACATGCACGAATTATGCTTCACAAAGCGCGAAATCAGGTGAGAGCCGGAGCGAAGCGACGGCATGTCTTGTTTACGTGAAAGAGAGCCTTATAGACCATACATATGAATGGGACATCACAACAGCCAGTGTTAACACAGACCACATGATAGTATCGACCAGGCTAACAACGGCTGAGGCACCCACCATAGGGCACGGCAGGTGGAGGATTCCCGAGTATATATATAAAGATAAGCAGCTCTCCGAGTACATACTGAATGACGGCCTTGAGGCTCAGAGACAAATGAGAGCCTGCGCATACCCGGGGCCCGCACCCCGTCCCACAACCCACAAACCGTGTGGCGGACCCTGAAAAACAAAGTAACAAACATGGCCCGCGAACGTGCCAAGAAGGTAGCACCTATCATATCAACGGAAATCGAGAAAACCGAGGCAGAACTGGAAGATGTGGCAAATAGCTCTACGCTCTCCGAGGCTGAGCGTATACTCTCTGCAGCAGTTTTCGGACGGACATCACGTGCAACGATTACTATATCGGGAAATTCCAACCGTATAATGCGCAGGCCGACTCGAAACAAAAACAAGCTTATCTTGCGAAAATGCAAGGCATGCGCAAGCCTGTGCTGCCTGTTCATACGCTCTCCGAGAAGTAACTGTTCAACAAACTCATGCGGACGTCGAATTCCTTCCAGAATTGCAAGACATCAATCACTACAGCGGCTGCTGAGATATGGAATGTTGTAGTTTAGGACCTCGCGTCCGCTACACAGCTTCCATCATACGGTCCAGTCATCCTTCCACACAGCCTCTAGCGGGTCCGGGGGCTCGGTAGCGCAGAGTCAATGAGTCATGCGTACACACATATATATATAGGGCACTCCTGTAGTCCGTCTCCTCAGTCTGAAGAGAACGGTCTACAGGTGCGTAGTACAATATGCTAATACAACTCAGTCTGAAGAGAACGGTCTACAGTGTGACCCTGAACTCTTGACCTACAACAGGTTATGGGAACCCGAGACGTTTCCAGCGCTACGCGCTATCCTTTCAATCAGCTCGATGGCAAGAACTGGGACAGTGGGCATTCAAAGCCCAGGCCAAATTCGAGGATGAAGAGAGATGGGGGTACATTGCCAATCCCGAGCAGGAGCCTCTCCCGACGATGATTGTCCAGCAGCCGGCTGTTTCTCCTGCCACCGGTACCGTCGACGTGGAAGTTGCGAATCCAGCATACGCGGTATGGCGCAAGGGTGACGACAAAACCAAACGCCGCATCATCGAGATGGTTAGTGATGACCAGGTCGCCTACATTCGAGATGCACGGACGGCAGCAGAGATGTGGAGCAATCTTCGCGCCATCTATCAGCGCCAGGGCATGCAGTCGATGATCGCAATTCACCAGAAGATTTCGACCATCAAGTACGCAGGCATTGAGAGCGGACCTCTGCAAGCCCACCTCGACCTTCTCATCGGGTATGCCAACGACTTGAAACGGGGAAACGACCCGCTGTCCGACTACAAGCTGCTCCAGTACACACTCCAGAGTCTGCCGGCTGACTTCACTCCCCTCGTCCAGGCCATCTCCTTGACCAACCACAGGAGCATCCTCACAGTCACACCGGTGCTCTTGGAAGACGAGGTTCGGCAGCGCGAGTTACTGGCTGTGCGGCAGCGTGAAGAGCACGCCCTGAAGGCATACACCGAGAAGGCGGCCTTGGCGAAGGCACACGAGGAAGAGATAGCCGCGAATGCGGTCAAGGCATATGTTGCCCAGACACAGCGTGGTGGACGCGGCGGCGGACGAGGCGGACGAGGAGGTGGGCGTGGTGGTGCTCGCGGTGGTGCCGGCGGCAGTGATTGGAAGAGCGGGGTGACGTGTTACGGGTGCGGAAACAAGGGCCACATCGCTCGTGACTGCAAGTTCAGTGAGAAGGAGCAGTTGAAGGAGAAGCTCCGTCTTGCGCAAGTCGCGTACGATGCCAGTGGGGACGATGATCAGCCCAAGGTCCTCCTTACCAAGAAGGCGACGAAGGCCCTCCGTACCGACGCGCTCTTCGTCGACTCAGGCTCTTCGCGCAGCCTTACCTCCGAGCGTGATTCTTTCATCACATACACCACCCTCGACAAGCCTATCCCCATCCAGCTCGGCGACAACAGCGAGATCTACGCCATTGGGACTGGAACGAGTGCGCGGCGCATCAAGAGTCCGACCGGAGTTCAGATGGTCCACTTCACGCGCACACTCCACGTTCCGAAGCTCGCGGGCTCGCTTCTCTCCGTTGGACAGCTAACGGCGATTCCGGGCGTCAAGCTGGAGTTCGAGGGCAAAGTCTGCTTCATCAAGCTGCGCGGTGTTACGCTCTGTGAGGCTGTCTTCAAAGACGGCCTCTACACTTTAGAACTGGCCGATGCACCTGTATCCACTGCGATCCCGACCGGCGGTGCATCCCTCCTGAAGGCGAAAACCCCCGCGCCCGCTGGTAAGCGCCTCGACATCCTCACATTACATCGCCGCCTCGGCCATCTGAACTTCTCCGACCTCAGGAAACTTGTTGCGTCGGGGATGGTCGATGGTGCAGAGATGGGTCAGTGGGACGATAATGTGTCATGTGAGGCGTGCCTACGAGGGAAAGCGTCGCGCAAGCCGTTCCCAAGAGATGGGAGACGACGTGCTACTCGTGTTCTAGAGTTAGTGCACTCTGATATGGTTGGCCCGCTCCCGAATTCCATTGGCGGAAATCGCTATTTCATTACATTCACCGATGACTACACTGCGCACCTTGACGTCGACTTCATGAAGCACAAGAGCAGTGCGCTCCAACGATTCCGTGTGTGGAAGGCCCGCGTTGAGAAGGAGACCGGCGAGAAGATAGGCAAGATCCGCACAGACAATGCGGGTGAGCTCACTTCGGACGAATTCGAGGCGTATCTCGAATCCGAAGGTATAATTCATCAGACGACGGCTCCGCACACCTCGCAGCAGAACGGTGTGGCTGAACGCGCGAACCGCACGCTCGAAGATAGCGCAAGAGCGAATTTGATCGAGGCCGACCTTCCCATTGGATTCTGGCCAGACGCCGTGCTGTACGGTGCGATGATACGGAACTTCTGTCCAACACGTGCGTCACTGGATGGACGCATCCCAGAAGAGGCCTGGACTGGGCATCGTCAAGACATTAGCCATCTACGGCCTTTTGGGTGCGAGTGTTACGTCCAGGTGTTGCCGGAGAAAAGTCGTGCGACGTTGGCAGATAAGGCGGTCAAATGCATTTTTATTGGCTACTACGCGCTCCCTGGGACACAGTCCAAGGCGTACAAGTGCTACGACAGAACGACACGCAAAGTGTACAAGTCTAGGGACGTGACATTCGTTGAGCGCGGAACGAGTTCTGGGTGGACTGAGGTGATAACGGACCTTCGCAACCTTCCACCAATTACCCCCGATTCTCCTGTCCCTGGGTCACCATCTATTACCACCAAGGATGCGATGCCATTGCCCGCGGATGTTGTGGATGTGGTGAACGAACCCGAGATGGAGAAGCGAGACGAGCCCGAGGATGCAGGTGCGGGTGCGGGTGCGGGTGCGGAGGACCTGGCCGATGTCGTTGTCGAGGCGCCACCAGTGCCGAGGACGCGCAGGCTGCCCCTGCGTTTCGAGGGGATGACAGACGAGCGCGCGAAGCTACCAAAAGGTCGATATCAGCACAAGACAGCACCAGAAATTGTCGACGCACCTGAGCTTGAGGAGGAGGAGGAGTTCCAAGCTCAGGCTCGCGCTGCTCGAGTCCCAGAGTCCGCGATCCCCGTCCCGTTGACGTTCCGGCAGGCAATGGCAAGTGCAGAGTCCGAGGAATGGGCGAACGCGATGGCAGCTGAATTTGGGTCGCTTGTGGACACTGGGACCTTCGATTATGTCGACGCGCCAGAGGGCCGGAGGGTAATTACGTGCAAGTGGGTGTTCAGCGTGAAGACGAACCAGTGGGGCGAGTTTGAGCGCTTCAAAGCGCGCCTCGTTGCACGTGGATTCACGCAGATTCACGGCATTGATTACAAAGAAACATTCGCCCCTGTCGTCAAGTTCACCTCCCTCCGTGTCATGTTCGCCCTCGCCGCTCACCATGGTCTCACCATCTACCAAATGGACGTCGTCACCGCCTTCCTCAATGCCGACCTTGACGAGGAAATTTACATGTCCCAGCCGCCCGGTCTTCCGCCGAAACTCAATGAGAACGGTGAAGAGATGGTTTTGAAGCTTCATAAATCTATCTACGGCCTCAAGCAAGCGTCTCGTCAGTGGTACCGACTCATCAACTCGATATTTCAATCCCTTGGCTTCACGCGACTGCAATCCGATCACAGCATTTACCTCTGCCGCCGGGGCGATATCATTGTCGTCATTGCGTTATACGTCGATGATCTTCAGGGAGCTACGAACGACGAGGCGACCTGGAACACTCTAAAGGCAGAGCTGTCGGCACGCCTGAAGATGAAAGATCTGGGTGTCGCGTCGTATTGCTTGGGCCTGGAAATCACGCAGGACCTGGAGGCTCAGACGGTGCATATTTCCCAAAAGAAATACTTTGAAGGTGTGCTAGAGCGGTTTGGGATGACGGACTGTCGGCCTGTGTCCACCCCGTTCCCTGTTGGCACCAAGTTGACGAAGGATATGTCGCCAAAGACATCCGAGGAACGTCAGCTCATGCACGGCAAGGATTACCTCGGTGGTTTGGGCTCGGTCATGTACGGGATGCTTGGGTCGCGCCCCGACTTGGCCTTTGCTGTCGGAATGCTGAGCCGTTTCAGCTCTAACCCGGGCATTGAGCACTGGAACGCGCTGATGCATCTCCTCCGCTACATTAAAGGGACGCTTGACCTGGGCATTACCTACCGCGGTCCGGGACACCTTGCCACACCATTCGCGGAAACCTTGCGTTGTTATACCGACGCCGACTGGGCAGGTGAAAAGGACAAGTTGCGCTCGACCTCAGGTACTCTTGTTCTCCTCGCAGGTGGCGCCGTCTCCTGGATCAGCCGTTTGCAGAGTGTGGCAGCTCAGTCTACAATGGAAGCCGAATATATTGCTGGAAGTCATTCAAGCCGTGAACTCATGTTCGTCCGAAATGTGCTTGGTGAATACATGGGGCAGCCACTTGACCACCCCTCACCCATGCACTGCGACAACCAGTCCACAATAACTGTCGCCGAGAATCCAGCGATGCATGACAAGGCGAAACACATTGCGTTGAAATACCACAATCTTCGGGACTACATTGAGGACGGTGATGTGACCATTCATTATTGCGCATCAAATGCGAACCCGGCGGACCTCCTCACAAAGATTCTTCCACGCGACACGACGCTCCGCTGCCGTCGTATGATTGGATTGGAGTAGCTGGGCTGGACAGCGAGGTCAGGGGGAGTGTTGTAGTTTAGGACCTCGCGTCCGCTACACAGCTTCCATCATACGGTCCAGTCATCCTTCCACACAGCCTCTAGCGGGTCCGGGGGCTCGGTAGCGCAGAGTCAATGAGTCATGCGTACACACATATATATATAGGGCACTCCTGTAGTCCGTCTCCTCAGTCTGAAGAGAACGGTCTACAGTGTGACCCTGAACTCTTGACCTACAACATGGAACCGCGAGGCCGAGCAACAAGCTGATGTTTATTATAAGGTAATATTAAATGTTCGTTGTTGCATGCTTTCTAACTTTTTTTCCAAAGCTGGATGAACAGCTCACTGCGTACCTCACCGGTGCATACGAAGACTCAGCCAACATCCGGCAGTCGTGTTCGCAGGCTAGAGACAAGACAGCAAACTTGGAACGCGCACTCCAAGATCCTCACCGCTCGGATCGGATCGTGTGTAATAAGCAGGCCACCGATCAAAGGGTGCGGCTGTCCATTCAGGCCAATTCAATGGCACCGGCAATTCCCGTAGCGAGCGTCCCCGCCATCGCCAACTGACTCTTCCGGCCAGAAAACACAGCATCCTTCGACGATGGAAAGAAACACACGCATTCTCCGGACGAACGGGGCCGTTCCGGGGTGCCGCTGCCGACAGCATTGTCTAGAGTGTATGTTGAAGGGACCCAGTGATGGCACGCAGATTGCGGCACATGGCGCTCTCCACGTAGGCCTTGCTATGGTTGATGAGCCCGGTGGCGCGCCAAAAGGAGGGAGGCATACCGTGCAAGGCGGCGGTGATGGACAAGGTAGAGGTGGATATTTTTTCAACTACGCGTGAGCTGCGGGGGACATCGCGCGATGCGCGGCGCATTTCGCAGCCGGGATCGTGCTCACTCGCGCCCCAGTACACCGCTTGTACCACTTAGTTGTTAATACAAATTTAATACGGAAATTTGGCCTCATAAATATGTCGCGGGTCAGTGGTGCAATTGAACAGTCACGGGCAAAACCAACACTCTCTCTATCAATTTGAGTGTATTCGAGTGGGGAGTGGACCGTACACGAACCAGATCAAGAAATCTGTGATTCCATCACCACGAGGATCGCGATGGCGGGTTGGAAGTAAGTACGAAGAATTTGCAGAAAATGTTGAGGTTGAGAGGATGTGTCGGGCTTCGTGAAATTCGAAATGACTGTGTCGCATATTCTGCCATGTGTCAATGCTAGTCACCCTCGTCACGAAACCTAAATTATGCCGCTTCGAGTTCGTCGATTTTTACTGCTTCTCGGCTACCTGTGGTATCTTCTCTCGCTCAAATCATATTGCCTTGCCCGTGCCTGTTTGCGCAGTTCAACTGCGAAGGAGATGTCTGTACCGCCGCGAAGAAAATGCCTTTCTCGCGTCCACCAATTAATATTACCAATGCCAAAATGAAAATTATTAAAACTTATCCAAAATTCATGGGAAAATGCCGAGGACTGGCTACAGTAGGAAGTCGACAATTGGACAGGCTCTACATGTTCACGGAAGATGAAAACTCCAAAGGACAAACCTACCGTTCAAACGACCCTTCACTTCAGGCGACATCTCTTCATGGTCAGAACAGCAAGCCATCGCAAGCACTCCCTTCCATCATAGCACATGCTGTCGACGCATTTATTTGCCTCAGTCGAACGGTCACGGTATGTTGATCATGCTGCACGCCAGCCAGTCTCTCACAACTTGTAGCGCATCAGTAGATAAATGAAGCAGCTCACGAGTGTCGAGTGTTTAAAATTCTCATTTATGAGCGCTATCTTGTTGTCATGGCTTGTGCATGAGTCTCTCCTTCGAGAGTTTGACGCATTCCCGTTACAGCAATCGTAGAGTTGATGTCTGATATCGAAGCCGAGTAATCTAGGTCACTGATTTCGCTGCTTTTTGTTGTCTAGGGTCTACCCTGGGGCACGGGGAAACCTGTGGGCTGGGTTATGGGGCTTAGATGGCAGGGAGTGGTCCAGGGGCGAAGGTTGTACTGATGAACACAGTCCCCATCAAATCACGATTGACCACTGATCTTTCGAGCGCAATTGGGAGACAAGGAGAACTGCCCGTGTTCCAGAACTTTGTATGCGAGATATATATAGTGTGAGGCGTAGCTGTGGAATTTATCGCGATTCTAGGAGCTCCCTGGACTGCACAGTCCTCGGTTGTGTCGCTTCCAAATGGCAGAGTCAAAGGCCTCTCAAAAATATGCCGAGTCATTATGACAGCCCTAGTTGTTGGCAGGACATAGCGCCACATGTGGAGAACATTTCTCTCTCTCGAAGTTTGCCCAGAATGCCGCCGTTGGGTATGTTCACGCAAAAAGATCAAAAAACCATCACTTTTTTGATTTACAGCTCTTTGCGGAACTTAGGGCGCGGACCGTTTTATTTTTTCCATGAACATTCTATCGGATGGTTCTCCTATGGCCGTATGTCTTGTCTGGTCACGCACGTTTGGACCATAGTGCGCAGCACGCTGCTCGCACATTGTCTCGCGCTCCCGCGATGGTCAAAAGCACTATGCCTGCGAAGACGGCAGATACGGAGCACCTGGTGTGTGGTCTATCTCTCTTCCCCACATTCTCTTTTGCTTTCTTTTCATTTGCGACCACTCCTGGTATAATGTAAGTGGTGCGGCTCTTGGGATGCACTGCGAAAAAGTAGCTTACTGGAGCCTCTTGGCCTCTGCCGAAAACTTGGGGTCATGCATCAGATCGTAGGTTTCCCCGGTATTAGAAAACTATGGCGGTCTAAATGCACATTTATTCCGCCGCAACATTTTTTCGGTGATTTCAGTCTTTCCGCAACAAAAATAGGTGTTTTAGCGCCCTCCGCGCTAAAAAGATGGACATAATCGGTGTGTTTCTTTTGCGGGGAAATCACTGATTCCCGCAAAACTTTTGACGTCGCCCGCAAAACTTTTGAAGCCGCCCGCAAAACTTTTGAAGTCGCCCGCAAAACTTTTGTTTGCAACTTCGCGCAACAAATTTAGGTACGTTTGGGAACTTGTTCAGAAAGGCATAGTAACCATTAGAGTGAGTGCAAGTAAGGTATGGAAGGAGTGGGAGCAACGATGTGAGGAATGAGAGGGTATGATTGAGTACGAAAGTTGTGAAGGAATGCGGGTCCAAGTAAACCGAAGTTTATGCGAAATGAGTGACTATAATCGAGTACGAAGGTTATGAAATAATGTGGGTCTGAACCGTAGTCTGTAGGCTTCAAACGAGTGCGTGTGAGGGTATAAGACGTAGCTGTTCCGTGTATGCGAAGAGACTACTTAAATTTGCCCCAGATGTTGGACGTTGATTGCGGAATATTAGGGAGTTTGTGCAAAAGCCGCACGAGCCGCATGCGGCTTTTGTGCATTGTGCAAAGCCGCATGCGGCACCGTGCGGCTTTCGTCTCCCTATCAATTATGTATTTAAAACTTTTATATCAGTGATATGAAAGCTGTCGGCATTGATTCCGGCATCATGTGGGAAAAGAAGTGTGGAGAATGGCCTTTTTAGGCAGCATTACGGCCATAGCCGCACAGCGGCTGTGGAGAAGCCAAATAATGACGTCAAAAAATGATGCATATTACGTTTGGTAAGTGGTTCAACGTACTGGATAGCACCTAAATTACCATATCTCATCAAAATCAACATCAATCCACTCACAAATTCTTCATTTTATCACGCGGCTTTGCACAATGCACAAAAGCCGCATGCGGCTCATGCGGCTTTTGCACAAACTCCCTATTCAGGCCCTTGCGAATAGGGATATTGCCAGTGTTAAACGAGAGCCTGTCGAACATTACCGCGGACGAAGGGCCAGCAGTCGAGGTGGATGGAGTGGAAGAGGACGCAGATGGTACGATGGACGAGGTGGACACGGGGTTAGCAGTGGAGGATGAGGCATGGGTGCCGCGGTTGTCTGGGTCATATACGAAGGACGACGTCACTGGCTGAAGGAATGGGGAATGAGCGTCATCGCTCTCTTCTTCGACGCCTACAATATTAATGTTACCTGAAAAGGAAAGTCGATTATGGAAGAAGACTTACTGTGAGTCGAACCAAAAGACGCAGATCTAGCCCTCTTGCAGCGTTCTTCCCAGGTATCCAGAGACGGAGAGCTGCTGCGGCTGCGCTTGCGCGAAGCTAAACCGAATTGAGTCGGAATTGAGATCAAAAGTGTCAGAAGCTCACCCGCATTGTAGTCTTTCTGCGAAATCTCCTCAATCTCCGGATCCATACCCGATAGGAACAGCGGGGAATGACCGGAGTGCGAGCCTGGGCTGTGTGGCACCGGCATATCGTCAACCGGCTCCGTTTTCACCGTAGCAGTTTTGGACTTGAAGCGAGAACTGCGGCGCGGAGGACCAGCAGGAACGGTGGGCGGCTCGGCCTCCTCTACTTCGAGCTCGGAGTTGGACGACTCCGCCTCCGGTGAACCCAGGGACACCGAACGTGCACGTGGGCGGGCGCTGGCACGGGATTTACCCTTACCTTTGCCGCTGCGTCCCTTCGACTTCTCCTCTGTCTCCGACCCGGACGCAAGTTCCTCCCCAGCGGTTAATTTGTAGACCGACTGCTCCCACTCCTTGGATGCCGCATATGGTATGTGACGACGAACAACTACAAGTGTTGTGAGTAGGCTGTCGTTGCGACTGTGGTGGACTCACGAATACGGACGGCATACTCCTTGTGTTTCCGGTGACTCGAAGCTGAGCCCTTCGCGGCATCGAGAAGCTCTCCGTTGATCGGCCCTCGCTTGACAAAGATCCTACTGTAATTCTTTGCTACAACAACATAGTGCGAATCCGATTCGCCGTCGGGGATACCATCGCGAGCATCCAGAAGATCGAATACTCCGAATCCCACCTTGGGCTTCATCATCGCACGCAGCCAGGTGTCTACTTCTGCGAAAGACCAGTGAAGACCAAACTCAAGGTCGCCACCCCCCTCAGGGCTTTTGGAGACGGCAAGCCCACGCTCAAACATCTCCTCGACATCTCTGGGATCTGGACACTTGTCGCTCAATGGTTTACCGTCGGGCTATAGAACTAGCATCAGCTTGGCACGCCTGATTAACCGAGACCACAACGCACATCAAGACCGGCAAGGATAATCTTGACGGTTCCGACTTTAACCATCGTCTCCTCGGCGCTGGCTTTGGTCGACACCTCAAGCAGTAGTCAGAGACTGCGAACTGGGAAAGATATCTCTTACCTTGCTTGAGCCAGATTTCGATGCGGCCGTACCCTTCTTGTCGGCTTCTTTGTTTTTTCCTCCATGGAACCCTTTATTGTCTCACGACGAGCCTGTTCTTCGGATACCTTCTTGCTCTGGAGGCGGGCCAGGTCGTATTGCGCCCGCACGGTAGAAACATCGGGAGCCGCAGTGTGGTATTTCTTCCGGTGCTTGCAACGCTTGCACTTCGAAGGTTCGTCTTGACTGTCCTTGGGCTGGAAGCCCGTGCAGGAGCAGCCACTGCTGTCCTTTCCGGCGCAAGGCATGGACGATTGAAGGTGAGACGTGGCAATGTTTTCTCGAGTTTGGACTCGGCAATCATGCTGACCTGGAGTACCAATACGATCTAATTCATCCAATGGAAATGCAATGAGGAGCGGGTGGGCAAGCGGTTCGGTAACCTGCGTGTCCTGAAATTGTACTGGATCAACCAAGATGGTGTCCACAAGTACTACGAGGTCATTCTTGTCGACTCCAACCACAAAATTGTATTCATTCTTCTAGGATCCAGAATTCACTGGATCACGAAGCCGCAGGAAGACCTTGACCCTACCAACATCGGGAAGTAGGTACGTTGTTTACAGACCTATCTTGTTAGAAATTCATATTCTCTGCACAGAACCGTGACCAGGGTACGGGCCACCGCCCATTTTCAGTCCGCTGTTTGCATCCTCCGTACCTTTCCGCTTTGCTCTTCACACGTCGTTGCTCACCCTTTCCATAAATGAGACATGTATACTTTGCATGAAATTATTATGGCAACATGATTTCTCCATTTTCTACGGCCTGAATTTTCGACAAAAGCTCTAAACCCTGTGCCCAAGCTACTGCGCGGGGCCACCACACAGGGAATGGGAGAGTGATATCAACGTCCTTTCTACCCACCTTGACCATCTCGGTCTCGGGATATCCTCCATGTCCCCACTCTGCGGGTGAAACACCGAGCTGTCGGGGAATAATCCCTGCCGCCTTGACGTCTTCGAGGGCTTGAGAGAAAATCTCTGCAGCTTCGTCACTATTGAAAGGACGTGCATGCTTTGGAACGTCAATGGGCTCGTGGCGGACATGATGTTCCTGATCCCCAGCAATCACAGCGTCGATATTATCTTGGACGAATAATCAGTTGTCGGATGTATGGATATTATCGGCTTACCTTGATTTCCATACTGATCCAGAATATCAGGGTGAACTTCCTCGAAGTTATCAACATACTTCCCATATTTACTTCGCCAACGAAACGCATATCCTACAGATATTTATCAATTCACCGTCTGAAATGTAATTAAATTGTATTACCGCCGGCGTCTGATCATGTCCCTTGCCCGAAATGGGATGGTGGTTCCAATATTCTCGGAACTCGTCGCAGTCCTTGTTAATGTCGTTGAGGAACAGGTAATGCAACAACCACAAATGATGAGGGTTGTCCGGATCGAGACCATGTAGTCGTTCGAGTCGAAAGAAGAAACCCCTCCAAGGTCGAGCGAATTGAGTCCCGACCTCAACCCACAAACGTTCCATGCGGGTGTTTCGGGTGGAACTACAATCAATCAGCCACATGAAACCAGTAAATGTCTAATACTCACGGTCCCCACAAGAACGAACCCCGATTTGGCCCTCGGTATTTTATCATCCACACAGAGACCTCAATATTTCCGCCGCCACGATCACCACGAGCACGAGAAGGAGCACCATATTTGTTGACCGCCCTCAAAAAAAATCTCGAGGACGGTGGATGCACGATTATTCGTACTAGCCCGGAGACCTACAACCTGAATAACCGGAAATCGGCGCCATGAATTTTGATATAATTTATGCATACCATTCGATCATAACCATCGACGACCCCATGGATAACAATGCCCCACTTTATTAGCTTGTGATGGCCATCCATATGCCATGTCGAATTGGGACGGGGAGACTCGTATTCTCGACGTTCAAGTGTATGCTTCCGTAAAACTCGTCCCAGACCATCGATTCGTAGGAGAGATTGTCGTACTCGCTCCTTCTGAAGCTTGATCCCATGTGTTCTCAAGAATCCAATGAGGTAACGAAGTCCCGAATTTGGTTTACCGCGCTTGAACCGCTTCGTGAGTATGTCGAGATCATGATCGCTGATATCAGAGTAACGCTTGTAGACATTATGATATTTGAGATAGTTTCGGAGGGTATTACGATGCATCCCGAGAGCATCGGCAAGGGTCTGAAGGGTGATTTTTTCGGTGCTCGGAGACAGCATCTGCGAGCCAAATAGGCTCAACGACCTTCCTAGGCCGACCACGACGTCCGGTCCTCTCCACACGGATTGGAATGGCCCGTTTAATCTTTGAATTCTCCCTATGGACGGGCTTAGTTTTGTTTGAGCCACAGGACATTGGACTTACACCCCATCCGCAATGGCAGCACTTCTCTCGAGATCCGCTGCTATCTGGCCAAAAGCAGTTTGCAGCGGTTTCAATCCAAGTCTGATCTCCGATCTCTGGAACAAGAGCCTCTAATATAATAAGCATCTTTTGGGCAATTTGTTCGGAGTGAATTCGGAGTCGCATTGGATCTGCCTCCTCTTGGCGCAGCAGGGTAGCAGCCCGATCATAAGCAGAGGAAAGGATGTCGTGAGCACGAAGTACGTCAGGGTGCCAGTTAAAGTCGTCGGGAGTGTCTGGGAGAGCAGGAAATTCCGCTGGATGGACCATGTCGTTCAGAGCAATCGATATCAGATATGTCAGAGGTCATGCTTTTAGATAGAAGAACTTTGCACCGAAGCCTCGGTTCGATGACGGAGGATGTCTGGAGACGAGCGTAGCCTGATGGTAGACATCCGTCATGGCTCGGGTCATGCGACTGAAGTTATGAGAAAAGGGAGACCTAAATGGAAGAACAGATTTTCTGGAACACAATTCTGTACGGCGCATACGGATCGGACTTCAGACTCGACTACCCCATCCGTCAGTGATTTGGATCGGACCTCGCGTTTTTTTTCGACCAAAACTGTGTGCATTGTGATGAGACGCAGAGGCCATTTTTGGGGCCCAATCCGTCCGCATCAGGATCGGACATACAACCGTATTTGCCGTGGGCCTTCGATATCGTGATGGAAATGATAGGAGTGTTTGGACTTGCTTGGATGATCGCTTGCGTCTCTTTGTCTTTTCCCATCTTTTCTTTTGTTACTTGCATATGTCGGAAAGCGGTGACTCGCAGAGCTCCGAAGGCGACAGCCACCACCCGCAGTATTATTTCTCAGATGGGTCAGCTATCTTCCAAGTGCGTGTTCCTGCGTTCCTTTACAATATGCAGGGAGGTCTGATCTTTACAACGCCACGCTAGCTGTGTCCCGACGGCCAACCCGGATTGCTCTATAAACTCCATGCCAGTGTTCTGGGCTTCAGATCGGCTATTTTTAAGACAGTGTTTTCGCTTCCACGGGGGCCGAATGTACATCCCGATATCAGAACGGAAGGTGCATCCGACTCAAAACCCTATCAAGTTGCCGTGGACGCTCAATCAGCACGACTTCGACCACTTATTGTGCTATATCTATTGGGGACCAACGTAACGTCTTTCAATCCACAGCTGAATTTCGATTCTCATTTGGGCAGTATGCATCCGAAACAGATGACTTTTTAATTTCGGTACTCAAGCTCTCGACGTTCTTTCAAATCCAGGACGGCATCGCTCATGCCGTTCAGGAGTTTGAACTGAAAGGCCGTGGCTTTGATCCCACTCTCCAATTCGAGCTTGCGCGACGTTACCGGATTGATCATTGGATTGAGCCTGCTTTCCACAGGCTGATGGAAATACCCTTGACCGACCTCGACATGCCCCTCATGACCAGATGGGGCATCCCGGGTTTTTTTTGGTTAGTGAAGACGAAAGCTGAGGTTGAGAAACATCGAAAGCAGTTCCTTTCGACACACCCACAATCGTCAATGACCCGGGCTGCGATACACCGGCTGTCTGCGGTCTGGTATGGTCTCGTGAGTGGAATACGGATGTTCCGAAGATCGTACATCATCCCAATGTTCAAACGAGCCTCGTTGACCTTCTGAACTCACTGCGAGACACGGAAATCACCGGTTTATGCGATGGATGCCGCAAACGCACAGTGAGCTGGATTTGGGGGACGGGCTATGCTACTGTGGAAGGTGATCTGGTTGACAAGGCTGTGGCGACATTGATGGCCCTTCAGACCGATGAGCCGATTCGTGCGGCACTCAGCAAAAATGCCATTCGTTTTACCTCTGCTCCTCCATCACCATCATCATCTACGCCACCCATCTGACCACCCAGTGCCTTTTTCGTTCACAGCCCTTCTAGTTACATCGCATACCTCCATGAACATTCCCTGACCGACTGATGCACATCTAATTATACCCTTTCATTCCTCACCGTCGTCGCTCCCGCTCCTTCCTTACCTTACTTACACTCAATCTAATGATTGCTCTGCATTTCTGAAGAAGTTCCTGAGCGTACCTAAAATTGTTGCGTGGAGTTGAAAAAATTGGGGGCGACATGAAAAGTTTTGCGGGCGACTTCAAAAGTTTTGCGGCTTCAAAAGTTTGCGGGGCGGCTTCAAAAGTTTTGCCGGCGACGTCAAAAGTTTTGCGGGAATCAGTGATTTCCCCGCAAAAGAAACACACCGATTATGTCCATCTTTTTAGCGCGGAGGGCGCTAAAACACCTATTTTTGTTGCGGAAAATCCGAAATCACCGAAAAATGTTGGCGGCCGAATAAATGTGCATTTGGACCGCCATAGAGTACAGCATCTGGGCGGCGACTAAATCCATTAGAAAAATAGTGATTATTGTTTGGGCAAAATCCATTAGAAACGACTTCGCCACAGCCACTATTTCCCGTTGTTGAAATAAATACGAGTAAATTCACCTGGTGTTCAACTTGCCTTCGATCTTTTGAAAAGAACGTACATATTACATAGGTATTCATAACTACATATTATTTGTGACCCCCAGACTGGCCACCATAGCTAGCTGGCCACTTGAAAGCTAGAGGGCAAGGCTTGACAATTTCAGATGGCCGTGAATGAGGATCGCAGTAGGACCTAGGAAGATCATTCGCAAAATACAATCTCCTTCAGCGCCTCCATCTCAAGGTAAGACACATGGGCTGCATCCACTCCGTGTCACATAAACTCCCTGATTTGAGCATCCATGTTCAAAGTGTCGGGATCCTGGGTGATATCATAAAGGCGAAGATATGCCAAGGGCGCGCTGCCGGTGGGATGTAGCCGTGAGTGTACCATGGAGAAGAAAGATGGTTTCGGAAACCCCGGGTGGAAAGCCATAGACGAATGATGTTAAGTTGGGGAAGGATGTCCACGGCCGAGCCTGTGATCGTCATGGCAGCAATACCAAGGCAGATGTTGCTTGGTCCTCTGGGAAGTGGACTCTCGACCAAGAGTGAGGCGAGAGTTGGGATCCCTCGGAACACGGGGATAATCTGGGGAATCACTCTGCAGTTTATGAGGACCAATTTGACCAGAGTGCAGCAAGAGCGATGGACGAAGGACAGGAGGGTAGGGAAGCGGACTTCGGGAATCGAGAGGCCCTCGAGCATGGGCGCAGTAAGTTTTACCAGATGATCAGGCTGATCAATGAGAGCCGGCGGAGCCGGGGGAGGATAATCGGAGGACGTTCCGTTCCGGTATCTGTGAAAGTGGTAAACCCGAGGGCGCATTCTAACCAAATTCTGTGCAGCCGCCAGAATGTCTAGCTGGGACTCCGGCGCGTACATCCCTCGAAAGTGGGTAATTGGCACCAAGGAATCAAGATAGAGGGGTGAACAGAATCCTCTGAAGTCTCGATCAATGAGGATAACTTCGTTCAACTGTGGCGCGGCCAAAAGACCGGAGGCATCACGATGTCCGGTGCATACGGGCGGAGGAGCTCCACCCCACGTAATTGAGAAATGGGGCCCTGCAGAACGCTTGCAACGATAACCTTCCTCGGTCCCCGGTCCTGGATAAAGCGAGATCAAGGCGCAATGTCTTCCAGCGATTGGACTCGGCAATGACGAGATCCAACGATGGTACCGGCAAGTCACTCTGGATCAGCTCCCAGTAAATGTGAAGTCGGGTATTAGCCGATCGAACGAGTTGAGTTTCCATCATGTGCCGTGAGTCCCTGCGCTCGTAAGCAGGGATGGTGACTGAGGACCAAAGTCGCGGGTATGCCAGGGCGAGCTGTCTCCACGAGCCGCATACCAGACCGAGCGCCCACGGCGGCTCGGGCATGATGCAGTCACTCCCAAACAACGTCAAGGCAAATATGTCGCATATCAACTCTGCTGGTTAGACGGTGAACTGGGGATAGAACAGGGCGCTGCTGGTCGGCGCGCCCTCTAGCCTCTCTTGCGCCGGCGAACCAAAAGTGCGATCCTGCTCTGCAATCTGTGGCTCTGCGCATATAGGCCACTGAGTTCGGCCTGCAGCCTTTTCCACGACGCGAGTCTCTTCACTCAACACAATATTGCGGATCTGGAGAATCTCGGAGTTCTGCGGGGCATCGTTGCTCGTCAAAAGCTAGTGCCGTCAGGAGACAATGGGTTTGACGGTGCGAGGCCAGGCAATGGATTGATTCATCGAGGCCACATCGTTAGCACGATGTGGCCATTGTGGTCGCGCTGCAAAGGAAGTGAGGGTGAGCCAATGAATCATATTCGTTCACCTACTTGTTGACGAGTCGAGGAAGGCTGAGAGAAACATTTCTATAGAACCGCGGCTAGCGCAAGAGCAAACGAATCGTCGCCGTGCTTGAAGCTAAGCGTCCTGGGCACGCAATGGCCACGACGGAACCACGTTTTATGATCTTGTTGGCAACTACGTAATGTACGTACACCAGTACACGTGCGAATTTTTTGTTCTTCTGAGTTTCTCAGCGCAACAATTGAATAATAACCACAGTCGTCACTGCCTTAACCCATACGTCCGTGGGCCAAGAACCCCGCAGTTGCCGCCCAATTTCTCAATGTGTATATGAAAGCATTTATTTCTGATACTGGATATGATCCGAAGTAGGAAGACATGGAAGGTGGAATCCTCGGAGTGGTCAAGGCATATTATGGATGTGTTGAAGCACAAGGACATGGTACATTGTCACATGCTTGTCTGGCTCGAGGGTGGATTAAATCCAAATCAAATCACGGAGAAGGCTTTGGCCAGCATCACCTTGATAGATAAGCGCTCATAAAACCAAGAACACTACATGGGATTATTGGCGCATGGCTGAGGATCCTCCCTGATCGCTCACTTGTTTCCGAACGTCGGTTCTTTCAGCTGGGAGTAGTCAATTTTGGAATTTCTACCTAGGGGAAAATGAGCAGGGGCGTAAAAAGAAAATGTAGAAAACAACCCGTTACGCAGTGCATAAAGTGCAAGAGTATAATCTGGAGCAAGTTTAGGCGACGGGGCCCATAACCTGTAAACAGTAATACTCAGACGGGCACACGATAGAGTGAACGGCTATATTATATACCTGTAAACAGTAATACTACAACATAAATAAGTAACGGTGAATGAGAGAGAAGTAAAGAAGGAGACTAACCTCAGACGGGCACACGATAGAGTGAACGGCTGAGGAATGTCTCCGCTACGTAGGTCTTTATATATGTAAACGAAGCTGTAAAGGAAGCTGTATACAGGCTGTATTCAAGGGGAAGGTTACTCGTTATGGAAAAAGTGATGGACGCTGGATTTTGAGGACGTGTATTTGTGATGGAAGGATATTTTGGTGGTTGGAACTGGATGAGGGAGATCTACTAGGCTGGTGGAAGACTTGTAGCATATTGATGCTATCAAAAAGCATTGATTTCCCATCAAAACAGGGCCAAAGTGAAAAATGGCTAGGCTTCATAGCTCATGAACAGATGCAGATTTCATGATGGTTTAACTTGTGGATTCATTTGCATCAACGAGCACTACAATCTGACCTTTTCACATTTCCATAAAAAATTCCTGGAGTCAGTTAGAAAATACCATTTTGCGATTTGAGCGGTTATTAATGGGAAATCAGTAGAAATTGATCCCATCAATATGGTAGAAATGTTCCACCAGTCCGTAAATCCGCCCCATATCTGGTTTTGTGTCAAAACAATGCTCCATCATGGAGATATGCCCCCAAAACCCAGTGTCCATCACTTTTTCTATAACGAGTAGACGCGTGTCGGGCGCCAAGGTGTGACAACACCAGACTGGTTTGGGCACTCGCTCATTGTCCCTCCCTTCCTCTCTTGTGCAAGCTCACCTGTGGTAGGTTTCAGCTCGCGCTCAGACGGTTGGCAGGCACGTCAATAGCACGCGTTTCAAAATGTAAATGGTGGCAATACAGGTGATGGCCAGCGCAAATCTAAACAAAACTGTTCCTCCGATTTCCTCCTGCCAGCCTGATCGTTAATCCAGGGGCTTGGTAGCTCTTCATTCTGACAGAAGCGGTGCCGTATTGCGCTGGGCCGACTCAATAGTGTCGGGAATTCCCATCAAAAAACACTTCCGGCAAAGAAAAATTCCCTGTACAGTAAAGTCGCTGGGTCCCCTTTTCAGCCACGCTTTGCCAGAAATGAATAGTCCTGCTCAATGCGAAACTTTCAGTGTCCTCGGAATTTTCAAGGCGTGCTGTGGGCCTCAATTGTGACCCAAACAAGGTCCTCACCCACACCATCACGGCCTTGGAAGCCGCCCAACACGCTGCGCGTTATTTGGCATAAACGTATTCTGGACCAAGTGTTTGGCCAAAAACACCATTTTTTCCCCTGGGCTTGATGTTTTGTTTCCCCACTGCTGCAGGGGATTTCCAGCCTGCCTGTGTTTTACTTGGCGGCGTGGCGCTATTTGAATCAGTGCCGAATGTGATCTCAGGTTAGTTTGGGGTGGTACCACAGTCAGTCATAGTACCTCATCCACATTCAATAATTTCTGAAGCAAGTTAGAGTTCATCTAGTTGTTAACAAATCTACCAAATGAGATTTAACAGTAGCCATTGGATCAGGTGTTCAAAATTGCGTGATATTGATATAATCTTTGGTTATAACATGCCCTTTGAATGCACCTCTATTGAGTCAGGTCATGCTTTTGAAAATGCCAGCCATTTGAAATTGAATGTGGGGACTGGCAATCAAAGGGGTTTTGATGGCATCCTGTGATCGTGCAGCGGTGCAGCCTCAACCGTCCACATTTTGGGTACGACTGGAGTGGGGGATCCATTCTTTTGTCATTACACAGGTATTGTCCTGCGCCGATTTTTGATTTTGCCTTTTTTTCATTCCCTGGCAATTTTTCTCTGAGTTTTGCTGCCAACTCACAGCCATTTCAAGCAATTTATAAAGTTTGTTCTAGGATGATTTAAAAAATTTGGCGGGGGACAATACAACCTTATTCATGTCATATGTTGTCTAGATTTTAGTTTGAGGTCAGGGAGTCGTTGTAGAGGCCTGGGCCGACGACAGAAGCAGAACAAACATCGAACAAACAGACATTTGTTTGGTGGGATTACCAGTCCCCATTGAATGCATCTCTATTGTGTCAGGTCATGCTTTTCAAGATGCCTGCCATTTGAATGCACCTCCATTGTGCCAGGTCATGCTTTTCAAAATGGCAGCCATTTGAATGCATCTCTATTGTGTCAGGTCATGCTTTTCAAAATGCATGCCATTTGAATGCACCTCCATTGCGCCAGGTCATGCTTTTCAAAATGGCAGCCATTTGAATGCACCTCCACTGCACCAGGCCATGCTTTTCAAAATTCCGGCCATTTGAATGCACCTCCATTGCACCAGGTCATGCTTTTCAAATGGCAGCCATTTGAATGCAGCTCTATTGTGTCAGGTCATGCTTTTCAAAATGCCAGCCATTTGAATGCAGAGGACTCGTTTCAGGCACATTAACACAACTCCACGGAAAAATCCACACTCATTCCACTTTTGAACCGACAGGAAGAAAAATGCTACCAAATATGGAAATATTGCACAACTTGGTTCGCCCGTGGTTAATTTTTGTGCTCGCCACCCAGAGGACTCGTTTCAGGCACATGAACACAACTCCACGGAAAAATGGACACTCATTCCACTTTGAACCGACAGGAAGAAAAATGCTACCAAATATGGAATACAGTCAAAGCTAACCCACCGGCGTTTTTTATGCAGCGCGCACTCGACCGTTACGACGAGGACATCCCTCCGGCCAACATTTATGACATCAATCAACTCGAAGCCATGCGCTTGGCGGATCTTGCATGGCATGGTGTTTCCCCCCAGACCATTGCCAACTGTTGGCAAGTCCGGCATTCTCCCCACATCTTCCTTCATCACCAAGGTCCAACAACGACACAGTGCTCTATCCCGCGTAAGCGAGCGCCAACTCCTTTGATGACTCTCTTTGACAATGTACACTTAGCTGTGCAAACTTCCCCGGCCACGCAGCCCAACGAGCAACAAGCCGTGGCGGGTACCATCGAATCTGGATCTCTACCGTATGCCGTCGGGTATCGTTTCTGTTTTGATGCCCAGACCTTGGCCATCCGTGAGTCGTTAGCGTTTGAGCAGCCTCGCTTAGTTGACGTTTATCGAGGCTATCGAACACTGTAATCACATATTGGGATGAATGCGTTCACCATTTTGTTACTCATGTGCTTTGCGGAGTTTGCAAAGCAGACGGAAGCCTCGACGTCAAGGTCATGTCGGGCATCCGCGAGTACGATGGGAATTTGTACATTGCTTCCTTGGGGACTGGTAAACAGCTTCGTTTGGCCACCGTGGTCCGTTCCGGTCAAGTACCAATTCGGGATCTCGCCGACGAGTTGTATGCGCACACCGGGGATCCTTTCCTGGGCCGAACGGTATATGGGCACAGGAGATTTATCCAGACATTACCCAAGCGGTGGCAAAGTCGATTTCAGACCACCCAGTGTGAGTAAGCCGGGCAGTTGTGTGCACGTCGACACTCCATTTCATAATCAACAGATCATATGGAGGAGTCAATTTTTTTTTTTTTTGATCTTATTTATTCTCCTTTTGTGCCTAAGGCATATGGTAAGGTTGATGTGCATTTGTTTGTTTCGACATGCAGAGCCCTTAGCTATTATGTAAAACCACCAGGGCCGTCGAAACAATTCCCAAGAGACAGTTCGAACCCAAATTTCGCTGGCTATCATCCTGGCAATACCCCGTCAAAATCTGGCCAGAAATGGTTGAACACTGGTCGAAATACTGTTTTGGTGTGAAATATCGGCCCACCATGCCAAGGTTGATGTGCATTTGTTTGTTTCGACATGCAGAGCCCTTAGCTATTATGTAAAAGCACCAGGGCCGTCGAAACAATTCCCAAGAGACAGTTCGAACCCAATCTTGTGCCTTTGCTTCATCACGCTTCCAATGAGTCGAGGCAGCCCGTATATTTTGTTGGGCAAGGAAAGACTCCGCGGTGGTCATACCAGAACCGCTGAGCTCCAGGGCGTGGGGCGCCGGGGATGCGCGAGAATGAACCCAAAAGGAAGACGCCAGACGCGGGCATCCCAAAGGCCCACGGCTAACCCAAGAAAACGGCGGCTGCACATCGAGATCAATTCACACTATAGTGGAGTCATGAGCTTGAAGCGACGATAATTGAGGTCGTGACATTCCGTCTGTAGGGCATGTCAAGACGTTGCGCGTTGGAGTTGAATCCGAACATTGATGGCAAGACGAGCAAGAAGGAATAAATAATGATTGAGTGCAGGTTTATTCAACCGTGTGAGTTGGATCGAAAATAGCCCGGACTACAAGAGAATGTTGAAGCAATTGAGCCACGGAGAAGATGACAAGCGAACAGATAGAATGGATCATAAGGGGATAGATTTGAGTTTTCATGTGTGTGCGATTATGCGAGTGTGAATGGCAAAAAAAGATCCACCCGAAAGTTCGCGCTGAATGATTCGAGAAATGCGAATGCACAGAGTTAGACGATGAATTAAGACTGGCCCCCGAACCCCTGGATCAATTTTGACGGGGTTTAACCTCGAGAGGGACGAGACAGAGTCTGAGCAAGTGTTCTGCATTGTTCGAAGACAACACGGGTGTATTACATCGGAAAGGCACTGATTCGAGCACCGAGGTTCGGAAGAGTGGTTTCAGGGGTCATTCCAGTCCAGTGGAATGAGATGAGCTTCGTATTTTGGATCATCGGATCCGAGAGACATCGACGTCCATTTTGACAACCCATAGTGAGATTACTGATGGGAGATGATGTTCGGTTCGATGCCAGTACATTCCACGACAGACCGCTCAGAGGATGTGAAAATCCACGATTTTGATCTGAACTTGTAAGTTCAAAACGACCAGGAGGTTGATGTTGAACGATCGCGTGGCTAATATAACCCAGAGACGTGGAACTGCCAATTCCGTGCGAGGGAACATCGATAGAAGGCATATATTGGCGTAGAGAGCAACCTCAGGGAGGGAGGCTCAGCTCCGTGGGAGGCAAGCAGTTGTGAATTTGCGAGCGACGAAACAAATACGAGTCGAAATTTGACCGGACGCTCAGAGATACGGTTCAATAATGACAGCGAAAGATGAACAAACAGCGCAAGAGATTGAGGGTTTCAATGCTGAGATGGAAGCTTTGAGCCTGAGATAGTTAGGCAACGCAAGCAGGAGTGCTTGGAGCGAGGAGAGACGTTGCAAGCTTGACAGACTTGATGACATGATTCTGCAATGAAAACGTCGAAATAATTCGATGAGCTCCGACGTGCGGGGGTCAAACAAGGCATGGAGTTGCCCATTGATATTTCATCTCTCAAGGCAATTTGGCAGCCCGAAATATCAGGATAGGAGAGATCCACGAGTTTCGATACTCGGGAATTGGATGTGAAAAAAAAGCTCAACCTGTAAATAGCCGTCAGTGGGTTAGTATATGGTCAAGTCAATATGTCAGTATTTCACATCAGAGTCAGAGACTCTCGCTCAGGACAATCCTCGAAATGCGTGAATTCAGTAAGCCGAAGCGCGAATGTGTGCTTGAACTGTGGAGCTTTCGGGGACCCCAATCAAAAGCGGCAGATCTGTTTGAACCGCAGCATGCAACTGGGCGCAAAGTCAAAGCGATGGTTCATGTAGAGAGCGAGGATGCAGGTTCGACAAAACGGAAAGGTTCTCTGTGGTTCAATGACTCGCGCGAGTGCTGGGAGGCCTTCAGTGGGCCTGCTGTGGAGTTTGAGCCCGAGAGTGGCTTTGATGATGGGCCTGGTTCCAACGAACCGCGATACAACTTATCTCGTCTGGACGAGACGGAATATACTGAAATCGGCTTCGAAACGTGGTGGTTCATAACGTTTAGACGACAACGCAACATGGCGCAACGAATGGCGGGAATGGCAGGGCATGGGAAACCACAGCTTGGAGCCAACGCTCCGCAGGGCAGAAACGAGGAGCTGAGTAAAGTCTGACGTCCCGAGGGTTGACACACATGCTCTGAGTTGGAGAACGGGACTTTGTCATAACGTGAGGTGCGACGCGGATGCGGCATGAGCGCAAATTGCGGGTAGGTCTTACTCGGCTTTCGAGTGTCGTAAGCAAATTGCTCGACAGAAGAGCGGCAGGATAGAGACACAGGATTCCAGCATGAGAAACAGAACCAATAATACCACGGGACGGAGGTTAATCAGCTTTGGACGAGACACGGGATGACACAAGGTACCTCGGAAGCCAACCGGTATGGGATAGGACGGTGAATAAAGTCCCAAACTTCGAAAATGACACGCGGATTTATCGAGCGAATATTGCATGTGATGAAACAGCCAGGGGCCGGGGTGGACAGGCCATTGTGAGAAGCCTTGAGACTGATGCATCTCCAGAAATGTCATATTTCCAGCGAAAGCTGTGCGAGTTGCGAGAATAGAACAGGACATGTTGTGCGATGCGAGATGGACTGAATCCCACACAAAAGCAGATATCAGTGGTCGGGAACGGCGCGATGAGTTCAGTAGAACACCACAGTCAGGAATGGTAGTATTGGAGGCTTGAGATCTCCCCAGTCATTGCGCAAAAGCGAAACTCGGAGGGCTTGAGGATCGGGAAGGTGCTAGATGTGCAGAGAATTACTCGAATCAAAGTTGAGGAATGAGGTTGACAGTAGGCTGAGCTCGGGATTAGACGATACACTTGGAGAAGAGCATCCAAAAATTTTGAGTTTGAGCGGATCAGTGATGAGCTGGGTCGAAAAACAAGCTCGGAGCGAGAGGAAGAATATTCGGGGGATAAGATCCAACGGAAATGAAATCGAGGCTCGAGCTCGGAATGCGATGGAAACGAGACATGAACTCCAGGTTGAGACACGAACTCGAGTTTGAGACATGAACTCGAAGTTGAGACATGAACTCGAGGCTCAAAAGTAACCAACCTAGACATAAAGAAGACAGTCAGCGTCCAGAAAGGAAACATACCATTACAGCAGCTGGAGTGTCTCAGACATTAAGACAGACATGCATTTCGCATCGAAGTCTCGTTATGGAAAGTCAAAGACGGAACCGCGGTCTTGCAGGTCATCGGTGTCGAAGTGCTGAGTGTACGGTCGGTACACCACAGTGAGTTCGTCAGAAAAGGGTCGGTGGTCGTAGCGGTGATCCAAATGAGTGATGGGAGTGCGGGAATAAGGCGTCCAGGCGTGGCGTAAGAAACTCGAGGGAGTGTGGAGTAAAAAGGAGGCGAATCTGGAGTGTAGTGCTCGGGGTGTGTAATATGATAAACTTGATGCTCGGGTGGCTAGAAGCCCACTAGCGACGTTCGGAGGAGGAAGTAAGCGAGCCCGCTCTCTGGGACTCTCGACGCTTGTCGTACACTGGTCGCAATGGTGGTGGTACAAGAGTAAGATTGCACGATCGATCCCCTAACTACCGTACATCATTTAACCGACGTGCGACAGGGGAATAATGGTAGCAACAGGGGAATAGAAAATAACGAGTACCTCCTGCGAGCCATTCAGCCCTTCCACATCGGACTGGTTTGTGAGACAGTCGCAATACAAGGGTCGAGACCTGAGCTCGTGGCGTCGACAGACGGGCTTAAACGAGGGTCGAGGCCAGAACTCGTGAATCGGGACAAGAGCCTTCACAGAGCGACTCGCGACATGAGTCCGGACTCAGGGTGTGGTCGTAAATTGAGGTCGTAAATTAGGAAGTGGGACAAGACGTTCAATGTCGCGTAAAGAGCGCGAAGTACAAAAACAGTCTGGTTTGGTTGCGAGGGGAACTAGACTTTGAGAGCGACGTTGATGCACGACCACAGAATGGTGGCATTCGAGACATGAGTTCATAACGTGGGAAGGGGGGGCGGAAGCTCTGAGGGTCGAAAGTTTGAGCTCGAAAGGTTCAGAGTTCGATTATGAAAGTTCTGGCACCGGCTCGTAGTGTTGAATATTCGAAGAATGAGCTCGCAGTACGAAGTTTTGCGGGATGGAATCTGATCATGGGTCGAGACATTAGCTCGGTGTGTTGAAGATTCGAGGCATGAGCTCGGATATGGGGTTGAGACACGAGCTCGGAGTGTTGAAGATTCGAGGCACGAGCTCGCAGTAGCATGGGGTCGAGGCACGAGCTCGGAGGGTTTGAAATTCGAGGCATGAGCTCGGAGTGTGGGATCGAGGCACGAGCTCGGAGGGTTTGAGATTCGATGCATGAGCTCGGAGTAGTATGGGGTCGAGGCATGAGCTCGGAGGGTTCGAGATTCGAGGCGTGAACTCGGAGTACAGACATTCGAGACACGAGCTCGGAGTGTGGGGTCGAGGCACGAGCTCGGAGGATTTGAGATTCGAGGCATGAGCTCGGAGTAGTATGGGGTCGAGGCATGAGCTCGGAAGGTTCGAGATTCGAGGCGTGAGCTCGGAGTACAGACATTCAAGACACGAGCTCGGAGTGTGGGGTCGAGGCACGAGCTCGGAGGATTCGAGATTCGAGTCATGAGGTCGGAGTAGTATGGGGTCGAGGCAAGAGCTCGGAGGGCGGGAGATTCGGCAGTGGGGTCACAAGCTCGGATTCGGAAAAAGCGCGAGGTTAAGGTTTGAGTTCGGAGGGGGATTGAGTCTGAAATTTGGTCAAAAGAGCAGAGGAGACTCATGAAGCGAACGCTCAAGCGAGCTCAGGGGTATGTCCAAACGTCTCAGTGGAGGCCCGAATAGGGGTTGAGAATCAAGTTAGAGGCTTGAATTTGCGTGGGCTTGCACGGAAGACGTTGTGGGAAAAGAATTCCGGCAGCACTGTCTTGAAGAGGCAAGCCTCGAGGCTGCCCCGCAAGATTGAGGCGAAGATCCGTGTGGACGTGGTCGTCAAGAAAGAGGAGACCTCGTCACACGTCACTCCGCTGTCACAAGACAATGCACTTGTCTCCGCAGGCTACGGCAAGTGCGCCTAATTTCGCTGGCTATCATCCTGGCAATACCCCGTCAAATCCGGCCAGAAATGGTTGAACACTGGTCGAAATACTGTTTTGGTGTGAAATATCGGCCCACCATGCCAAGGTTGATGTGCATTTGGTTGGTTCGACATGCAGAGCCCTTAGCTATTATGTAAAAGCACCAGAGCCGTCGAAACAATTCCCAAGAGACAGTTCGAACCCAAATTTCGCTGGCTATCATCCTGGCAATACCCCGTCAAAATCTGGCCAGAAATGGTTGAACACTGGTCGAAATACTGTTTTGGTGTGAAATATCGGCCCACCATGCCAAGGTTGATGTGCATTTGTTTATTTCGACATGCAGAGCCCTTAGCTATTATGTAAAAGCACCAGGGCCGTCGAAACAATTCCCAAGAGACAGTTCGAACCCAAATTTCGCTGGCTATCATCCTGGCAATACCCCGTCAAAATCCGGCCAGAAATGGTTGAACATTGGTCGAAATACTGTTTTGGTGTGAAATATCGGCCCCCCATGCCAAGGTTGATGTGCATTTGTTGTTTTCGACATGCAGAGCCCTTAGCTATTATGTAAAAGCACCAGGGCCGTCGAAACAATTCCCAAGAGACAGTGCGAACCCAAATTTCGCTGGCTATCATCCTGGCAATACCCCGTCAAAATCCGGCCAGAAATGGTTAAACACTGGTCTAAATACTGTTTGGCGTGAAATATCGGCCCACCATGCCAAGGTTGATGTGCATTTGTTTGTTTCGACATGCAGAGCCCTTAGCTATTATGTAAAAGCACCAGGGCCCGTCGAAACAATTCCCAAGAGACAGTTCGAACCCAAATTTCGCTGGCTATCATCCTGCACAGCGGAGTGGATGTGGTGGTGCGAGAACAAGGAATGCCAGATCACTGACAGACACAGCCGCATCGTGCATCAGTTCTCAACTAGCGCGCAATTACCCCCAAACTGGAAATTCGAGCCCAGGCCAGCGGTCCGTGTGAAACGTTAGTCTAATTTTCGATTAATTTTCGGGACTTGCAGCCGGACATTTCAGATGGAATACCAAAATTATATATTTCGACACGAAATAAAGGACAGTGGTCGGTACAGCAGGTCAATCCATGAGAACGATGCAGAATGGATTCATCATGCCATGTCATGCACACAAGAGTGGCGCCTCGTGTGCACCGAGGAACTCCGCGCGGGTCAGTGGTGCGTGACGGCAATGACACGGCGGTGCTCGCGGGTACGGAGGACCATGTACGCGCCGGCATCCCCAAAGGCGAGCATGTGAAGCACGCCCAGACCTGGACGTCATCGCGCTCCAGCTAGTCGGCTGCAGGACATGCCCCATAGCCGCAGTTGCCGGGGGCCACACAACTGGGCAGATAACGCGACAGCAGAGTTCCTTCGTGGTCATGGCCAGGATTTGATAGTTGTTTGAACAAGCTAGGGTAGTTGTTTGAACAAGCTAGGGATTAAGCCCGATTACCCTCTTTATAAAATTAAGCCTGTCTGTCCGTCTGAAGCTTTTTAAGCTCCGCTGATATACTACACATCGGCAGGTGATTCCCGACCGCTCTCTTCCACCGGCGCACAGGCAATCAGCATCCGGCACGCGGCAACACGTCACCTTGACGTCATCCTTCCAAACTTGACAGACACTGCCTCGCACTCAAAGCTGGCCGCGGCGCACTGCAGCGAAATCTCCACCCCATGACATCATAATACACGTGACTTTTCAGAGTAATCAACTTGAACCAATCTCCCAAAAATCAAGAAAAAATGGTTCCCAAAAATCAGGTACTGTACTACTCGTGATGGCACAAAGTGATGGACGGTCACGCGTGACAAGCAAGTGACTCTTCTCTTTCTTCGACCATATCTCAGTAACTATGGCACGACTACCCTCAAAACTTTGTGTGGCCACCCTTTGCCTTCCGTACAGCATCTACCCGCTCGACCATCTTTGATGTGTGCTTGTTTATATCAGCAACATCAAGCTTCTCCCATTCCTCCATCACCACCTTCTTGAGGCTCTCGAACGTCGTTGGGATGGGCCGGTGCTCCGGATGCGCTTCTTGAGCTCGTGCCAGACGGGTTCTATTGGGCTGAGGTCGGGAGAGTTGGCTGGATGAGGCAAGAGGGGAATTTTCCTGTCGGAAAACCATCGGTGTGTGCTCTTGGCCTTATGGGCCTATGGCATGATGCACCGTCTTGCTGAAAGCGAATTCCAGGTCGTTTCGCCCGGATATCACGTAGAGCATCCTCCAGCACCCCGTCAAGGACCTGCTCTTGGTATCGCTGCGCCGTCATCCCACCTCCCTTGCCGCCGGGTACTCCAAAATCGCAAGTGGCCCTTTCCACCCATGTGCGACGCATCCCCACACCATGAGCCGGATGTTGGATTGTTTGAACGTCGGAATGAGACATTCATCCTTGTATTCCTCGTCTGCGGTGCGTGTCACGTAGATCCGGCCGTTTTTGTCATCTAAATGCACGTAGGACTCGTCGGACCAGATCACATCATCCAACCCTCCTCATTCATGTTCCTCATCTCGCGCGCCCACGCCAGCCTTGCTCTCTTCTGGGCTTTTTCTTGAGGAAGGGGACCTTCCTCCCAACCCGCCTGTGTAACCCGTACCCATCTAGCACCTTTGCGACCGACTTCCTGCTGATGGGTGGCTCAATGTCGTTACCGATGTCAGCGAGCAGCCTCCGCCGATTTGCCAACGCCTTTCTATGGACTGTGTGCTCCATCCGGGGGGTGATGACCTTGGGTCTGCCGCTGCGAGGTCGATTTTCGACAGACCCTGTGTCTCGGTATTTTTTCCAAATTTTTCGCGCCGTCTCGTAGGGTATGTCAAAGGTGGCTGCGTGTTTTTTATGTTTTCTTCTGTGATCATTGCCCCAATAAACTGGTTTTTGGTCTCCGGGTCATGATAGTGGTATTCTCGATCGGGTGGCATAAAAAAACGAGCAGAAACGGTGTGGTGGTTGGATATAATCAAGTTATGACACGTGCAAGTTTGGTTTGATCACGCGTGACCGTCCATCACTTTGTGCCATCACGAGTATTTCACTCAATTCGAATGTCACGCGCCACGATTTCTGGAAATTATTGTGACGGTTTCCGTCGCAATAATTTTCTCGATTTTAGCGAAATTTGGAAATTAAAATTGAAAGTCACGTGGAACTTTATAAAAGAGGGCGATGAACCTGAGGGAAATTGGCAACCTCCTCAACCGGAGTGGGGGACCCGGTCCCCCGTGCTCTTGTAACTACTCTAAAAGGTTGGACGGGGATGGACGGTGGCCGACGCAACACCTGCACAGAACCAGAACTGCACGCAGGTATATTCCTACACACAAACTTCGACCGTAAGCCCCTCTGGTACTTTGCCACAGAATATGCACATTAATTACACTTGAACGACTGTCGACAAACCCTTCAAGATATTTTGCTCTAGTATAATCCCCCATCTAAACTCCTTCAGCAATATGTACCCACTGAAACACATGAGGATAAAGGCTTGAAAGGATCGACCTGCGGACAGCTGCTCGAAATGAAAACCATGCGGGCAGAAGACTCGAGAAGACGCGACGGCGGCCGCTGCACGTCGGGCACGGGCTCTAGCCACCACTGCGGCGCCTTCTTGTGAAGCCGGCGTTGTCCGAGGCCGAGGCGGTAGAGGCGTCGTCCGACGAGGCGGACGAGTTGAGCGGACCCCACGCCCGACGTCTTCGGCGACAGGCGCACGGGACGCGGAGGGTGTATGAGGGCCCACTGCATCCCACACGCAGTCCCGCACGTCGGCGTTGGCGAGGACAAGCACCGGCAAGGCGTGGACAAGTGGCGGGGTGGGCCGTTGCGCCCATCCGGTACAGAGATCACACACATGTCGCCGTCGCCGAAGGCGCAGATGAGGGGACGCAGGGGCGGACAGGGCGGTGGCGAGCGATCGGCGACTTCTGCATTCAGAGCCTGGGAGTTGGAGACCGCTGATCCAAGTCCATGGCTCGGCAGAGCAATGATCAGCAATCGTGTACAAATTACAAGTCGGCGAGCATGATGATGGTCTGTATGATGGGCCCACCGCTTGCTTTTGCGTCGGAAACTTTAATGGTGGCCCGATGGACCTTCCTAATTGAGGTAACATCGGTTTTTGTGTACAGCCCATTTCAGCCTTTTGAAGCAAAACCTTTTTGAAATTTTTTCTCTTACCGTTCGCCAAATCACAGCGCGGAGGTCCAAATACTTTATTAGCTCAACTTAAGTTATAAGGTGAAATGACCGGCGGGACATCTTAAGTCGTTACTTGTAGGACTTAAGTAAGTGATAGAGAACTTGAGTCATGACAGCAAAAACAAAGCCCTCAACAAGATTCGAACACAAGACCTTCGGGGCTGCTTCGCAGAGAAAGAGAAGAGCAAGCTTTAACCCCATATCCAGAGGTAATAATCAGACTGTCATTAGACTATTCTTCTTCTGCTGTCTACCATGGGGAGTACTGTGTGTATTAACTCACTCGCAATTCCCAGCCACCCCCCATCGTGTTCCACACACATATTAATTTATTGAAACAGATCAATCTTTGAATCATCTATAGTATAAATACTGGAGGGTAAGGGCTACAACTCTTCAGGAGTTTGTAACCCAAAGCCTAACAGCTTCCGTGCCAACTATCAAATCACAACACGCTGAAATGGCGAACTCCCTTTTCGCTCCCGTGCGAGGTGCTAATCCCGCTCCCGGCGCTAGTTCGGCGCCTATCGTTGTCTCGGACACCGAGAAGGCTGAAGCACCGCGAGTGTCCTTGACACCTGAGTGCGAGGCGGGGTTGGCAGCCTCAGTTCAAAAGGCTGTAAACAGGCGCAATTTCAACTCCGGCTTGTGAATGCCGAAATCTGCTCCTACTTGAAAGGTTTTGTGCAGTTGAAGTCATAGTTGTATTTCGTCCAAAAGTATAACAGTGTACTGAATTGTAAATGTATGAAATAATTGAGCCTAGAAAATCCAGTGCTCTTTTAAAATTCAATGAGTTTGGATTTGCATGTGACGGATAAAAAGTAGCAGTCGAATCCTTGGTGCGATTTTATTTTAGGCGCAGCATAGGCAAAACAGGATACGGATGTTAAATGTGACCGCTATTGATTCGAATGTGATGGAATTCCGAGATTCGATACGTGCGATGGCTATTTAATGCTACTGGTTCAGGCTGTGGCCAACAAAAAGTAAAGTAGCCGTCTAATCGTTGGTGCGATTTGTTTGAGGCGGGGCATAGGCAAGGATGTTAAATGTGACCATTACTGATTCGAATGCGATGGAATTCCGAGATTCCATCCGTGCTAGGGCCATTTCATGCTATTGGTTCGGGTTGTGGCCAGATTCTTTTCTCCGCAATTTGAAGGGGAACACGCCTTCACATGTCCAACCAAAAAAATATCAACTAGTGCACTGTTTTTGTTGCGAAAAAAAAAAATCAATTTTTGATCAAGGTGGCGATTGTTTCCCTCCTTTTATTTATTCATGGAGCCATGTAGAAAGCACATAACCCCCTAAATTTTGGGTGCATATTTTTATAGGTCCATACTTAATTATCAGCTCTTGATGTACCCAGAAATACCATCAAGACAATCAGAAGGAGGGAAACAATTTAGAAATTTCATAATATATTAGATATGAGAGGTTCCACCTCAGGTCCAAATGCGTCAATCTATGCCGAATTGATCATAGATTGATAAATTGACCACAGAAATGCGAAAAGTTTGAGACAGAAACTCTCAAAACCAAATTTCCGGTTACTTTGGTCACAGCGAGTATTGGCTATATTTTCAGGGTGAGAGCTAAGCTTGTAGTAGCCGTTCTGATGAAAACATCAAATTCGATGAAAAATCACCTGCACCTTAAGTTCTGCCCTTAGCTGTAAATCCCATGATAAATCAGCCTTAGGGCTTTTGAACCGCCACTATACCTGCGTGATGTAAGTCATTGCCGGCACTCGACTTTCATCTCAGACCCAGACAAAAGTATCAGCCGATCAAAAATAGCCAGACGACTGACGGAAATGCAATTTCTCGCGGCTCTCGACCACATCTGGCCAGCCAGCAATTCTGCCCGGGTTATCCCGGAAGAGCGTTGAAATCCAATGTATTCCATCAGCAGAACCCGTGGCAGCATCCATTAGCCCGAAGCCGAGCGGCAACCCATTAACAATGTTGATCTCTTCCAAACAACGGGACCTACGTATGTTCCCGAAAGCCGAAGCGGGGCGGGAACGACTGTCCGAAAACATATATAAGGGCTCGGTTTTGCAGGACAATTTCGCATCTCGCACTGCTTCATGTCTGTGCCATTCTGTGCAAGCACAGCATGTCCATTGGCACAAGGTGTATAAAAGGCCAACACCTCCCACTTTTCACCCAGCTCTCCACCCTCGTGGTCGAAAGCAGGAGTGGGTCGAAAGAGAGAGTGGGAAGCATGGCTCTAACTGCACCATCATTTTCTGTTTAATTTCAGTGGACCCTATTGCCAGACCTTAGCATCCCTTCCCACTCTCCACCCGGCTCTCCACCCTTGTGGTCGAAAGCGGGAGTCTGGGTCGAAAGAGAGAGTGTGAAGCATGGCTCCAACTGCTCCATCATTTCGGATTTGTAAGTCAACACCTCCTCATGCGGTACAGTGCTAATGTCTGTTTAATTTCAGTGGAATTTCAGTGGACCCCATCACCTGACCTTAGCATCCCTTCCCACTCTCCACCCAGCTCTCCACCCTTGTGGTCGAAAGCGGGGAGTCTGGGTCGAAAGAGAGAGTGTTAAGCATGGCTCCAACTGCACCATCATTTCGGATTTGTAAGTCAACACCTCCTCATGCAGTACAGTGCTAATTTCTGTTCAATTTCAGTGGAATTTCAGTGGACCCCATTGCCCGACCTTAGCATCATTTCCCGCTCTCCACCCGGCTCTCCACCCGGCTCTCCACCCTCGTGGTCGAAAGTGGGAGTCTGGGTCGAAAGAGAGAGTGGGAAGCATGGCTCCCACTGCACTGTCATTTCGGATTTGTACGTCAACACCTCCTTGTGCAGTACAGTGCTAATGTCTGTTTAATTTCAGTGGACCCCATCACCCGACCTTAGCATCCTTTCCTACTCTCCACCCGGCTCTCCACCCTTGTGGTTGAAAGCAGGAGTCTGGGTCGAAAGGGAGAGTGGGAAGCATGGCTTCCACTGCACCGTCATTTCGGATTTGGAAGTCAACATCTCGTGCGGTACAGTGCTAATGGTTGTTTAATTTCACTGGACCCTATTGGACGATGTTAGCATCCGCAGGTCAAGGCCTATTTGGCCTCTGTCACCCTGCTGTACTCTGCTACTGGAGTACCCATTGTCCGTTTTCTAACCCTGCTATGCATAGGTGATACACCAAATGTCCACATCCATAACACCTCCTATCGCTATTTTCAATGCGCCCTCACCTGGTGGTCGCAAGTGAGAATATGAGCTCAACTCCTCTCTACCCCAGGGTCTATGAGGGCCTTTCCATCCTCTCTATCGCGAACTTGCAGGCTCAACGTCTCCATTGGCTCATTCTATTTACTGAACATCTACATCCAGCTGATACACCGAATCTCTACATCCATAACACTTCCCATCACCATTTCCAGCAGGCCCTCCTCACCTGGCGGTTGCAAGTGAGAGTACGAGCCCAACTCCTCTCTACCCCGGGGTCTATGAGGGCCTTCCATCCTCTCTATCATGCACTTGTAGGCTCAATGTCTCCATTGGCTCATGTTATTTACTAAATGTCTACATCCAGGTGATACACCGAATGTCCACATCCATAACACCTCCTATCGCTATTTCCAACATGCCCTCCTCGCCTGGCAGTCGCAAGTGAGTTCTAAGGGACAAGATCATCGCAACCTGCCAAGTTGCGACTTCTGTTTGGGTTCTGGGGGATCAAAGTCGCAACCTGCCAAGTTACGACCTCTGTTTGGGTTCTGGGGGATCAAGGCCGTTGCTATCTGCCAAATTGCGACTTCTGTTTGGGTTCTGGGGGATAAAAGTCGCAACCTGGCCAGTTGCGACCTCTGTTTGGGTTCTGGGGAATAAAAGTCGTCCCAACCTGACAAGTGGCGACCTCTGTTTGGGTTCTGGGGGATCAAGGTCGTCGCAACCTGGCAAGTTGTGACTTCTGTTTGGGTTCTGGGGGATCAGATCTAACCAGTCGGCGATGCTTGCCCCTGCTGATTAATCTCTGTTCTGGACCAAGAGACACGAAGGCGACCCTTCGCGGGTAATGTCAATTTCATTGGCAAACCCTGATTCTCATAATTTTTGCCTCCCCGTCACCTTCGCTCTGACCTTACTCATCTATCCATCTTCTCTAACTCCTCCGGCAGTCTGCTTTATCACATCGGAATCGAAAGATCTCATCCAAAGGTGTTCTACACAAGCCCATCCCTGGCATTTAGTGACTTGAGGGCCCAAAATTTGGGCCGTACTCGGTGTAAGGTGTAATCCAATGGAGGACAAGCGGTCGCCGGCGCTTCGCGCCGGCTCTCACTTGCTTGTGTCGGCCTTGCTGGTTTTATTGAAGTTGAGCATGCATTTTTAAAGAAATGAACTCAGCTTGACTGGACTCTACTTCATCTTATGTAGGTTGTGTCTTGACAAAATGTGAGATGACATTCAGTTGGCAATAACGGCATGCCTCGGGATTAAGCGGAGCTTAATATAACAATTACTTCATGCCGGTTGATGGATAACAGATGTCAGCCATGCAATATAACCATATGGGGATCTAGCTTCGGACGGACAGAAGGCTCAATCTTATAAAGAGGGAGAAGTAGGGCTATCTTCTAAGCTGCGCATCCCTCTGCGGACATTTATCGCTACTCATGCTAACGATTAATTTCCCCTTGCATATTATTCGTTCTTTAACGAGATGGTAGAAATGCTGTGCAAGATCCCCGAATTATCTTACTCCTTTGGTCTTTCTTTGATTTTCTTACGTGCTCAGGCTCAGTCGCTTTCTGAACGGCTTCGTCTCACGGTGGCCGGTCTTGATCATCAGCTACGGACTGCGCATCAAATTCGCATGAAAGCTGTTTTGCTCGTTCGGCTGTGCTCTTTCTGTGCAATTTCCCCATGTAGCTGTCCTCTTCATTGTGTTCTCTCTCTGCGGGGCCCTCCCGCCCCATTTGCGTACTAGGTCCATTCCCACAGCATTTGATTGGAATGCCTCGGCTGACCTTATGCGTGATATTATCTGTTCTATCAAAATTCTCTATGGCTTTCATTTGGATGTGTTTGTGCGCATCCCTTTCAAGCCTTTCCCATTTCGCTGCCTCTGTTCTGAGGCTTTAATTTCTACAGCTTTTGTATGTCGTCTTCCCCACCAAATTCCCCATTTGGCCATACTGCTGTGGTTTCTCGTCAGGCCACAGTTGGCGTTGCAACTGCGAGCTATCAAATTCACACCGGCTCGAGATGACGAATGCGTGCCGCAGACCTTCACCTCAAATCGGAACAGCCTTGGCTCTGACCTCGCCCAATTCGGTTCACTTTCTTCCCATGCTTATTTCTAGGGAATTTCCCATGACACAACCGACTATATACAAAAGAACACCGCTGTCATAATACGCACGTTGCTCTTTCCCCCCCACCTCCTTCCTTCCCGCCATTCCCATTGCCCTACTCGTACTTGCATATCTCATACAAATCGCTACCAGAATCAAGTATACAACATTATTGCCCCCGTCAACAGTCTTCTACATCAAACGCGCAAGATCCCAAGAGCATCAAAACGGAGCAAAAACTGCAAATCTCCAGACACTCAGATCCGCTTGAAGGCTCAAACCATTTTTTGACCAGCCCCCATTGGGGCCCCAATTCCAAACATCTTCAATATCTCGCAAGATCAATGTTGATAACCAAACACGTCGCTTATCGCTATGTTGAAAGACTTTTTGTTGCCTGTGGCCGATGGCTGGAACTCGACGAAGACTGCTTTTCTTGCTTTCGTCGTGGCCTTGCCTATCCTATTCATGGTTCCATTTTTTGGGATGACCTGGAAATTGAAGTCTCGCTGACGATCTTCGATCTTTTCCGCAGGTTCAAATTGCAATGGCGGACCAATAGCATTTGTGTCAAGTACGTGAGTCGCTCATCAACAATACACTCAATTCTGACCTCTTCTGCAAAGCCATGGATCCTAATTCGGAGGAGGCTTTAGGTGGCAACGGAGCCAGCAAATGACGGGATGGTGAACCTGTGTTTCTCTTCCGTACGTCATTCAATCCCTCTCTTTGTCCGTCTTCTTTTCGTCCCGCCTATGCGATTAACTCTGGACATCCCATCAGTCTTTGTCGCCATGCTACAAACGACGTCAAGGGTGCGCTATCTTATATGTAGCGTCGCCGACACAACTGGTGTACTCGCAGGCTCATTTCATCCGCAGAGTTATTATTTTACCGGAGTTATTGTGAGTGCTAGATTTGGTACAGACCCTTTTTTTTTTGCGTTTAATTATAGAGCCCCGCTTCAAGACTACTCGCATTCACGGACCTGCCTACAATTCTGTGTTCAACAATTAGGAGCATGGTCTGTGCCTCTCTCCGCACACTGTATTTCATTGCTCACGCCATTCCAGCCCCAGCATCGACCCTCTCGGAATTTTCGGCGTTTCAAAGCATTTTCACTTGCCCAGAGTCTCACAACAGGCCGGCGCGTTCCTCTTCCCTCTTTCCACTTACACCGGTACATTACTAAAGGCTTATTGGTGCGTACGTCATACATGCCCTTTAGATAGAGTCGCTGGTGAAACTGGGTGCCAAAATCGTATCACCGCACCGCAACCGTTGCACAAAGGGTAGTACTCTATAGACGCGTAATAATTACCGTGAATTTTGTTGGTAGAATGACGAGCGAGGTAGCCGAAATAAGTACATTGGGTCCATCCGAGTTTTCCACATTGTCGCCTTCGCCGGAGCGAAGCGAAGGCATGTCTTGTATATATCTTGAGGTCGAGGACATATCATGCCTGTAGTATTCCGGGATACTTCTCAAAACTGGTGTTCCTCATTTACTCTAAATACATCTTTGGATTCCCCTCGCAACCTCTGCTGGCACAAACAGTGTTCCCAGCTGAAGTGGTGGCTGTGATGCTGGCACATCAATTGAATCGCTCAAATCGGACTTCTGGGCACTGTGCAAGCAGTTTTGCTTCAATCTGGTCTGGCCCAAGTGCATTAGAATGGCGGGATTTTTCTGAATTGATTCGCCCTCGATGGACCTTCCACTTTCTTGCAGTGAGAAGGATACTCACTTATTTCGGCATTGCAGCATGGGCTTCTGCAAAGGGTGCTTCGAAACACGAGAATATGATAGTGATAGTGATAGTGATATATTATACACAGCATGGTCCAGTCTCAGAACACTGTGTTCCCAGGGTTATCCCGGCACGCACGAGCCCTTCGTGCCTTCGCCCTGGACCCCAACAATCCTACTTGACGAGCTATTTGAACATTACCCGAACGTCTATCTAAAGTAGGGTGGAAGTGGCGCAAAAAGATTCTAATCGTTGTGCCGCGGTAGAGTCAACCAGTGTAAAGGAAGAGGGGGAACATAAATGGGAGTAGCCTCAAAAAAATTGAGTGACTTCGTACGCAAATTTTGCAACCAATGAAATAGTCTCTCCGTAGGCGATCATGTGAGTAAAGAATCTCGTGGTCGGCATCAAGTTCAGCGGCCGCAAACCAGGTATGTCCTTCCTCATTCGAACGAGGAATTCCTGGCGGAGCTGAACGAGTTCCAACTCTCCCGTGCACTCTAACAACGCGTGCTCCGGCGATTCGATCTCAGTTTTACAGAATCTGCAGACCCTCAAGTTGCGGTCAATCCGCGGGCGACGAAATTCAACCCAACGCAATCTTTCCAAGGCTAAACAGTGGCTCGATAGCAGCAGTTGCGTAAGTGCTTTCCGGTGTTTGGGGTTCACTACATTTAAATAGAGTCGGAATTGCAAACGTCTTGTGGACTGGCGCACTGTCTTTCTCCGGTTCTAATCTTCCTCGCAGGAGATACAATTTTGGTGAGTCAGGATTATCGATGGACCACTGAAGGTACGCTCGAAGACCGGCATTCACGGACTTAATTACCCCATCAACCATACGTGGTGTAATGGTTGTAAGGTTCGGCAGCACGATTCTGAATGGTAGCTTGTCGATCACATAACGGAGATCCATAGCCCATGATGGCATGCCGGAGTCCAAGAGCAACACTGAATCGTCCGCAGCTGCTTTGACATATCTGTCATTGTCCACGGCCCGGAGGTATTTCAAGTGTGTCAGTGCCAGGAAGACTCGCCTGAAACGCAGCGGTACTAGACCAGTTTCTGTGAATAAGGGTGCAATCAATGATCGCTTGTTAACACCAAGTATACTAGGAATTCGGTCTGTACATCTTCCAAGGGCTTGAGAAGGTCGAGATTCACATCTAGGCTAACTTCACATCCGTGTGTGAGATGCGGATCCACGAGAGCCATGTACATTTTGCGCGCTTCCCACGGCGGCAGTACCCCGACCATAGACTCGAGGCCAAGCAACGTGTTTGCAATTGCCCTGGCTTTGCTCGCCTTTTTCTCGTAGTGGTCTTCGAAAATATTTCTCTTTGTGGAATTCAGATTGAAGCCAACATATTTGGTTGACTTGAAAATCGTCACGGCCTCAGTTCCGAAGTGAAAATGGGCAGCAGTCTTGGAATCGAACCATAGATCATCAGTAGGGATTTGATAGCATTGATGACCATGAAGTTCACTCTGCACCATTTCCATAGGGCATTCATCTTCCGTTGCGCCCCATCGGCAGTCAGGGAAATCAGAATCACGTCGTCGGCCTGTTCCAGGTTTGTGATGAATATACCCGCAAGAAGCATGTCTGTGGTCGCATCAGAGAGGAGCTTGAAGTCCGACAGGTATAATGCCACAGGATCGGAGACGACGTGTCTCCGATTAGAATCCCGATTAGTGCGCGGAACATCGTAGATACTTCTGATTCGTGCCTGACAATATAGGTCATTCTTCGGTAGAGCATACGAAGCCAATCAAATATGGCCCCGCCAGCGCCCGCTGCACGCATTTTCAACCAAAGTGTTGCTTGGTCCGTGGAGGGAAAGGCATGGCTGAGGTCTGCGAAGACAACAAACAGGGGTTTTCCGAGGGCTCGAGCTCTGTCGATTGCACATCGAAGAATAAACATGTTATCATTTGTGTGATAACCCGAGTGGAACGCATTTTGGGAGGGAGGAAGCATCCTGACAGTTAGACACCACTGGTTAGTCGCATGTGGATGAGGAGTGTCACCAGCTTCAGGAAGCAACTTTCGAGGCCAATTGTCCGGTAGCTGTTCGGGTCGTCTTTGGGCTTTCCTCGCTTCAGGAGACCAGTGAGAAGGCAGATTGACGGTGCGTCGTTGTCGCGCATGCAGCGGTTGACCAGTTGACAGAGAACATCATGCTCGAGATCGCAGACGCCGGCATAGCTCTGTCGATCATAACCCTTAGAACTCGTGGGAGGGTGTTGTCGAAGATGATCCTTTGCCTCTGCCATCTCTTCTTCGTTGAACGGTTCCGAGAATATTCGGTCAGGCGTGTCGTCAGGCGTTCGGTCAGGTATTGCGGCGGCCAAGGCGTGGTTGTATTCCAGTCTGACTTCGTCAAAAGACTCGGGGACGGGTTGGACTGGATTCATGCGAGCAACAAAGACCTCTTTTAACGCCTCTGCGGAAAAACCCGAGCTTACCCGCTTTGGATTCATGACATCCTTTGCGACCCTCCAGAACTCGCGCTCCGTCTCTGCTTCGAGGAGTTTCTTGTGATGTTCGAGTTGAAGTGCAAGAAGGGCTGGTCGATTACGATGCGCCGTGAGAGCAGCTGTATGGTCCGTGCCAGATGTGCGAGCATTACTCTCAGGTTTTGGTATCGGTTGATACGAGACCTTCGTGATAGACGGGTCGTCTATAATGCGATGAGTTGGGCCAAGCTGCGGTGTGGGTTGTGGTAGCATGACATACGCCGGTGCGTCTGGCAGGAGTGCACCTTGCTTTGCGAGCATATCCGCCGCGTCGTTGTGACGATTACCACTATGGCCTTTTACTTGAATCAGAACCACAGGTGCACGACGGTTTTTAAGCATGCCTATGATGTCGCGGAATAGATCTCCATTGGGGCACTTCCAGCCACGAGAAGACTCATCCGGGGATCGTATTGCAATCGTCTCCAAGGCATACTCGGAATCGGAGTAGATGTGGAATGTCCGTGCTGTATTGGCGCGGTGCAGCACACGGAGAATTGCGTATACCTCGCCGCGGTTGCCAGTTTGACTATCTGGTACCCGGACAGCTTCATTCCAAGTGTGATTTGGCCCCCAATATATTCCAGCACCCGCGGTGGCGTTGTCCTTGCCATTATTCAGGCAGGAGCCATCCACATAGACCTCGGTTGGATTGCTTGTAGCGGTTACTGGGCCGAAGAGTTTTATCAGCTTTTGTTCGAGACTGAGCGCCGAGTTCAGTGCGGTGATGACAGGCGGTCGAGTTCCGTAGCATTCGGTAGGATTGCCGCAGGAAGTTCCTTGGGTTGGCAAGGTTTTGCACCGTGGGAAGGTATAGATCGCTGACTTCTGCGTCCAGTAGGTCGCGCCGGGAGTGCATCCGCCATTTTGAGTTCGAGGACAATGGCAGCGTGGTCGGACTGACCTCTGTCCGGCTCCAGGACCGTGAAAGATTTAATTCGAGCCGTCGCGGTGGAATTTGCAATGACATAGTCCGCCACCGCCTCCCCCTGAGACTGGAAAGAGGTGTATCTGCCATTGTGTGGACCAAAGGTCGAGTTACCGTTGAGGATTTCGTATCCCTGGTCCTGGCATAAGCGAATCAATGCAGTCCCCCTCGGAGAAAGAGGCTTATGGCCATCCGCGCTGATTCGTTCGACGCTTGAGGACCCCCCTTGGTTCGCTGTGCGTGCGTTTAATCGCCGAGACCTATCACCCCTTTCCCCGTGAGCTGCAGGAGAGCCATGGTCTCAGTACTTCGGCCCTGCCCGTCGAGCTTCTTGTTCACCATGTCCACCACATTTGCCGTGTGCGTCAGCAGCGCGAACTTTATGTCTGTCTTGTGCTTCGTGAACGTCTCCACGTAACAGGACAGCTGGTCTTCGTAAATATTTGACTTGATGGTCTTGGCTATAAGTAACGTCTGTGGTTGCAGAACCCTGCGAATTTTGCTGAGACTTTTCGTGGGGTCTTGCCGCCAAATTCACTCTAGAAGTCTGTGAAAGTCGCGCAAAATCAGTGACTTTCGCGGACTTTTTTTCACTGAGTTCAACCCTGCATTTCACAGGGTCAGTTCACGGACTTTTGGAGCGAAATCCTTCAAAATGAAGTGACTATGAATTCACTGGGTCCAATTTTTCCGAGTGTCCAATATTTTTAATTTCGACGGGTTGAGCCGTCCGAATCAACGTAAATAAGACAATGTACGAAATCCAAACTCAGCTCGGTTAAAGGACGCTGCAGCTTTGAGCGACTAAACTATGGTCAAAGCTCGACTTTCAGAGTTTCAAGAACCGCCTTGCTGCTCTCTCCGAAGTAACGTTCAGTCTTGAACGACCAATGCAAAGATCCTACCATCCAATCTTGAAGGCCGTCAACGTAAACCCTCACCATACCGTCTATTGTGGGACCCCACAACGGCAACTGTGCTCGAAGCCTTATAAAATCCCCCATGCGATCACTGCACAGCTTCCCCACCATGTTAACCGCTAATTGCAGGTCAATACCGTGCTCGTGCATCATAACGCAGACTATGTTGTGCGTATCCTTCCTTTTTGGTTTGAACCTTGAAGGAGAACAAGTCCTAGAACGCAACGGTGAGTAAAGTTCGGTGGGAATTATCAGCATACGCACGTTTGACCATGCCACTAGATCATTTGTATAGTCCCCAAGCTTCTGAATGATCGCATCCCTCATGATTCTCGAAGGAAGCCTCAAGTTGTTCGCGTATTCAATGAGAACAAAGCATGGGCGGCACCCTGATTTCATTAGTAACAGTGTTGTCTGGTTTGGAGAGGTAGATGCCTGACGTGTCCCTCCGAAGATCAATGTAGGTGTCAAAACTGGGCACCTTGCCAACCAGACGATCCTTGGCTTGTTTTTCGAGGCCCTCGAAAAATGCTTCCAAAGAATGCATAAATCGGTCCTGGGTGTCTTTACTTGTCGTGAGCGCAAGCCGTTTAAAATAACTGCATCGATGTTTTCAGTGCCCCAATGTCATCGTTCTGTGAAGTAGAGTACTCTTTTGCAACTTTTTGCTCCTTGGAAGAAGTACTTGCTGAACTGGGGTTTCTCAGGTAGTCTGCAATTCTATCTCCTGTCTTCTTTGCCTCAAGGCTGTCCATGACATCCGAAATGTCATCAATATGGAAAAGGAAAGTCAAGAAGTCGTTGCAAACTCTGAGTTGAGGAAATCCAGCTTGAGGGTAGCACATTGCTGCTAGGAGGCCACATTTGAGACCACTAACTTTATGTGTCAGCTCTGTGTCAGAAGTTCCATGTAGAATCCACCGAACGGTTTCTGCGGCAACCTGTTTACGGTGTCGATTCATTCTCAGTGGAAAATCGCAGATCAAGAGAAGATTAGGAAGCGTGAAAGACTCAGCCATCGCCTGTAAATAGCCCCAGGATAAATAGCTGAGGCAATTTATAGCACAAACGGGTTCCATATATAGCGGTTGATTGAGCTCTACGTAGTTAGCGCTGTGTAAGCAATATCATGTTGAATATGACGTTGTTATTAACACGTAATTTACATTTCTCTGTGTGATGGCGAGCTCCGAGTCGGGTCCACCGTTAACGAGGCTGCACACGAGGTTGGGCAACCTGATGTTGGGGTAAATTGTTGGCAGCTGCCTAGATCTTGGTGAATGTCGATTACTCACGTCAGTCTCGTAGCCATGAGTAGTATTAATTCAAGGTCGTGGAGGACAGCTGGTGTGATGATGTGCTCAACAGATTATGGGCTATGTGGCGGCCAGCTGCAAAAGCCAGCTGCCCCCGAAAATCTGGTGGCCATGTACGTACCCTCCTTTCGGTATTCCCCAGAAGCATATCCCCACTTTTTCCGCTCGCTAGGGACGTCGATTCGATTTGGTCTCGCATCCTTCGACGTCAACGTCCTGAGCGTCGGGCTCGATTTGTGAAACACAGGCCGGACTTACTCTAGGCTTGAACTAGTATCCTCCGACTCTCTCCTATGGATCTCACCCAAGAATGTGGTGCCACATTCTGATTAGATACATGGGGGAAGGCAGCCCGTGCTCGAAGATGGAGTGTTTGCTGCGGTGTCAGTGAACCTTAGAAGAATGTTGCAGTAATGGGATTTACGATACAAAAATATGAAAGAGCGAATTTTGTATCTCTTAGCTACCTTTCGCTACTCATGACCAGCTTTATCTCAAGGTGAGCGAGCTCAAAATGAGACCATCAGATCGAATTTTTGCAAAGGGGGGGTAAACAATAGTACCGTACCAGATAGATATCAATAAAAAAGATAGAAGGAAAACAAAAGGAAAACCCTTGGATAATTGCATCATCCGACCTTGGTATACCGAAGGAGAGCATGATTTCCGGGGCCGTATTGGTTCAATAGGTTGCATGGATTCCCTATATATCTGGCTGTCTGGTGGTATACGGGCGCCCATCACGGGCACGGCGAACAGCCCTAATATGTCAAAATCACGAAAAGGAGAAAGCCCGAATGTGGTGTGGACCAAACATAACATAACTCACAGTTGTGTGACTTGAAATATTTGGGTTGGCTCCTCCGCCCTTCACAGCTGTGGGTAACCGCTCGCCATATTATGACCGTCAGACGATCCAAACGTTTAAATCCCCGCCACCTTACTCCTCGACGAGAACGATATGCAAGGAGGGCCTCCAAGGCCCTCGACGAGGAAGAAAATCGGTGTGTGCGCATAGCGCTCTCTGAACTGGTATATTTTGTCTTACGTAGGTATAGCTGCAAAACTCTGAAACACCAAGCACATACGCTCCAGTCCGCACGAGTCCTTTGGACGAACTCACTCGTTCCCATTCGCGCGCCACTCCCGAAACTACATCATATCGTCCATCGGAATGATGAAGTGCCTAATAAGCGATCTACTGCAGGGTTACCAACTGCAAGCAGGTCCAACTTATGCCCTGCCAATCCCGGAGACATTCTCAACACAAGCTCACCTGCTCTGGCTGAGCTTCCTGACAAGTGCCCCGCAGTTGCAACAGACGATGGTGGAGCTAGCGAGGGGTCGTCATGCATTCAACCCTTGGATCTAAGTGGTATGGCGCCGCTTTTCAACACTGCAGGCCTGCGGAACTTATGAATAAATCGCAGACCAAGAGTTATGGGACATGTTCATGCATCCAATTGGCAACGACGCACCATGAGTCTATCTGCCAATACAAAATATTCAATTCCTCACTTTGTCGGGGGTTAAAAGTATTCCCTGGATCTATAGACCTGGGAAATTTCAGAAAACTCAATTGAGTCCAAAGTAGTCCCATTTACCGCGCACTGGTAATTCCCCTAACAAAGTCCGTGTTAAAGTGGTATTTAGGACTCGGCCCGAGAATCCGAGGAAGGAGGCACCAAATTATTATAATCCTCATGTCTTAAGGATTGTGCCCACACAATGAGTCGGAATGATTCAATCTTTCCGTTTTCCCAGTTGTATAGATGTTCAGGCAGCTGCGGTGTAGTGGCAAAGTTTACAATGTGTTTGACACAAAGCGGGCATTTTGTGAATGGGGACAAGGAGCAGAGGGGTGTTTGCGGTGGAATTCTTCAAGAACTCCAGCATTGTCTGTCAGATTCTCAACTGGTTCCCAACTCACTCTCCTTCGGGTATCCTTTCCAGCGCACAAAGTATTCGAGCTTTCCATTCTTAAGCCTCGAGTCCAATACTTCTTCCACTTGAAACTCTTCATGATCACCAACAATTTCGGGCAGAGGCAGGGGAGCTTTTTTCTGGGAGGGGAACTTTGGTTCACCAAATGGAGACAGCAGAAAGGAAGCAGGAATTTTAAGACGGTATGATGAGGTGCCAATCTTTTCAATGACTTTGAATGGGCCAGAGCGTTTATCACCGAGTTTCTTGGCACGTCTAGCAGTGTCCCAACCGTACTCCGTCACAGATACAAGCTCACCGACTTCGCCCTCTGCTACACATTGTGCGGGCTGGCAATTTGCCCTGATATAAACCGGTCAATGATACAAATGGCTCCCAGCTCATCAGTTTTTGCCAAGCACCCGTCCGAAATTTATGTCGTTAGAAATGCTGTAAGTTGAACAGTCGTTTCATGATTTTCATAGCAATGCAGATACGGCCCCAGATGTCACACCTGAGGCTCAGACGACGAGTAGGACACACAACCCGTTTTTTTTTGGCTGATGCCAGGCCGACAAACGGGCTTGCCAAGCCGACAAAATGGCTTGTAAGCCAAAATGTCGGGCTTGGGCGGGTGTCCCCAAGCACAAGTCCATCCAAGCCGTTTTGTGCCGGTGCAAGCTGTTTTGGCAAGCCAAAAGCATCACTCTCGCGCCATCAGACAAATGGGTTTTGTTCAACTTTCAAGTCGACATTGACAAGACTTTCAAGCATAAATTTTGTCTCCCTCTCTATAAAATTAAGCCTGTCCGTCCGAAGCTTTTTAAGCTCCGCTCAATCTCCGCTGATGCCGCCCTGCCCCGCAGCTTGCCATTGGTGATTGTCGGGCTTCCGAGTCTGCCGGCCTACAGCCAATCAACATTCCTTGGCCGGCACCACATCACTAATCCAACAAACTTTGGCAGACACTGCCTCGGTGCTAACATGGACAGATGGCTCCCACGCAACGAAACAAAAGGCGCCACGCGCGCCTATAAAAGTGTACACAGTGCCAAACTCCACTTAAACACTCATTCAAGAGCCGGTTTGCCGGGGCTGGTGATTGACATATTGTGTACACTTTTATAGGCGTACACAACCGTAAATTATTGGCGCTGGTTTGGAATGTCAGCGTTAAACTTTCAGAGGCATTTTAACTAGCGCTAATGACTTGAATTTACTCACTATTTCATTTGAAATTTTGTGGCCTCAGTTTTACTGTCCCTCTAACAGGTGTGATCTCCTAGAAAGATTTCAATTTAAATCAAGAGTGAGTGAGCTGAGAAAATAGTTCTGGGTGGATTTGGTCACATGTGGGTGAAAATTTTACAAAAGCGGGCATGCCAAAATTTTTCTCGGCGAGCCCCTGAATTTTGGTGGCAGCTGGTGATGTGCGCATAGCAAAATTTAAAACTACAAGCGGTCGCTGGCACTTCGCGCCAGCTCCCACTTCGAAGTTTAATGTTGATGTGCCAAAGATTTGGGCGTGATGAACCAAAACAGGGCGTGAGAAGGCTTCAGACACGGATAATTTTATAAAGAGAGAGATTATGACCATTTCCGCGTACCTAAGGACTAAGAAACGCCAACTGCGTCAGCAACGACCTTGGTCGCCAGAACTAAAGGAAGATCTCAAAAAGTACTTTTGAATTTACTTTGGCGTTGAGATTTGGGAACACCTGCTTGTGCCATAGAATATTTTGCAGTGATTCGAGATCTCTACATGAAAATTATGTCTCTCCATATTTTCTTATCTGTTTTGTCGTGAAAATACCTGTAAATTCAGGATTTTTACATTTTTGAATTTCTGTAAGGCGGAGGGGGACCGGAGAGCGGCCCCCCGACCGCTTTAAGGCTTCAGACAGGCGTAATTTTATAAAGATAGAGATACTGGCAAAAAAGAATTGCCGGCATTGTGTGGGCTGTTGGCCAAATCACGTCAATTAGAATTTTGAAATTTTCATGAACTTCATGAGGGTTTTGGTGGCTTTGGCCGCTTACTTGCATCATTATTGCCTCACAAGAAAAGAACAGCATCAATATGATCTATTGAAGTCAACTGCGGAGCAAATTTTAGTGGTAACTTATGCTCTTGAAGCTCGTGCCCAGATGAACATTGTTGCGGCTGAGATCAAGCCCAAGCCCGTTGGCTTGATGCCATCGAAATGTCGGGCTTCCGATTCTGTGAGCGCAAGATCTTATCGTCTACACACGAACTGCTTTCAACTCATATATGGTACAAGCCTTTGAGTATTCTCATACTCAAAGACACCCCAGAAAAAGTTTCAAAGCTGTAATGGGAATATATTCTGTGTTCAGTCTGTTTTTCCTCGTCTGAATTGGGTTGGAGACAGCACATTGATATCTGCATGATATGACTTGAAAATTTAGATTACAGTAGAACATAAGCCACAACTTTTGGTTCCTATCTCGCCCAATTATTTGAGTACTGGAAATATAAGCCATTTTCATTTTCGACCAGTCGTAACGATGCCCCGAGAAATACACCTGCCGCAATAAACTCACAGCATATACCTGGGTTGAGGATTGTATTTTACATCAGTTGGTGCTTGGTGTGCGCGCAAGCGATGTGTTTTCCAGCCAGAATTGTTTGCACCCAGAGAAATGCCCTGTGATAACCGCGACTATTCATCTCACTGCGGACCAGCATTCACATGGGATATACAATCAGCAGAAGAATGTATTGACAGAGACAAGCCCATACTTCCGAAGTAAACTGACAATGCTGGTCTGTGTCCTCCCTCGCGGTGACGGTGTAGTATCACATGACAGAGCAAAACAATGGGAAAAACCCAAGCCCTGGAGGTAGACACTCAATACACACAGTAGAGTCATTCAGATCAGTTATATAGTCTGTTGGGGACGAGAAATATGTGCAAGCCCGTTTCTCGGCTAAGCGAGCAAACGGGCTTGCCAAGCCGTCAAACGGGCTTGCCAAGCCGATCGGCGGGCTTGGGCTTTGATCTACACCCAAATCCAAGCCCAAGCCCGAACAAGCCCGTTGGCGCGGGCGCAGGCCCGTTTGGCAAGCCGAAAAGGGAAGTCTCCACTGGAGGATACGAAGTTGGAACTAGCTCAAATGCTGAACCAGCTTCAACGGCATACCAAGTGTACTGCAGGTTATTGCGAGCGTCGGAAAAAAGACACTGGTGAGATCTTCTGTCGTTTTGGGTCCAAAGAGTGTCGTGAGGAGACCAGGTTTGCGGAAGAGCCAGGTCGTGAGTTTCCAGAGCTTCACACTCGTCGAAATGACCCAATTTTCAACTCGTACTGTATAATCCACAGGAACCAACGAAGCACTGAGCTTCCGGTTGGCTTCGACCATGGCATCGCGAGCCAGAGACTCGTAACAGTGAGCAAGACTCACAAGCTCCTTATGACTCATGTCATAGGTAGCTTTGGATATGGTTGACACAGAGTCTGATTGCGCAGACGGCAGCGGCGGCGACGAAGTTGCATGGGGATCAGTAACATTACTATGGACGGACATTGTTTCGCCATGCACGACAGTGCTGCTTGGGGTTTCCACACGACCAAAATCCATGTCGTGGGATAGCGACGGCGTGGGCTCCGACAGAGCGCTCGGACTACTACTAAGAAATAAACACCATGAACAGGGGAAACACCTCGTGAGAGGGACACGGCAGAGGCCACGGCACTATAAAGTAGCTCGGGCGTAACCGGGCGGGTTTTAGGGGAACCCGTGGCCCCGGCGAAAGATCTAGTAGGAGAGGGAGGGGAGGAGGTCGGTGAAGCAGTGTCGCGAGGGAGCTTCGGGGCTGGGTAGATACCCGCACGAGTCGCGGCACGGGTATGATGGTGGTTTGGGTCAGCAGTCATTGGTCTCGAGGGTGAGTGTCGAAGCAAAGAGGCGGCGGCGGTTGATCAGACAGACGAAAGCCAAGCAGAGCGACGACAGAGGAGAGAGCAGTTCAAAATATGTGACGGATGCGAGAGACGTCGAGATCTGGCACAATTTAGACAGCAGAGGGAACTGGCGTAAGTAGCGGATTGACCAAAGAGCGCAACTACTGACAACTAGCTATATATACTACGGAGAAAAGCGGCAGTGCATATCTGATGGAAAACATGTGGAGTGCGCGGCGGCACGGCATAAAGGCATACAAGATCAGCAAAAAGTAAGCATAAAATAATAAGCAGGCACCCCTCGGGCCGCACGAACGAATACTTCCGTTACAGCAGCGGCCCATAAACCCCAAGTCAAGAGAGGCAACTTACGAAAGCCATTCTCCCTTCTGGGCATCCCTCGCCATCAATAACATGTTGCCGAGCGTGGCGTATACCGATGTCATCGCCGGGGTGGATGTTGTGTATTGCATTGTTTAGCTCGAGGTCATGCTTTTCAAATGGCACGCCCATATCCCAGCAACGTTTTATATCCTTGTCTACGCGTAATTCAGCGGAGCTACGGCAATCCCTGTGAACGAAACTGCGTTGGTCGAAACGTGACATTGTATGGAGACCTGTTTCTCGCGTCTAAGTTCCGCAAAGAGCTGTATATTACACACTATCTGCCCTAGCCCCGGGTAGTCCTGGGCCGCTTTAATTGGGACGGGTTCTCCGAAGACGGGAGGCACGGGAATGTCGACGATCCCCTTGGCTTTTGTACCCATAAACCCCTCACCTTCGAGTCTGTCAGGCAATCAGAATCTGACAGGGCCATCGATCAGGCACTCCCAGCCAAGCCCCATTACTCTCCTCTTCCTCGCATTCACAGATGAGCCGAGTCCATGTTGCACTTCTGGTCAGTCGATTGTGCTGATGGTCGTGTCACCGCCACGATCTTTCGCCAAGATCGCTCGCTCGGCAACGTTCACATTCAAACTCGGGGAACCTGCCAATCCGAGCATCTTCAACTTCTCTGAACAGGACGATTCAACCACGTTAAAGCGCCCGAAAGATCACCCAGATGCTCCGACACCCAATGCGAGCCCCGAGAAGAAACGAGTTTGAGAGGTTGAACGTGATCGTACCCCTCCGCCTCCATTCAATTTACTCCCTGAACCCGGACCTCTGCCTCCGCTTGCTGAGGGAAGCTCTACCGAGACCACGCCGGGCGGCTCGGCCGTATTTGGGACCAAGGTTCCGCCCCAAAAGTCCAGCGCTCCCAAGGGAACAATCCAATCTTTTTTCAGCGTCGCAACGAAGGAGGAGAAGGCGATGGAGCGCGCGCGCGAAGCAGAAAGACGGAACGAGGGGCGGGAAGAACGGGAGGCACGGGATGTGCGCCAGAAATTTCTCGCAAAGACTAAGGTTACCGAGGATGCGAACGAACGAAAGCGAAAGCAGAGGGCAAAGGAACGTGCCGTTAAAGTTGCTGCGGGATGGGTTCCTGGTAATAGGGGGCTTAAACGTGTACGTCTGCGTCTATTCAACCCGTCACATCTAATTATACCAACAGAAAATCATCGAGCTCGAGACAGCTGATCATACGTCGTTCAAATCCTCGAAGGTCGCGGAAGATTCCAGACCGCGACGTCAATTCCAGGAGGATATGAAGAAGAATAACAAACCGTGCGGGCGTAAGCGAAAACCCGAGAATGCGAAGACAGGCGCAAAGCTTACCAACTACGCCAATCCACTCATCTGGGCCCAGATCGAGGCCGCCGCGTTGAAGGCTGGTGGAATGCAATGGTCTCCGGTTGACATTTGTCGTGCAGCTAAGCACAGCGCACCGGAGACTTTCCATAAGTTGACTTCGCAAGTTGTGGGCAGATGGATAGAGAGCTAAGCGAGGGCGCGGGGCGTTAATAAGTGGAAGGACTCGGTACTGAAGCGCGTGGAGAGTGGCTCAGCTCCGGGTGGCCAATCGACTCGGGCGGGAATCCTGGTACGTCTTCCTCTGATCTTCAAATTTTAATGCTAAGGCAATCTTCGCCCTGGTAGGACTCGTACCCTGAGCTCTGCAAGAAAATCCAACGCCACCTCGAGGCATTGCGCACCATGGGAACTTCATTGAGCCTGGTCACCATCCGCGCCATAATGATGGCTTTTATCCAGAAGGACCAGCCCCATATCTTCGACCGTGTCGCGCCCGACGGCAGCCAATTCCGATGCTCCGATTCCTTTGTCCGTAAATTTCTTCGGAATACGATGGGATGGAGTCAGCGTGTCTCAATGCGTGCCGCTCAGAAGGTGCCTGCGAACCACGCAGAAATTCTGCATGCCGCATTTTTACGCGAAGCAATGTTGGTTCGCGATTACGCCATCCCGGCGGCGCTTCGGGTTAATAGCGACCAGACCCAAATCGTTTATCAACAAGGGACAAAATCAACCTGGACAAAGAAAGGCGAGGAACAGGTTGCAACGGTCGGGAACGAGGAGAAGCGCGCCTTCACTCTCATGCCGTCCATTTCTGGCGCCGGGACCATGCTAGGAATGCAGGCAATCTTCTTCGGGAGACCACATTCAACTGCAAATGGCCCAAAATCACAGATTATGCAATATGAACATTTTTACAACTTTCTTTGTATCACTAATTCCGTATGAATGAGCCTCGAAAATCTAGGTAGGTTTCATGTCAATCCGCTAAGAACTGATTGAGTAATGTGGAGTTCTTCAGAGGCATCCTAAAACATATTTTTTGACCGCGCCTTGGGTACTGCAATTAGCTGTAAAAAGGACATGGATACTGTTCAGACTGGGGATCTTCCTCGCTAGATCCCTCGAACTGAAAATTTGAGTGGTTGGGGCACCTTTTTGCGTCTCCATAGAGGAGTGAACTTCACTCCTACTTCAAATGTATTGTACATTATTACGGGATCAATTTTCCTTGCTGAATAGTATGGTCCATAGAATTCAAATCTGATTCACATTCACTATCATTGTCCAGGCTCCAACGTCCACTGACCCGCTCATTAATTTATCATTGGAACTGATGATGCCTCCTCTTGACTCTGTCTCTCTCATTTACCTTTGGTTCACAGGTGCAAATTCTGCTCCCAAAAAATTCCGCATAATCAAGTCTCAGAGCGTATCATTAATCCTGGCTTGTGCTTCGGGGTGTCTCGGACCATTTGTGCCCAGACTCATAGCATAGGCCGTTCGTGAATCCCCCCGCCCGGGGATCTACCTTCCGGTAATCCACGGGCAAACCACATCGCGATGTTCTGGGTGACGGCTTTCCCGACGACCAAATGAGATCACGGCCCCAAGATTGGAACATTTATGTACATCCGGGCTACCTTCCCCTTTGGAAGTTCACAGGGAAACCTGTACCCACGACGGCTGTTCACTTTTTCAATTTGTAAAACGCACCTATGATTATCTGCATCATTCTGGCAACTATCTCAGGCTCCACGTCATTGTCCCGGGTACGCCCTGGGTGATTTTTTTTTTGTTTTTTTCAATAGAGAACGGCAAATATCTGGACGTGCACTTCTTCCACAATCTTACCAGGTTTCCTGGACAACACAATTATATCACAAGCAATTCAACCATATTTCTGGTGACTATACAAGACAGGCCAGCTCAATCTGGGCCGCGTCGCGACTGAGTCATCCCGTGTCCGACAAGTGAATGGCTACCTCGACAGATTCTGCCCTGATTCAAAATGGAATTTGAGGCATGTGGTTCAAAATGTGAATTAAACCATTCAATTCACTCGGCGACAACACTAACTGTGTTCGGTCCTGGCGGCAACTGACGGCATCTCGCCGAACCGGCCCGACACATCGCACGGACCATTTGTGCCCCCTCTCCCACGTTCTTTTTCCCATTAATAACTGATGCATGACTCGGCGTTCCACACCCTCGAGCCGTATGCATGTGAAACACGAACGGAGATTCATTCCAATCACTGCTAGAAGCATCGGCGGCCCTACTCGCGGGCAAGATGGCTCTAGAGTACGTAATGCGTGCGATATAGTTGCAGTTCTCCAAGGAAGCCGCTCCCCCCATTCGCTGATGGTGCGATCACCATACATAGCACACCCGAATCGCTGTCAGTGGGCCAGACTCGGAGTTGCAGTTCTCCAAGGAAGCCGCCCCTCCCATTCACCGATGGTGCAATCACCATACATAGCACGACGAATCGCTGTCAGTGGGAAGAGCTGTAATGCTACCTACCTACCTACCTACCGCGTTTAGATTCTTGTCGTTTATTTAACTTGGGGGGAGGCCGATGCTGTGCACGGCATAACTCGTACTTTACTTTTTGTTCTTCGGGATGACAGTCAGTCCCCTTCTCCTTATGGCATGCAGGCGTCAGACAGCTATGGGTAAGGTATAGTGCATTCAAATACAGTCAACATCCCAAAAGTAAGGCCAATTTTCTCAAAATTCATGTGTTACACAATATGTGGTCAGTTCGGAGGAAGATCCCTTCTATAAATTTGTAGACAGGTGGAAATGAAGCAGGAGTTGTCCTCGCAAAGTCATCAAGGGTTGGCAGTTCAAGTCAAAGCTAAAAGGTATATCTAAAGATTCATGAAAGGGATTACATATACAGATCCTAGTAATTAGTTGGCGCATTTATTTCGAGAATTCGCTCTTATTTGGGATGTTGGCGGTATTTTTATGCACTATACCTTACTTATACAAGCTGACATTGTGTACACGGCTCTGGAGGTTTTAATGAGCCATGAAACAGCGGGATATGAGATTGTGATGGGAAAAAGCAGAAGAGTGGCAGTGCAGTGCTTGCGTACGAAGCACTTCGGGTACATCCGAAATCAATGATCGCCGGTTTGATCGCCGGTTTGATGATCCTAGGCCCAGACCGTCCTACATCTATGTGATGAATGTATTTCAAAGGTTTAGCTCACTCCATAGACAACCGGGGATTGATCACTGGCTCACTCAACATAAACATGCCAAGGCCTTTGTTCGAGCTCCAGGTGGTCACTACTTTGATGGCCAGTTCCCCTTTTGGAACCACTACACCATATAACCCAAAAAGGAAGTTCCCATGATTTTTTACTGTTCAGCCTATGTTTTTGATAGACTTAGCTCACAACTCTGTAGGTGTGCTCTCTGCATAGAGTTGACACAGGTAACAGAATTTGGAAGGTTTCACCACCCATTCAAACTCCAGGTGGTATTTTTATTCACCCAGTGTATTTTGCTTAACCATGTGGTTAGATGTCCTCTTTGTCATGGATGGAACATGTTTCCTAGTGTTTCAATACCCTCCGGATCGATTAGAGAGGTCGATTGGACCATAGGAGGTCCCGATAATCCTCCAAGGGCACTGCTCCTCAATTTTGTTGCAATCTTTGGAACAGTGTGCAGGAAAAAGTGCATATTTGGCCTCGGTAATTTTTTGTAATATAAACACAATATATTGGAGTGACATATCAGAGTTAAAGACACTTTACACCTCTGCTCTGCAAACGTGCACCAATATACTGTGTTTTGGATGTTCTTAGCATTTGGCTCACACTCAGATAGCTCAATGCTTAACCAGGCCACCGGCAACATGGGATTATCCTATAGATTTGGTTAATGGCCATTACAAAGTGTCTGGACACATAGTGCACTCTGCAGTTGTGGCCTACTGAGAGGTACCCACCTATTTGGAAATAGTGCAATGCTGAGCAGGTTCCTATTGCTGATTATTGGTGACTGAGTGTTTCTGAGGTCCACAGAGTCGAAAATTGATGTCCCCTAATTTTTGAGAAACAATCAGCAAAGATATTCCGATTTTACTGCTCCCCTGCACAAAGAAGTGCCACAACACCCATGTGCACATCTGGCGAGGCATTATATTTGGATGTAAAATGGAGTTGCTTTACCCGTCGAAAACGATGAACATGTCGCCTGAAGATGCCACACCCCTGCACAAACCTCCCATGTCATTTTTTCCAGGGTGATTTATTTTGATATTTTTCCGATATTTTCTGTATGTGTCAGTAAAGTCAATTTCCTTATTTCTTTGGTGCCAAAAAACCTTTCTTACTCCCATCCTCTCTTGGTGGATGGCCAGAAGTTCACCTTATCACTGCATTGATTGACTGAAGTATGGTTAAGCAGGAATATTTTTGTCATGGACTTGGCCCTTGGGTAGGGATAGTCAGGGGTTTTTTTCTTGATTCTATGTCATCATAATGTTGAAGTCCAATGTGTGATAAGGCCAGTAAAGCCGACAAGCGGCAGAGCCTGCTACCCAGAAACATACAGGCCTTTTGAACAACAATTAATCAATTAAAACATTACTAGTCTAGTAGTATAGGCAGCCCAAGACTCGCTCGGTTGGTGCGCCAGCACCAACCAGCTCGCATTGGCCCACAGAAAAAAACACCTAAGATATTGGGTATCTTTCTTTCGGTATACCAGTGGCTTAATTAGGACAGCGATGTTTAGAAACCTCTTGATCAAGAACCAAAACTGTTAGTCACAATCCAACTTCAAGTCCATGTCCAGTATTGAATCTGCATATCTAGCTCGAAATCTGAGAGAACTAATCAATCCCTGCTGCAAAAGTACATTATAACTAAAGGGACAGAGATCATACTATGTTGTACATGAATCAATCACAGGAACTGTTTGAACTTGAACCGAGTTGTGTTCCCCTCTCAAATAGGCAGAACATCAAGGTCCTGAACGGCAAGTAGAATGGCTTTGCAGCAGCCAAAGTAATTTGGCAGGGAGAAGATGGGCTTATGCGAAACCTGCTGACAAAAATGTGATGCACCCAAAAGGATTTTGATCTTGACGTATATCAGAACCCATACCTAAAGGTAGCGGGAATTTTTTTGAGCCCAGAAGCAGCACAATCTGTGTAGAACTGACAGAGTTATAGCTCTATTGAGTTTGAACATTGGACAGTGATTTCACATCGATTCAGCACACATTCAGTGTGAAATATTTCCATACACAGATCACAGATTGCCTTGTGGCTCATTCCACCTGAAGATACAGTATTCAAATGAAATATCTCAGCTTTTCTGCACAGAATAAATGTCTTTGAGGCCCTACAAAAAAGTATGTTGTTGCTCCTCTTGCACCTCCCAGAACTCGACCATTCCAGATGTACTACCATGTATTATAGAACAATATGATAGCCATGTCAATAAACTAAAACTCTTACCAGTTGGCCCCGGGCATCTAAGCACATGTTGTGCCACTGGAGCCCAATTCTTCAGAAGTTCAATCCTTTGTTTGATCAAACTTGGCTGATGTGAACACGTATGTGGAACCCGTGACACTGATCACTTTGGCTGCATGAACATTTCGGTCCTAAAGTGACAAAAACTGTGGTTTGTACTGCCAAAAAATACATATATGGAGTCTAGACATCAAACCTGCCCCAGAGTCACCACCAACTAAGAGATATATATGTTTTGAAAATAATAATAAAAAGATCCACCAACAGATTTGAACCGGCCTCATCTTTATGGATTACATCATCACTAAATCCATTAGATTGGGCTCTTAAAAAGACTTCAAAAATCTAATGAACACAGCCACTAGTTTCCTTGCACGAACCAAACACACTGATAAAGATTTTGCCAACTCGAAATTCTGGTCTCCGATTGATTAAAAGAACGAGTACATAAAGTACTCGTAATGTAGCTGACGGGGGTCGTCAGTCCGGGATGGAGAAGAGAACTGAATACAACCGTGTTCAGTTTGTAATTGACTTCAACTTTGACAGATGAACGCATCAGACGACAATGTTTGTAAGACCAAAGCTTTTTTTTTTTTTTTTTTTTTTTTTTTTTTTTTTTTTTTTTTTTTTTTGTTTTGCGGAATAGTCTTGTAGCAATCACGCCCCTCTTGGGAAGACACCGACTGATTACGCAATTACGTGGCTGTGCTACCAGGCATGTTTTCCTTCGTACCATAGCCGGGGGGGGGCTGTATAAATCAGAGAATATTCATGCACATACAGAGGCTATACAGAAACATTTTGTACTGCGAAAGTTAAGTGATACGCACGGTGGATATCTCAATATGAGATCACCCTGAAATTTGATCAAAATTTTTGCCTTGACAAGTTGATCACATACCGTCGTGCGCACTGAATGGATTGCTTAGCATCAAGTGAGGAGCCATAATATTCTCGGGTTTTCTATGCCTCCAAATATTTGTAGATTTATTGAACGAGAGTACACGGCGCAATGCGGTGCTCAAAAATCAGTCCGTGTCTTCCCAAAGGAGTCGTGATTGCTAACAGACCATATACGGATACTTACTTGTTCGTCATCCATTTCTGGTCTGTAACAGAGACTAGAAGTAGGTCACTTTGCGTCCTCCTCACGGGGTGTTTCTGGCGACGCCAACCTTCGCTTGTAACCGGCCCCCCGATCATCAGACCGACCGAGTCGACCTCCCTCCTGCCGTTGAATGAAGCTGGGGCAACGTGAACCCAACCGACAGAGAGCCACCCGAGGAAATGCGCAACCGCACACAATCTGAATCACCATGCGCCGTGTGGGGCTTGAGTTTACTTACTCAGGCATAAACGGCACTTTTTGATAGAAAAACTATGTAATTAGAGGAGACTCGTTTCAAACACACCATGGGGTAAGATGGAGTGCAGTATGCAAGGTACGGGGCCACAAAGTACATCTGATCTCTTTTCACGAACTTGGGTTGTACATCGTTAGAGCCTTCTGATATGTTGAACCATTCATATAGGACCTCAAACAGTTACCAGGTCGCTCAATTGGACTAGAGTGATGTTGCTGAATTGCCTCAATCAGCTAGGTTGAGGTACCTAGCTTCAATTTATTGGTGAGCATGCCATTTGTTTCTGTGTAGGTATAAATCCTGGATTCGTGGTACTTCTTGTACCAAATTAGAGCACACAATACATACCCTAACACGGCGGCGGTGACATTTGGACGGCCGCGGCTACCGTGCCCGACGGGGTATATAAGGCCATAGCTGATGCCAGTCCGTTTTGTTGCTCCTTCCTATCCAGAAATGCCATCATGGAGCTTTTCGAGCGCCCTTCTCGCTTTGTGTTCGCCCGATTATGAAAACATCTGGGCCTGGCCAACATGGCGCACCGTGGCTGGATGTGACATGCCCCTCTTCCACCCTGATTTCCCCCCCAGTGGGGAGCTCCCTCCTTCGACTCTGGAAGCGGTTCGCAAATATGCTAACAAGTTCTGGGACAAAAAGAAAGAAGTCGAGCGACTGGCGTATGCGCAGGCCTCCCGTGATACAGACCACCTTGGGTCGCTCTATCTGGAGCAGGTGGGCTACCGCGTTAGCTAAACGGGCCGCCATCAACGGGAGAATTGACAAGGTTCTCGAAGCCCACTATCGTCTGGCCAAAATACTGTTTTGATGCAAAATCTCAGCACCCTGTTTGGTGATAGTCTGGAGTTTATCGGGTGGGGCGTGATTGGTGATGAAGTTATTATGTAATCGTCGGACTTTGAAATCTCGGGCTGGTTCCGCCGATGCTTGAGCGATCCTTCGTGAAAAATGCAAGAAGCCAAATCGTTTGCAATCAAGGTTGCTTTAGTTCTGTCGGTTCAGAATGGGCTTCTGTGTCATGCACATCATAAAATTTAAAGACCGTCAAACTCACAACCATAACACCTTCAATTATTGCAGTGTTCCTGCGGCGAAAAAACATCGGAAGCTGATTCTTTTCTCTTCCAATAGGTGGTAAGAATTTCAAATTCTGCGAAAATAACCCCAGAAACCGTGGTCTTGCAGCCAGAAACTTCTGTGATTATATAATAAGGCCATCAGCGATCACAAGTCCATGTTAGTCAACAGGCTATAACATGCGAGCTTGCGAGCACATATTTGTTATAGTGTCTGTCTACGAGAGACTAGTTTGGTGATGGCCTGTATTTGTTTGGATTGACGTGGAGAGCCCTGATGGGACTGTTTCCCACCCTATTCCAAAACCAAACACATCTATTAGACAATCAAACATGGGGCACTCTATTTCAAAACCAAACCCATCTATTAGAAAACCAAACACAACTATTTCAAAGCCAAACACGGGCATTCTATTCCAAAACCAAACACAACTATTGGAAAACCAAACACGGGGCACTCTGCATCAAGAATCTATATGAAGTTTGCTTCATCAACTCCCGTCTCAACGCATAATCACGCTTAATCGGTGCTCAATTGAACACTCTTGCAAGACCCAAGAGGTTGAAGGTACACCAAGTGAAACACGGTGTGCAACTCAAACATGTTCTGTTTGACCGTTCATAGATCAATGGCTGTTCAACACACCTTTCGGTTCAAAACGTTCTGTTGAACAGCACTGCTTATGCCGACGAGAACTTTCATAGTTTGTTGGCTATCATGTCAATAGGCTGATCTGTTGAACACGTTCCGTTGAACAGTGCTCCTTATGTCAACAAGAACTCATGTGCTTGCCAGGCGAATGTCACCTGTATTGGTGTTTCCTGCAGAGTGGGTCTGCAGTCGCGGGGAAGGAAATCACTCACGTACAAAGGGAATTGTGAGTGACTTGGGATTGGAATAGGGAATAGAGAGCACGTATGAGATCGATCCATTCACCGTGCTTTCTTCGAATGTACCTCAGTGTCGAAGGGTGCAAGCCATCGATATGTGACGAGGAATCACTCGATTGTTCGAATGTGGACTCGCTATGCCCATCAGTCTAATAGAAGAAAAGTGGTCAGTCGATAAAGGGCAGCAAATGGCCTCGAGCGTGAACGGCGAGAGATGAGGCCAGCTGAGACAAGAAGAGAAATCGAGACACATTGAGCTGTCAGAATAGAAGTGTCAGTACGGTGCAAGGGTCAGGCAGCACAGCGCTTACAAAGGCATCCGAGAGTGAGATATGCTCTCACTACTGTCTGCTTCAAAATGCAACCCAGATCAAGTGTTCAATAAATACGGCAAAACAAAGCGGTAGTATCTACTCTTGACCTGCTAGAGTGACGGTTTCGAGTAGCATTGTTGGAGACGAAGAGAACTTACATGAGTCTACCACTTCCACGCTACAAGACCGGTTCGGACGGTGAAATCTAGGTGAACATCAAGATGAGATTGCGGGTGTACCTTCAAGGACCATAGTTCCGGCATCTGGTCAGTGAAGGTGAAGGTGAACATCCCAACGATACACGACGCGGTGCGTGTCCGGATTCCTGTAAACAATGAAGTACTGTGGGTAAATACAGAGACAGAGCTCGCGGGGAGGGGCCAAGAAACGGAAGCGTACCTTCTTTCCCCGAATTTGTCGGCTGTTGCATTGAGGTCCCAAACCAGCACGAACGTATGTAGTAGACTGAGCCTGTACCACGTAGATATTGCGCAACATTCCCCAAAACATGGCGCGAGCCCAACGTCAGATCATAGTGGCGAAACTCGGAAGCTAAAACGAGACTTACCACAGCGTCAATTTCGGATAGAGCGCCCCGATTCTCTTTTTAGCAACACATGAGTCCAGTATGATGAAAAAAAAAGATGCCGGTCAATAAGAAGGGAATCAAGCGTCCCAGCTGGCCGCAGGGTCTGCGGTAGGATCCAGCTGATAGTGTAACTCAAAGAGCAGGCACGGAAGGTGGGCGAAGTTTTGGTGGCGCCCGGCACGCGATTGTAAACCCCGACGAGTGCCACCTATCTACTACTTATTACGTGTCGCCTCGTTCGACACAACTCGGTACTACGCACCACGGATACACCCCATATCTTGAAGTTTGAACATGCAAAAGCCTCAATGGATGCGTGAGGGAGCTTGTAAGAAAGAGGTGGTCAAGGCTTGCTTGGACCATGGTAGCGAGAAGAAAGTCAGTGCGGCCACGCCTCACCAAACTCTCATCCGATGACTTCGGATCTGCCAAGACGTTCTTGTACAACAATATCTATTTAACTCAATATGAGGAGGTAGTAGAATAGGGAATTCAAGACGAAAGCAGAGACACCCATATACCAGGGGTGGGTGGTCACCAGACAAGTCGGAATCAAGCAAGGGCGGTGAGTGAGTGGAAGCAATGTCAGGGAGCAGAAGCTCCCGAGGAGCCCGAATGCATCAAAACACAGTGCAAGCGAGCGGCCTGTCAGGGTTGATTAACCCTGAAACAGAGAACTTGCATCCACAGAGCTCCATTCCACGGTTGTGAATGACAGGTGGAATGGGAAAGGAACGGAAGCAGAAGGTAATGTATTTGATTTTCTTCAAGCGAGCGGCCCGGCAGGGTTGATAAACTCCGAAACAGCGAACTGCATCCACAGAGCTTCATTCCACAGTTGAGAATGCCAGCGGAACTTGGCAGAATGGAAATGAAACAGAAGCAGAAGGTAGTGCATTTGATTTTCATCGGGGTGGATAAACCTGAAACACGTACTCCACGCCAAATTGTGGTCATTGAATTGGATGACGTTGAACCTCTGTGATTAATGGCCTAAATCCAGCAGGTAGACAACTCGGGCAATTTGGGGATAGGAATATAAGGGTGGATAAACAGGCTCGGACTGCATATGCCAAGGTAACCCGAGCTTTGAATCACGCTGTAGTTACCGAGTTTCTCTCACACATATTTTTGGACGAGCAAACCATGGACTTTCAACCAATGTTGATCATTATTTGTCCGATCATAGTGTTCTGGTTTTCAAGACAAATGGCCGGTGGGTAGTGTATTTTTTCTTGAATGAGTTCAAAGCCATCTACTGCCTTGAGAATAGACAAGTACCCTTAGTTAATTCACCCCCTCCCGGTTCGCCCGCTCCTTGGTGACATGGTAACGTGATCCACTGCCTCACCTATGTTCGATGATCTTGTAACACAAGGCCGGATATATTCTCAACCAACTGAGATCTGTATTTCAATCACATCTTACATTGGTAGTTTCAGGGCCGTTTCAATGCAGATCTCCGATCAGATGTACAGCAGACTCGAAACAGATGCACAGTAGAGTTGAACCTGAAAGACTAATAAGGTGCTCATGACACACACGGGGCTTACGGCCGCCGTTTATCCAACAGATTCAGGGCCAGGATCTTTCCGGCGACGCAACGACCCTGTGTTGATCCATTCCTTCCCAACACGAGAAGATCCCCCATCTGTCTCGCCGCATTTGCCACTTGTTCCTCATTCTCTTCCGCCTTCTACCACCATCCTTCATCGCCCTCATCTTCCCATCCCATCTGTACACGGATTCATGGCGAAGGGTCAGTTTGACTGGCCCCAGAATGATCACATTGAGTCGTTCTTCCCGTGGACAGAGGAGTAGATGGCGCTGAGTTGACCAAGTGGAAGCAGGCAAAGGCCTTCAGCATCCTGGAATCCCCCGCGTTTATCAACCTGAACCTACAAATAATCCAAGGAAGGCATGGTTCGAGGTATCTGCATTCTTCGCCTCCACGCTTGCAAGGCTGAATGATTTTTCAGATGATTGTCCGGAAGTTCACGAACTATCGGAACTGTGTTTACTGCAAGTCTGCAACCTGCGATACCAACCTCAGCTCTCGCCAACGAGAAGGCGAACCCGTTGCTCAAATTTTTCCTCTATCACAAGTGGATGTCAGCTATTTGCCAAGGAAACTCGGAGTCCAATCACGGCCGCCTCTCATCAACACCTTCTCGACACTGAAATTAGACCATCTGCAGAACCTATCCGCGGTGCAAGTCCCCACGCTCAATCAAGAGCTCCTGTCGACCCTCCCTCATCAATAGTTCTGCACGATTCTATTTTCTTAGGCTGGAATTACTGTCGCCCCGCCATCGATCGTCAAGCACAACAATTCACCCCCTCCCCAATTGTCGACGATACAGCCTCCAAAATCTGAATCAGGACCGACGGGTCCACTCGACATAGGTCATGAACAGAAAATTGTAAATCCCGAGCTCTCTGAGAACCCATCTCCGGTGTTTGGTTCATATCCGCTCGAACACTCCACCCCCGGTGCAGCCGTGAAAAGAAAGGCTAAGAAACAACTAGAGTAAGTATGCTTTTGATTTGGGTCTGGGTGTTGTTCTGACTGGAGACTAGAGGGACAGAAGAGCACCGTAAACAATATGCTAAAAAACCTAAACTGCGGTAAGCCTGTGCCTGCTGCTCTCTACCCCATTGCAGAAACTGACCATCCACAAGTAGCACCACGACGTCCTCTTCTGCGGCGTCAACCAGACGCAGGACTACATGCACCACGGCCCCATCGACCAAGTCAAACTCCGGTGTAAAGTCGAGGGAAAGGTGCCGTATATTCCACGGGTTTGGCATAAGTCGATGTCCGTTCATTATTGTTTTTCGCCATTTTAGCCTCTATCGAGCATGTAAGTCCTTGGACACTGTTCTGGTGAGCATGGTTCTCAGTTTACACCACCTTTCCGTTTAGGTTTAAACCATCCCTCATCCACAGACCTATTCAATTCAACTCTGTTCTGTTCATCATTGTTTTGTTAATCATCCGTCTTACGCTCAGTGTTCAGCTTCTCTCGAGTATGTAAGTCCTTCAACATTGTTCTGGTTAACATGCTCTGTTTAACATGGTTCCCAGCTTGCATCACTTTCCCTCCAGGCTCGGCCATTCACTTGATTTCGACCACCCTTTGCCAATCGTCCCTCCCTCATTCACAAGACTGACTCGATCCAATTCTGTTCTGTTCATCGCTGTTTTGTTAATCAGCCGTCTTATTCTTTCTGGATACGTTTAGTGTTTCACCTTCTCTCGAGCTTGTAAGTCCTTCAACACTGTTCTGGTTAATATGTTCTGTCTAACATGATTGTCAGCTCCGGGCCACAACCATTTGCTTGATTTCCGCCACCCTTCGCCAATTGTTCCACCCCCATTCGCAAGACCGACTCAATCCAATTCTGTTTTGTTCAACGCTGTTTTGTTAATCAGCCGTCTCATCCTTTCTGCCTTCAATTTCGGTTTGAACACGTTTCATCGGTTCATTCGTTGCCCCTTGTTCACCCGAGTTATATAATGAAATAAATGTTCCTTTGGATACTAGTGGCTCACTACAAGCGATTGAACAATCACAGATTAAGACAGATCATGTATTGAGACGCAAAGTGATCAAGCAAACTTCATATGGTTACTGCTGCATCACCTGTCAGATGTGTGACAAACTTTCTGGTGTGAGTCCAAATTCCTTGTTAATATGATATAGATATGAATACTATACGCTATTTGGTGTATTATATTCATATTTGGCTGTAACTTGTGACTCTTGACTTTTGTATACGTAGATTTCCCATATGGGCTTCATCCTATCGAAAAACAATCGCCCAAGCTGCTAGGATGAAGGCTGCCGAATCAATTCCTCTTCATCATCGGACCCGTAATCCAATATTTATATTTGCGCTCGCCGGATACTATGTCAATCAAATGGAAAATTTGTGCTGAGACCACTGCGATGCGTGGAAATGCTTGCATCGTAAGTGGCAGGATCATTGTACACGTTTGGCCCGGACAATATTGCACTGAGTGCTCTGAGCGACCCATGGAAAATTCAACCCCCGGCGACTCAAGTTGTGAACCACAGGAGTCTCCTGGCTCAAGTCGTGAGTGAATGAGGATCACCGCGTTGCGATCTTATCCAGATGCTCCAGAAAGACAAGGACGATGAACTCGAAAGTCTACGATGTGAAAACGACACTTGCAGGTCACAATCACAGCAGATGGCAGATAGACTTGCAAAAGTTCGGGTTTTCATTGTATCCGAGACTCTGAGCTCACATCGAGAAGTTAGAAACGGACGGAAAAAGATGGAGGATCCTTGATGTGCGTCACTGCGCTCGAAATTCCATGGTAACTTATATGGGCATTCTAGACAGAAAAATACAAGGAACTCCAAATTGCGAGATCGGAAAATGAACGGAACACGATCAGAATAAGCGAACAACAAGACCAGTTGGCGAAGGTTCGTCCTGAACAGGACGAATACTACTGCTGAATTCCGTGCTAACATCGAGTAGTTTGAAGCCTATGTGCAGAGTCTTCTGAGTCAGGCAGTGAGTCCCCCGTTCCTGAGAGGATCTCGTAAATCATATCAGCTTCTATTTCCAGAAAGAGAAAGATGATGAACTCCAGATTCTACGATTGGAAAATGAAGAGTACAGAGAACAGGTTCGAATTACATAGGAGCTGGTGAGATAAATCCATATTAACCGCAAAAAAGCAGCCGTCGCAACGAACCCTATTTATTGAACAAGAACGAGCCCAGAACTTCATGGATGAACTTCTCAATTTGGAAGCAGATGAATACGGCCCTCAGTTAAACACCATATCTGATCGTGATGTCTTTGGAAGCGCTGCCAACGAGACCGATTCAGACAGGGATCAGCTCGGGGAACCGGATTCTACGGAGTCACTGACAACTTCAAAGTCAGGAGGTATCGACAGGGCCATCTACTGACTTGCATGGAGCTTAAACCGTATAGGTCCGGACCAATCCAGCGACAGCTACTTACTCGTCATCATCAAAAGTAAATACTAATTGCCTCTTATCGCCCACAGGAGGTGGAAATTCTTGAGCCAAATTGCATGACCATGTTCAGTGGGGAGTATTAGACACCTTTTGGATTGACCGCCGCTGTGCTGACCCGGCATGCCGTCAATAATTGATCGATTTGGTGATGTGTGATTTTGTTTCAAACACTCAAATGCAAGGTTCGCGACATTGTCTCCTCATAGGGAAAGGATTCGGAATGGTGTGTATGAGTCCTGAGAACACGCCAGGCAAGTTTAAGCCGCTAAACGTTGTGGAATATGTGCGGGAAAGGCCCAGACTTTCGTTGTCAGACCAGGCAACATTCTGCTGATGACTGATCGACCTCGTCTGCCTGCATTCATCGCCGCATTGGAGTCAAATTTGGTGGGTGGCTTCCAGGGGGCAAAGGACATTATATGCAAAGCATGATTATTGCCCTGCCCACCCAAAACTCACCCTATTGTACTGGTTCTCACACGCCATGTGGTTTCGATGCTGAGGGCTTGGAGTGATACTTCTGTGGTGTTGTGGACAAGATGGACCCTGGCAGGGGCAGAGGGGATAAGTGAGTGCCTACTACAAGGTTGATTTGTCATTGGAATGGTTTCCTGTATTTTCTTTCGATGTTGCAATGGCTCTGTACCACCCAATGCAGTGATTCTTATGGGGGAGACTTCAGTAAGTAATACTCAATACCCCAGGGTGTATGGTGGTGAAAGGTAGTTGGGATTGGCCCATGGGTTACGAATTAATAAGCCAATTAGTATTTACTTTTGATGATGACGAGTATGGGATGCATCAGCCAGCGATTCGAAGCTCGCCTACATCCACACCTGCAGTTCTTTGAGTGCTGAGGTCATGAACAGCCTTAGCATGGACGAGTGCGACCGGTTCCACGTTCATAGGCTTTGCCGAGATAATCGCACAGCGTTCATAGTGGTACGACGCGGAAAGACCAATCCAGAGGAGCTGGTGAATATCCGAACTGGGGACAAGGGAACAGTGAAGAGGTTGATTCAGATGCTGAATGGTTAGTACTGTAGTAATCCGACCAACTGTCCACTGGGTGTCACCCGTCACCTACAGTGTTCACTAGTGTATAGTCTAGCATTCTGAAGCACGTGAAAGGCTTGCTTTTTGAATTCCAAAAGATATATATATTCACAACGTAGTACATGGATAGTCTGGAGTTTATCGCGCCCCGGTGGATCGGTGATGAGGTTATTATATAATCGTCGGAGCTTGAATTACTTTCCCCCACGGTTCTTTCCAATTCTTCCGCACATCTGACGCCGGCCGGCCGCTAGGACCCCATATCCACAGCCCATGGCCTCTCGATATCGATGGAATAGCGAACAGGGCCGTCATACAGTCGCTCTCGCGGTGAAGAAGTGCATTCCGCAGTGGTCAAACGGCCTATATCCGTGGCAACTCGAGTTCATCATTCGGATCCTGGACGGCAAGGATGCCATCTGTTGCACAGCGACGGGAGACGGCAAATCAGCGCTATTTGCGGTACCCATCATAGTCCTTCGTGAGGTGTGGGCCAATCGGCATCTATATCCGGATTTGCCCACACGCGCTACGCCGGTCGGGATTGTCATTACTCCGACCAAAGGCCTGGCCAGCAACATCGTGAGAGCTTCTAGATCTCCCCTCCATCTGTCTTCGCATCTACTTATCGGCCTGTCCAGGTTCTGGAACTCGAAAAGCTTACTGTACCTGCTCTGACATACTGCAGCGAGACTGTCTCTGAGGCGCGGAAAGCCGGCGTAAATCTTACAGGCCAGATCATGGAGTGTAAGTGGAATGTGATCTGTGTCGACCCTGAACATCTTCGGGAGAAAGCATGGAGACAGATACCAGCCGCCGATAAATTCCGAGCGAACCTTGTCTATGGCTGCGTGGATGAAGCACACTTGATGAGAGAGTGGGGAGCTGTGTTTCATCCATTGTTCAAGCATATCGGCCGCTTTTTCCGTGGCTCCTGTCCCTCCACCATGGCCGTAATTGCCCTCTCAGCCAAGATACAACCTGGTGCCGCTTTCGAAGGAGTCTGTGAAACCCTCGGCTTTACCGAAGGAGATCTCTATGTGATGCGCCGCTCCAACGAACGTCCAAACACTCAATTCATCATGCAGCCCCTTGCGCATGGAATCGGAAGCTCGGAGTTCCCGTCCCTGCTCGAATTTATCCAGTCCGGCCGGAAAGGTGTCGTCCATTGCCGAACCATCGATCTTGTCTTTCGCGTCTACATCTATCTCTGGAAATGTCAGGCCCCCGGTCCCCATCGCCTCCGGCGCGTGAAAATGTACCACTCTCTACGGACTGCCGAGGACAATCAACAAATCCTAGCCGACCTCGAAAACGACCCGTACTGCCAGCTTGTGATTGCAACAGTTGCATTTTCAAACGGCCTCAACGTGAAATCGCTGCTTGACAGCATCTCCATGGGTGTTCCTGAGACCGTAGATAAGCTGTGCCAAGACCAAGGTCGCGTTGGTCGCGATCCAACTACTTTCGCTCGTGGTATTGTTCTATATCAACCCAGCACGCTGCTGGCCGCCGAAAAACAGCTAGGCCGTGAGTCGCCTCTCTGTTGATGTGAAATGGTGCTTACATGCCTCAGTTCCCCCGTCCGTTAAGTCCAAACCTCGAACGAAAACTGCAGCTGTGGCTGAGCCTGTGAACCCGCCGCGTGAGTGGTCCTTATCTTGGATTCGGTGGGGCGCTAAATTCCTGAATTAAATACAGCCGCCAAAGGCAAGCCAAAAAAGAAACCAGCTCCAATGGAACCTGCGAGAGCCGCAGTTCTGACAGAGAAGATATGCTACATCGCTGCCTTCAACAGAACTTACCAGAACCCGCCCCTCGAGACCACCACCTTAGACTGCAATGCCGCCGGGCGTCCCTACCCGTGTAGCCTCTGCATAGCACGAAAGCCGAAAGCCCTCACCCTCTTACCTTCCCCGCTTCCGCCTGGCGTCGTTCTCCCTCCCTTCGTGCCACCAGCTCTGAATTCCGCTGCTCCCGTTGCGAAAAAAAACAAACTATCGAAAAAAGAGCGCGCTGAAGTTGAGTCGGCTTTGAACGCCTTCGGGGCCGAGCTCTACTCCTCCGAGCGCACGCGCATGCGCAACAGCAATCGCCCTCGGTCTTTGTACTTCCCCACTTCCATTGTCGACTCCATCGTTACACGGCTCCTTCTCGTGGATTCTATGGACTCCCTTGTCACTCTCATCGCGCCTTGGGCTTTTTCGGGAGCGTACCTCGTGTCCTTGTACCGGATTGTCGCTGACCTCGCCGAAACTATCTTGAACCAACGCAAGGTGGCGAAACCTGGGAAGAAGAGCGCAAAGGGAACAGGTGAGAAGCGGAGATCTAAGAAGAGAGCCCATCAAAGCTCTGAAAGTGAAGACAACTACTCCGCCGAGGAGGAGCCCGAAGAAACTCCTGTAGATGAATTACCGCCGCCACCATCCTCGCCCCATCCTCGCCCCACCAAAAGGCGCCGTCCACTTGACACAGTCACGAATACAGGACGTCCTTCGGCTGCCACCAAAACACCCAGAGAAAAATTACAGACCGCGGCGGTGGTTGCAGCAGGCTATCGGCCACAATACAATACTAAGCGTCGTGGAGAGTGGTAAAATATGTTTATTTTTATTAACGGACTGTATAGCTATTATTCGTCCTCGTCGCTATTTTCACTCGCGGAACTGTTTTCAATGTCATCCTCGCTTTCCTCCCTTTCAACTTCAGACTGCACTGAGTCATCGCTCTCCGCGTCCGACGCATCTCCTTCCCCTTCGACCTCCAAAATCTTTTCAAACTCTTCAACATCGTACCAATCCGTGTTCATCTTGTCGTCCGCATCGATATACGGCGCCAAATCCGATCCGCTTTCGAGTTGGTCCTCGCTGTGGTCGGTATTGTCCCATTCCTCAACGCAATCTGCGAGCAAACGATATGGGTTGACCTGTTTGCAAGGTGATGCTGAAGATGGAGAGGGACTGGACGGTTCAGAAGCTTCGGATGGAGGGGGAGTGGACGGTTCAGAGGTGCTGGAAGATTCAGAGCTGTCCGAGTCTGAGTCTTCAGAGCTTGAAGGTGAGTCGACACGAATTGGAGATGAGACTCGTTCCGTCGCCGCGGGACTCGAGTCGCTGGGTGGTTCAGTTTCAGGACCGCGGTTTCGTAGGTTTTCCATCTCCCGCAGGATGTCTGTGTATGCTGCTCCCTCCACCAAGAACTCGGCCATCTTTCCCTGTCGAAGGCGCTGGTATCCACGGTCGAACCTATTCACTGCGGCATGCCCCATGCTTCGGCCGCTCCGAAAATAATGAAGCTCCTCCTCCTTATACATGCGCAAGAGAATTTTGGTCTCGTCTCGAAGGTGTGGGGATGTGTGAGCTTTCCCTCGGCGCTTGAGCTCAAAAGCCGACTCCATATCTCCCTTTAGTTGGAGGAAGTGTCGAACGTTGGGAGAGATGGTCTGCCGATAGAATTGTCGTCCCATTCACCGCCTCGCTTCGAAAGCATCCCCTCCATCCACTTGTTACTCCATTCCTGAGTGATATCGCCCTCAACAGCAATGCGAATATCCTCCGAAAGGAACATGAACCAATTATTCAGCATTGCCTCCTTGAGGTCTGGAGAGCACTCGTATGCCAACAGCGCATCCAGATCGAGGAGGTAGCGTGTATAGTTCAGATTTGCGCCACCAGCGAAGGTGAAAATGAATATCTGAAGGGTTAAGTAAATTAAATTCTGGCCACGTTGCGTTGAAAGAAGTGTAGGCATACCTTGAATATCTCTAAAACGCGGCCTATATCCCCCTCGGGAATTGCGTAGCAGAGCTCAATCCACCACCCAAACTCTTGGAGGAATATAATCGAGTTGCTCAGTACGCGGTCACCATCAAAGTCTTCAGGTTCAACATGTGTTTTGGGCCCTTTGTTTGAAGCTGCTACGGGCACTTCGTCCCCAGTGCTCGGTTGCGGCGGGGAGTCGAAATTTTCCTCGTCACCATCGATATTCTCTTCGTTGGGAATTTCAGACGAGGCGGGGGTTCTGGATGGAGGTGGAGTGTGGTCTCGAACCCACGGCTCGCCAAATGGAACCTTGAACGTAGAAGGCGCCTTCTGGGATTCTGCGTTGGAAAGCGACAGCTCGTACGCGGTCTGCGATGCGTAGCGGATCCGGATAACCTGTGCATGCTCGATTAGATCGTCCAGTGTCGGTAATGCATCACAGCTATTGAGCTCGTCGAAATGTGCTTGAAAATCTGCATCGATGCCCAACTGCAACCTGATTTAATCTGGGTTAAATGTTAAGAACAGAGGATGTAGAGAGCTCACCGCCAACAATCGAGAAGCTGAGCCTCCCAGATGAGAGTCATGCTGCGACTAGTTGGGTAGAAGTCGCATTTTTTCAGATCTGTAGGTCTCTTCATGTTGGTTGCGTGCGAGCTTCGAGAGAGGGCGGAAGGGTCCTTGGAGACGGCGGGGCCGTAATGGTTCGATGCGCAAGCATTGAGTTCAGTCGCTTTTGTGTGCCAAGTCTCGGGAGTTGTAATGACATTTCGGCAAGATTTATAGACGTCGAGGGTGGTCGATTCATATTTCTGCAAGCGCTTGAGTGTAGCGAACGAGGCGCCGTCTCCTCGAATCCAATCGAGGATGTTCTTCGATTTTTCCGGGTCAATTCCCATCTGTTGGTCGAAATCGACGCGCGCGCGGGACATCCCTTGTGTTTCGGTGGAATGTTCACTGTTCGTTCCGAGAGGCTGCAGCTCTGTCATCCCTCGGTCGGGGATGCGATGGATTGCGTATTTGTTCCGAAAGAGGGCCGTAATTTCTTTGGAGAGCGGCTGTAGAACAGGGACAAACTCGACCAGGATGCGGACGTAGTGCAAATGCATCACGCCGTTGACGTGGTCCCAGTCGATGGAGTCGAGCAGGCCATCCGTGGTCATATTTTGCCGTTCTTCCTGGAGTATACGCGCGATGTGGTCGTCGGCGTTGAATGCGCCTGGTTTACAGTCGTAGAGACGGAATGCCGTGCAGGCAGTGCCGACCTTCAGTTGATTATCACGGCCAATCCCATGCTCCCAGACGGGCGAATACTGCTGGCAATTGTCGAGTATTTTGCCCCAGACAGCTTCTCCTCTTTCCGCCGCCTCTGCTACGCTGTCGCGCAGAGTCGCAAAGCTCGCATCTGTCATGGTATTAAGGGCATTTCGTGCCGCGCTGTCGCTGACGATGGACCCGAAACGGCAATAGACTCGTTTGACGTCGACGTGAGACTTGCACGCAAAGTGCCACAGAGCCAGAGGCAGGGCAAGATCGCCGCTGGCATATCGATTACGGCTCAGGACGAACGAGCTTATCGCTCCTACCTGTATCTTTTGGAACTCAGTATGTTTCAAAAGCGGTAAAGAAAGGGTAGGACGTACCACGGGATGGGGTCTTCTCTTGCGAACTACAACCACTCCATTTTTCCTGGGCGCTGCCATCGCTTCCGTAAGGTCCCATATCAACTCGCCTTCCCTTTCGTAGTGCTGCGCGACGTCCGATATCGTGAACTTTACGTCTTCCCAGGTCGCTGTTCTCACGTTTTACTGCCGACCATTCGATCTCGCACGGATATGAGTTCTACTGGTTGGGTCGCCGCGCTTCTTCTGTGCCAGTTTACCGACAACAAAATGAGAACGGGCTTTGACGAGCTGCGTTGCCCAAGCGGACAAGGCAGGAGCTGCGTGTTTAAGTGTGCCGAAGGGAATACGCGCCGAAAAAAACAGCAGCGCGCTCGGCTGGATACTTCAGTTTCGGGCGGCTTTGGCGATGATGGTAAATGAGCTGAATGATATCTGCCATTTTGACCTTGTCTTTGCCCTGAAGAAATCGCTTGACAACGCGCTCGTGACGCTTGGTGCGCGGATCGAGCTCCCAGCGACGATGGTTGTAGAACAGTGTTTGCAGAAAACTGCCGAGAGATGAAAAGGGCCAATCCTCGAGCAAAGTATTGATCTTTTCGAATTCAGTGCGCTTTGGGACTCTGGGGGCACGCAATCTCGGCTGCGTTGTGGATGAGACAGGAGAGACTGTGGTTGGGGATGGGGCTGCTGAGGGTACAGAGAAGATTGAAGACGACACTGGAGAGATTGTCGACGTGGACGGCGTTTCTGGGGGCACGGATGAGGCTGTAGATGCCGCAGGAGAGCATGTGTATGCTGATTGGGTTGCTAAGAGCGCGGAAGAGAGTCGTGGAAGGGGAGGAATGACCAGGGACGGTATCTTATTATAGTCACGGACTTTTTTGACTGGGGGAGGATTGGCGGCCATAGGGGGTGCAAAAAGCCTGGTTGAGTGGAGTATTACAGGTTTCTGGGGATTTGTAACGACAGGGGAGAGAAAGACGCGTGAATTGCGCGTGAATCAAGTGTGAATGGGCGACGCGTCGTGAAGCACAGCATTTCAAACTCCGATGATTATATAATAACTTTATCAGCGATCGCAAGTCCACCTTAGTCAACAGACTATAACATGCGAGCTTGCGAGCACACAAGTTGTTATAGCGTCTGTCTACGAGAGACTAGTACATGGATACAGAACGGAGACATCAAATCTTCCGGGCATGTTTTGGGCGTGTGGGTCGAGGAAGGAGGGGGAAACGTATCCAACATTCAAGGCACTGCTCTTGACAAAGCTGAACTTCAACTCCGACGCCTTCTTCGTCATTGAAGGCGAGAAAATTACGAGAGAAGTGAGTGAAGATTGCCAGTCTGATGGGCAAGAAATTATGCCTCTTTATATCTCGTAAGGAGACTATGTGGCCTGCCGGCTTGATCACAATCTTTGGGCTGCGCAGCCTGCGCCGTAGGCGACAGCTGCTGCGATGAACAGGATTCTGTCGAGAAAAGCTGCGCTTCGATCAGCTGTTGAGCCATATGGGGCTTCCAAGCATCAAATTAAACTGCGCAGAGTGGATTTGACGCCAAGAAGGGAGGATGAGGAGAGAGACAAAAGAAAGGGGATAGGCTGAATGGGGATGTGCACAAAGAGATACAAAGAATCACCGAGGTAATCATTAAAGAACGGTTAATGTTGGACCACCGTACCGGTAACCGGATGAGACCTTGCCAAGATACCATCAACACAGCTTTCCTGCTTTGTCCACAACTGCCACCGCGCTAGCACGTGCATCAACGCGTCTTTGTGCACTCGGTAAATTTCGCATCCACCCCTGAGCCTTTTTGGGAAGTCCTTCCCGTTTGGGTTGGGCCAGCCGGAAGTTGGCATCAGCGGCAACAGGTGGATGACAAACGCACACCACGGTTAAATTTTGCGAATTCTCGTTTTCTTAGCCATGATAAGCGCCCGAGATCACAGATTGTTAAGAAAGATTTTAAAAAGCTCGTCCAGCGCAATCTGTGTGCGCAGACGAAACACTCTTAAACCCACTGTAATCAGCTGGGTTGAAAAAAGTGTAAAGATTGTGACTTCACAAACTCTCAGTTCACCAAACCACTGAACCAAAGGAAATGGTTACGATTGTGGTAGTGATAGTTAAGAGTAAGAGTAAAGTAAAGAAGTATAAACAAAGTCAAGTCCGACTATACGCAAGAAGTCCGATAACGTCAGAATATAGCCGAAACGGTAAGTACAACGTTCGGCAACAAGATATATCAGATCAAGAGAGCACAACCCTAACACTCATCAAAAAAGTGTAAGGACTCTCTGACCCTTACAATACCACAAAGACGTTGAACAATTTATAGAATTGTCAAAAGTCCGTAGTGGTGATATGAATGTAAGAGTAAAAGTGAATCAACAATGGCAAATACTCGTATTTAACGGCCTTTGAGACATCCGGCACTAATATATGTAAACAGTCTTTATAGGGGTGGGCTGCAACCCTAACAATCAGTCAGGACGCCGAGTCAGATTCTAACAAGTTTAGGCGCGCATGTCCTGTTCTTCTGCTTTTGTGCCTGCCCCGGTAGCTTTTCCCACTGGGTTTTTAATGCACCCACGGAGCGTTTTGTACTTGGATATATTCCTCACCATCAGCAAAACAACATGTTTATCTTTTTGGCATCTTTGACAAACGTCAAAGACGCTCTAAGACGCCTAAGATACATTTTCCTCCAAGACGGCGCGTCTTTCCAGTGTAGGGTTGAAAGTCTTAGCCTAGACTTCCATCTTAGGAAAGACCTTATAAGATGCATGAGTTCTTGGGCCAAGACCCTGTAAATAATTCAAAGCCCACGTCAAAGATGCTCAAAGACACGCAGAAAAGGAGCAAATAAATCTATAACAACAAGTAAAATACAAGGACATGCCCATTAAAGCCGAAAAAGGGTTGAAGTCGACTGGGATGGAAATGCAAAAAAAGATGCCCGCTGGCATGCATACCTCACGCTGAGCAAAAATATCAACAAAATGGCCGCAAATGCCAAAATGAGGGAGGGTGAAGGCACACAAAATGGTGCCTCACTATCAAATGGTTTAATTCGCATTTTGAACCACATGCCCCAGAATGGCATTTTGAGCCACATGCCTCATAATGACATTTTGAACCTTGTGCCTCACTATAGAATGGTTTAATTCGCATTTTGAACCACATGCCCCAGGATGGCATTTTGAGTCACATGTGTTGTAATGACATTTTGAACCCTGTGCCTCACTATTGAATGGTTTAATTCACATTTTGAACCACATGCCCCAGGATGGCATTTTGAGTCACATGATTTGTAATGACAAGCGGTTCGCAGCCGGCTTTGCCGGCTGCTCTCCACTTGATTGATGTTTTACAGCGGTCCCTAGTGGATTATTGATGCAAAGCCAGCGGAAATGATTATAAAGAGGGTGATTTTGGACCCTGTGCCTCACTATTGAATGGTTTTAATTAGCATTTTGAACCACATGCCCCAGGATGGCATTTTGAGTCACATGCCTCGTAATGACATTTTGAACCCTGTGCCTCACTATGAATGGTTTAATTCGCATTTTGAACCCCATGCCCCAGAATGGGATTTTCAGCCACATGCCTCGTAATGACATTTTGAACCCTTTGCCTCACCATTGAATGGTTTAATTCGCATTCTGAACCCCATGCCCCAGAATGGGATTTTGATCCACATGCCTCGTAATGACATTTTGAACCCTGTGCCTCACTATTGAATGGTTTAATTCACCTTTTGGACCCCATGCCCCAGAATGGCATTTTGAGCCAAGCAGTACCACAATTGCGATTGCCTTAAGGCCATTGAAGTTGCCATAGCCTTAAGCGATTCGAAATTTACTTAGCCTCAAGCTGTTTCCCAATTGTTTATGTCTAATGAAGTGCTTCTTCCATCGCCTCTGTCGACCCCTCTTAGGGGGTTTTTACTCATACAGGGAAATGGGCCTAAGAGGGGGTTTACGTAACCGCGAAGTCTCCCGCTGGGGTGAAAGCATGATGTTGAATGAAAAGACTTTTGTCAAAGTCTAGACCGTTTGGGGGCCCCCGGGTGGGTCGTGTATTTACTCCTAATTCCCCGGCTTGAGCACGCTGCCACCACGGACGATATCTCTGCGAGCATCCATTTGGGTGAGCGTCGGCGGCGTGAGTCGCGCAGTGATGCTCGTGCTCAGTGCGATTGCCACTGTGTCTGTGGCGCTGTAGGCGGGGCATTATTCATTCATTCAATAGGCACAAGCACTGCATTCCGTGGGGTCATAGGCACAGGGTACCCCTGTAGGCGGAGGTAGGCCAAGCTTTCAGGTAAATGAACTGTATCACCATGGCCCGAACTCTGTTTGTGGACCAACAGTCATTAAAACATCTACGGTCCAACCACTGATTGTGGGATTGCGGTTATATTTAGTGCCACAGCCGACAGCTGTCAATTTTCGGCGCACAGAGCCAACTTACGGCAATCGACATGGCACGGCCCGAGTATAAGGGAGAGCGATCAATTAATAAAATATTGGCTACGTGGGAACATGGCAACTGGTGAATCGCAATATTAGCTACGTGAGAACGAGGGGAACAGCAGTACAACCGCGGGAACCAAGATAGGGGGGCCTTGTGTAGACCTATGTAGGTAGACGGTAGGCCCAGGTAGGCCCAATTTGGCCTACACGCCGTAGGCAGACAGTCTGAACCAGAATTTCGCTGGCTATCCTCCCAGCATGATCCCGTCAAAATCCGGCTTGAAATGATTGCACAGTGGCCAGAATACTGTTTTGGTGCAAAACCTCGGCACATTGTTTGGTGACGGACTGCATTTGTTTGGATTGGCATGGAGAGCCCTGAGCTCCTTTTCAAAAGCACCAGGGCCGCCAAAATAAATCTAAAGAGACAGTCTGAACCAGAATTTCGCTGGCTATCCTCCCAGCACAATCCCGTCAAAATCCGGCTTGAAATGATTGCACAGTGGCCAGAATACTGTTTTGGTGCAAAATCTCGGCACATTGTTTGGTGATGGCCTGTCAACAGTCAGCATAACACAGATTTTTCACCACCAGTTTCCATAGAGCAGAAGATGTCTTCGCCCTCAAGTCCGAAGGTGAAGCATTGATAAGATTTCTGGCTGTGCAGCCTTTTTGAATTGTGATTCTGAACAAAATTTACCATATGACCCGAAGGTAAAAGTGCATGGCTGAAGCAGTATTAACTCGACAACGTTGGAACTGAGTCCTAATGTGGCACGGATCAATCGAGTGATGCCCGTCCCCATAGTAAAACAACTGACGTGCTGTCATCATTTGGTTTGACACCGGCGGAAATTGCGAAAGTGATCCGATCCGTTCATCAATGATCGAAGCGACAGGTGACCGATTGTGACCGATTGTGACCATTTCCCCTTGATTTAAGTCCTGAATTTCAAGCCACTGCTTGGCCACCGCATCGTCGTTGGATCTCAACGTTCAACAGTGAAGACTAGATGGCTGGAATCCCCCACAACTTGGATTCCTTGGCGTGCTTGCCAGATGTCAAGGGTTCGGAAGCACCTCCATATCCTCTTCATACAATTTTACGTTGCGCCATCTTGGGTAGTCCCAATCAACGCTTATTGGTCCAAGAGATCTACATTGCAATGGAGGAAAAGTTCCCTTACTATCGAACCGCCGGAGTTGACTGGAAAGTACGTGCTCCCCCAAATATCTTTTGGGTCAACGTGGACTATTCGGCTAGCACTCTGTTCGCCATCAGCTTTCGCTCCACCGACTTTTTGTGCGTCAACGGCGGTCTTTAGATGACCCCGGAAGAGGTTCATACTGGACAATAAACCTTCAGACTCCGCAGGGTAACAAGCGACTGCGAAAGCGTGGGTCAAAGCGATCGCGACCTCTGAACAACGCTACCGGTGATCTCGTGAAAAGTTGTATGTTGCCTGCCAACATTTCGGTGCGTCTGCTGAAGTATATTCCCAGAAACGCAGGGTCTCTTCAATCCGGGATGAACTGATTGAACGTCTTCGGTTCAAGACTGAGGAACTGAAGTGTCAACTTGCGGCCATCAACTCAGCCAATGTCGCAATCGCCCGGCAAATCGTGGAGGAGACATTAAAGACGACTCAAGCCAAGGCTGCACTTGAGTTCTACAAAACCATTCTTACTGAAGAATGTAGATGTCGCATCTTCACTATGCCCGCTCAAACTGACTGAGTTCTTCCCAGAGTTAGCTCGGACCTTGTTTGATTGCAATGCCATACAAGGAGGGAGGACGAAATTGAGGGAAGGTCATACTACACATGTTTTGGGATTTATTATACTCGCGTGGTTCCAAATGTCTGAACAACAAGTTTACCGAAGACAAACAAGTAGGTAATGTACGGGTGGTTATCCTTACACATACCTACACGATGCCAACATCTGAGATCGACTCAATGTGGCAGTCATCATTTGCAACAAATGACAACAACACCGGAAATGTCCCGCATACTGACTCTCTGTGACATGTCTTCTGGCCGACATTCTCATTCAGATTTGAGATCTTCTTACCTGGATCAAATCAGAAAGACAGAAGCAGATTAAATGTGAGTTGTTTCGTCCAGATCAAGTCATCTTGTGACCTTTTTTTGGAAGTTGCAAGCCACAAACTCGCGACAATGACGAGAATTCAGTTTGGGTCCCCAGTGTTGAACTCCATCTATGTCATGTTGTGTGTCGAGAATCCGAACATCGATTCCCATCTTCCGGAACTTCCTTGCATGGTGTTCACATGACTTCCGAAACCTGTTTTTGTCCAGACGATGGTCTTGACTAGCCATATAATCACTAGGTGACTTCCCGTAAGACAAATCTGTATTTTTCAGATACTTCGCGGTGCCAATGATGGGAAGTATGAAAAGAAAAACCTATCTGTATGAATCTCGACTACCCGTAAGACACTCCAACACTTTCTTTGAATGATATGTACAGTAAAAAGCTCCATCAATCAATATCGTCAAACAATGCGTCGCTCGCGCAGCACTCACTTGCGCTCACTTGGCATGGACCTGCAGGTCAGTCTCAGTCGGAGGGGTGCTCAAAAAAAAAACACCAAGGCAGCAATCTGCAGGTACGCGACAGCGCAGCACCGCCATGTGAATTTGGGCAGTGTGGATAAATGAATAAATAAGCATGTTGCTGTGCCTGAGGGTGGTGATGAACGACATGAGAGCTAGTGCAATGTATTGGTTGGTGTACGAGGAGGAAGAAGAGGATGGGAGGAAGATGTGAGCCTCAATGCGCTCGAGCCGTGATCCGACATTGCCTATTTCGGTTTGTTTCAACAAAATTTGTTCTGTTCGGGGGGTCCTGACCCCCCGAACAAATACTCGAGTATACGAGGGTATGATGGAGTGTAAGCGAGATCTGAGGCCGATGGGGTCCTGATGGGAGCGCCGGCATCTCGGCAAACCGACGAAAGTATGTGATTTTACACACTTTTGTCTTACGGGAAGTCACCCACTTTACTCATAGTAACTTACATTAACTTACTAAAGTTACTTGAAGTTAATTACAGCTGTTTGCATATGTAATGACACTCCATCAATTTTTATAAAGAAGAGCAAACAAAAGATCACCTTCTCGTCGCGCTCATTGCAAGCCCAATTATGAACCAATCGACGCGATTTTATGCGAGTTCGGACCGGTTTCAACGGGGCTACACGCCTATTATGACCTTTTCTCCCAGTTCCGATTTTCAATTTTGACCAAAATCGGCGCTTGCTCCCCTTTTGTGACGCGTCTGCTGGACGCAATTCTGAACCAAATTCCCTGCGACTGTGCCCGTTCGGACCGCATTATCTGACACTTTCCAATGGCGCCCACTTCCGTCCCTACTTGGTCTCAAGTGCTCCAACACGATTTTTACTTGTTCTCACTGGTTTCTGATCTGCACCAAATCTATGCCAGAAAAAAATACGCCTGAAAATCTGAAATCTGAAACATTGTTCAACAAGCTTTCAGATATTTGTGGAAGGTTCTGAACTCATGGATGATGATCCTGCATTGTTTTCGCACTACGTCAAATTTTTGGTGCCCGTCACACCCCTGTCGATTTGAACGTAATGATACGGTACTTGAACTGTGACCAATGTCACACATTTGTGACGGTTCGAGGCTGTTGATTCTTTCAACCAAGTTGACGAAGTACAGGATGTATCCAGGACCTCCTCCCCACCGAAAAGCAGTATCTAGACAGTGTTCAAGGTGTTCAAAGCTTATGCCGAGAATCACTTTGGACATAAAATCAAGGTGCTTCAAGATGATGAAGGTGGGGAGTTACAGTCATTCAGACAACGACATTTGGACCTCTTGGCATATCCCCACTCTCGAGGCAGTCTACAATTCTGCAGAGAGCTTTCCGCAACCCCGCTGCCATCCCCAGACACGGGTCAAATTGCTCAATGATTTACATGAATGGGCTACTAGTAACGAGGCCGTACTGCCAATGCGTTGGCTGCATGGGCCCGCTGGAGCGGGGAAATCGGCTGTCATGCAGACTCTGTGTCAGCGGCTAGAGGCGGAGGGAGCACTTGGGGGCGATTTATTCTTCAAGCTGGGTCACCCCACGCGTGGCAATGCAAATGCGTTGTTTGCCGCTCTTGCCTACCAGTTGGCGCTCTACAACCCTGCTTTCAAGTTGTTGATTTCGAAGATCCTGGAGAAAGATCCGTCCAATGCGACGCGCTCGCTAGGACCGGAAAGCCCTGATCATTGACAATGTTTCCAGCTATTTAGATCCCAATTAGAGGAATTATTGCCCTTTCCAGAGGGCAATTACCGCTTTCATTGCGATGCCGAACCCAGCATCCCTCGGAGTACCTGGTATCCCAAGAAGATTCCGCCGAGCGCTGAGCTACGAATATCATTGGCTATTTCTTCAGAGAAAGGGGTCGACTGCAACACGTCATCCTGGAATATTATCATTATTTCATGGTGGCGGTCAACTGAAACTTGCCTGATGGCAGATTACCTGATGGCCGCCATCATTCCCATGAAAGGGGGGGATTATGGCTGGCGTGCTGTTGGCCGGCAACTGTTTATCCTAACGAGTCTAAATTTCCTTTTCGTTTATGGGCTATTCTTTGAAACAGCGGGGCTGTCAGAGCCCCTAACTACCGGTTCCGAGCAGCCGCTGCTTTCCTTAAAGCAACGAGACCTCTTCTCTTTAAGTACCACCTCCAACGCACCATCGGAAAAAAAATCGATCTACGTCCAATTATAGTTCCCCTTCTGGAGAAAGAGTACGTGTTCCACCCGTATGGCCATCAGGGTATTGACAATTTGCAGGCACTCCATCTCTGTGCAGAAGCATGCCATTGTTTGCCCAAGAATTAAATGCTTGCGGGTGCCCGCGCTTAACGAGGAGGGCACGAAAAAGACATCTGAAAAGACAGTTTTTCTTGAAATTGCGCCGGCCAGCAACCCAGAAGTTCACATTCGTGACAGGGCCTCAAATGAGCTCAATACACGCAAATCGCGTCTTACTCGTCATGTATGGAGTGCAGGTGTACAACTGTACCATGGACGAAGTTGTCAAGAATGAGCGTAGTCTGCTTCTCACAATGATTAGGGTGGTGCATGGTGCCCATAGTCCATTCCGAAGTGAACGGGGAAGCCAAATGACCAACCCGGAGGGACGACAAGAGAGGCAGCCTTCGAGAAGCCTCCAGCGAAGCGGTGAGCTATCAGAGTGTGTGGTGCAGAGGGCCTCGGGGAAACCAGAAGGGTCAGAAATTGTGTGCACCACTTGAAAGAAACCAAGAACGTGCAAGACGATCTGTTTGCCGTCGGGAGAGAACGCGACCGAACTGACCCAGTCGGTTTGGCCATCGAATGGCCTAGAAACCACTTCCCCACTCTCTGAATCCCACGCGCGCACGCGTACGGTCTTGTCGCCAGAGCCGGAGACAATCCACTCGCCGTCGCTGGTATGGCCATCGAATGCCCAGCAACGACCTCCCCGCTCTTCGAGATCTTAGCAGGCAGTACATAAAAGGGTTTATTCTCGGCATCCCCCTCGCTCTACTCGTCATGATCAAAAGTGACCGGAAATTTCGTTTCAGAGGCACATACCCCAGCTTTTTCTTGTTCTTCTGGACAGATTCTGAGTCTCCACAAATTTTGGCATTGGATGCAGCAGTTAAACTCGAGGTGTGGTGTCTCACACTTAGTATAGCATTAAATTTTGAAAATGGCTGTATTATGCGATTAGCGGTTGTCATAACCATATTTCTCAAGGTCTTAAGGGCTCGTAAATGGCGTTAGATATGTAAAAATGCATACACAAAACTTTTTGTCTCACAGGTCATCCTGCGGGCCTCGGTGAATAAATTAACTGGCAGAAAAATCACACCCTTGATCACAACAATAATTAAACTGGATCATCTAGCACAATGAAAGCAGAATGGATGATGTTTTGTGTAAGGTCAGATCAAGGGAGACCACAGGGGCATTGTGGAGAAAGATTTTGCTATGAGCTACCTGCTTTCTCAAGTGGCAGGCCCATTCCTAATTTCCGGTTACTTTTGATCACGACGAGTACAGCCTAGAGCTCAGTGGGCTTATCCCTACGCCCACTGACTTCTCCGCACCCAAAACATATGTACTGTCTGATATCCACTAGGAATTGAAGCGACGCAGCACGGAACAAGATATGAAGCCATTCGCGGCACCGCAATGCTGGGTTCGGCATCGCAATGAAAGCAGTAATTGCCCTCTGCAAAGGAGAATAATGTCTTTAACCGGGATCTAAATAGCTGGAAATATTCGCAATGATCAGGGCTTTCCGGTTCTAGCACGCGCGGCTCAGAAAATGGCTCCGGGACCTTATTCGAATCGAAACAAAGAACTACTGCACAACTTGGTTCGCCCATGGTTAATTTTTGTGTTCGCCACGCAGAGGGCACCATTCGGGTACACAAACACAATCACACGAAAAAATTCATACTCATTCCATTCCTGAATGCACAGGAAGTAAAATACTCCCAAATACGGGAATATTTCACAACTCAGTTCGCCCGTGGTTAATCTTTGCGTTCGCCGCACGGAAGACTCGTTTCAGGCACACAAACACAATCATGCAACAAATTTGTACTCATTCCACTTCTGAATGCACAGGAAGCAAAATACTCCCAAATATGGGAATATTACACAACTTGGTTCGCCCTCGATCAGCCGTTCACCATCCGCTCAAAAGAGGCACAGCCTCCCATGTCCTTCTTTCTTACGCCCACCATCCCACCCCCAGTCGCATTCCATCTGTTGCTGCGTGATGAAAAATGCGGCTTTGACATGAAGTCTTGGCCGCAACCATAGCATTTGTGGCAATTAAGGGATTGCGGATAACTTGATATCGCGATTGGAGGAAGTGGCCTCCCTGAGGTAAAACCTCGGTGCTCAAAATTCTTCCGCCTTTGGGTTTTCTCCCCCCCCCAAAATTACATGGTGATCTCCGTGGCAATCAAGAGGCAAAAGGGCATCTCCGTGAGTCAAAATTGAAACGTCCATCGCTTAGGCGACTTAGGATTCAGTGATGGCCGTCTTGTCTCGCCAAGTTCGATATGACTTGTTTCGGCATTTTCCACAATTATGATCCGGATGCAGCCATGATATATAAACCGCGTGATAAATTGCAGGTCCCGAGATCACTGTCTCCCTCTACCGCCACTCCCACTTTGCCATGGTCCGGATATTACGGCCAAGAAAGGCTCATCAAACTCTTCAAGCAAAAGAGAAGGTAGACGATTTCCACTGGATTTACGATCGGCATTGACCCGTTTTAGATGCGCATTCGACCACCCAGACCCTTAACAGCGCCATTTTCAACCAACCTTCAAATCCGGCAATTCCTTGGAGGTCTACAGCGTTTCTCGCACGATATCAATGGGGGCGAGCAATCGAGCGAACACATAACGATTTGGCCCCCACCCTATTGGATTCGCCAAGGGAACAAAACGTCTGAACTGGATCAAAGACTTTCCCTATCTTGCGAAATACTCATATTTTGCTGAGTGTTTTCGCAAGAAGGCGCCTGGGCGGATGTGGGCAGGGCTCTTTGTCACAGTGATTGAAAGTTGGGTTGGTAAGAAAGTGCTAGCTGAATGGCACGTATGGGCGGCCATCATCATCAGTCCAGAAGCACCGGCCACGGGGAAGAAACTGCTCATATACGATTGCGACGGGGAAGACGTGGACTTTGGCCACTGTCGCGCCAGAGAGGCCCTCCCTCTTTCTATACAGCACGATTTTTGGAGACAGAAAAAGATGCCATTCGCAGAATTGTGGCGTTCCAGCTACGATCCAAAAACCTTTGGCCAGAATCAGTGCATGAAGAACACCTGTGAATTTCTCATTCGCACTGTCAGGTCACCTCCTCGCATTACTGTGGAACCAGATGGTGGGGAGGTCATTGATGGATTTTTCGGATTCTTTGCCTTTGACTTGTGGTACATATTGTATTATTTCGATCAATTTGTTTGTGACCCCCGAGTTTAATAGAGATTAGAGCGCAGGGCAGCCGATTTGGTCAAAACAGTCCAGAAGGAAAAAACGACCCAAGTTCCGCCAATGGCTGTACTAATACAGTATCAAAAAGTCATTTTTCCAGGCGCATCTTCCATCTCAGAAAAGCTCAGATCATTGATTTGGATGGCTACGGCCACCACCAAAAACCATCACATCTCCTTCAGATATGCTCGCAAATCTCCGCAGATTCCCCGATAATATACTAGGTCCGGTTACGCTTGATTAAACTCAACTCAGCTCAACTTAAGTGCACAGTGAAGACTACTGTGCCGGTTACCCTCAAATATCAACTCAACGAGTATATACAAAACCTGACACAGCGACACACCTGTCAAAAATCAGTAAATCCGACACATCCAGAAACCCGCACGCGGGTCAGGAAATCCGACACATTCCACCGCAAGCGACACGGCGTTCAGGAAATCCGACACGATCTTCAGGAATCCGACACGACTCCAGGAAACCCGACACAGCGCTCGGCTATCGTGGCTTGGCAGTGGATGCCGTTACTACTGATCTGGTCTGATCTGTCACTTGCATCCGCTCCCCCCCCAGTTCCCGCCGCCGCGACACCGCGCCATGGCGGAACTCGAAGCGCTTTTGATGCGCCTACCCGACACAGTTCTAGAGCAGTTTCGGGATGAGGCATGTCCCTCGATCTCACATTTTATGCAGGCTGATTTCCTGTAGTCGTTCTCCACGAACTTCAGGGCCAAGCACCCTCAGTTGTTTTCCGACACCGCGTGGGTCGACATTGAGGACCTCAAGAAATGGCTCCGCCAACGAGCAGATCTGAACCACCTCTTGGAACCAACCATCAGCGAGATGTATGTAATTCCGTCCAAATGATTCACACCGCGGGTTTTATCCGATGCCCAGGGCTGTCCGTCCAGTTGGCCTCGACCCACGGTTGTCCTCTGGGATGGATGCCAATTTTGGCAATGCTTCGTTTGATTTGTACCCTGTCGATGGTTATCTTCCCCGATCCGCCACGCCGTCATCTGGCTACAGCGTCGATGCTTCAAGTTATCTGCCCCGATCCGCCACGCCGTCATCTAGCTACAGCTTCAATCCATACGATGATTATCAGGCCTCAATCTACTCGGGCCCGGGTTCCGAAGGCGACTATTTTGGTGCCTCCGGTTTCTCGACTCCGTCGTCTGGTTTGGATCTCTTCGACGGGAATGCATACGACCCCAATTTGGACTGGGACTCGTCGCTGGCCTCATTTTTTGACTCGGTCGAGGCGACTGCTTCGGGGTCTGGATCCAACCCTTCATTTGAGTCGACCGGTATGATGCACGCCAAAGCTACGCTTCATTTATTGATTCTACCCGCAGGTTTCTCGCCTTCAGAGTCTTGGGGTGCTCGTGGCTCTGATCCCAACACCTGGTTTCTCCTGCCGGATATTATTCCCTCCAACGGGTCGGCACCGCAACTCACTGGTACAGATCGCGGTGAAAACTTTGATTCACTCCAACGTTCCGGTTTAATACTCGCGCAGAATTTTCTCCACCGCCTGGGTCATCTGAATTCAATGCCGATGACCCAATTTTGATGACACAGGAGGAGATGGACGAAGCTAGCGAGGCGTGGGAGTGGTTACCCTCGGACACCATCTGGCTGGACAAGAACGTCTCATCCGACGTTTACATCCCACCTGAACCCTTTCCGGTCACCAAGAATCAAAAGGTAGTTCGACTTGAGCGCGTCCACGGTATCCCCTCGCAATTTCCCGTTCCTCGCGTGCCGACCGCTTATATCATCAACTTCTCTTCCGTTCGCGACGCCTACAAGAACGCGGATGGCGAGGTAATGAAACTTGAGACGATTTTGAAGGATAAGGTGCGCCTTATCTCTCTGTGATGTTAAGAACTCATCACCATTGCTAGGACTGCCACGCTTGGGATGGCACTCCGGGTGAGCGACAAGCAAACAGAGCTCCGAAGGTGAACGGGCAGCTGTTCGCAGCGCTCGGGCACTTCGGGCACGTTCAATGCCGCCGAGCACGACAGTTGTGCCACGGTGTAATGTTCTGCCCTTTCATCGACCCAGTCTTGATCGATGTCGAGCGCTACGAGTTAGATCCGCATGCACGCGACACGGTTAATAACGCCCAGATTGTGCAGCGTCTCAACCAGGGCAGCATAATTCAGGACAAGGCCATCTGGTAAGCAATTTATCTCGCTTTCCCCCGAGGCGCTCATTCCGATCACTGGCAGCTATGTGAATGCCGTCAACGCGATGAAGTGCACCGGAACAGATACCGCGGGCGGCGCGTGTGGCGGTTACCAGGTTCTCAAACAAGCGGTGAAGGCCAGTGCGACACCATTCACTCGAATTTCGTCTCTCAATCAAATACAGGAGCTCCCGAGCGGCCGGAAATATTATTTTGCCTGCAGCAATCGTTCCAACTCATGGAAGAACCATTCTGGAATCCAGATTCCTCCAGATGTCGACGAAGATTGGTGTGTTCGCCTCTTTCGGGGGGAGTCGATCATCGACGGCACGTTGGAGTCAACTAGTGAGCCTTGCAGTCGCATTATTGGAAGCGGATCTGGAAAGAAGGGGAAATCTGAGTGCCGTATGTCTTCTTCCAAACATTCATCCACATGACTGATTTTCCTCAGCCTTTCCGCATCTCAAGGAGGGTAAAGCGTACACCCCGGCAATGTTAAAGCGCAATTGTGACGCTGCCACTGCTATACTCGTCCCTTTGGATGAGGAATCCATCCCTATTGCGATTGTAATTCCCAAACATCTCTGCCCCCATACGCATCCGCCTCCGCCAGCCACCAGGGTTCCTACTGATGTCAGGCTGCTCTACGAGCGGGCAGTCCGTACGTATGGGATATCCATTGCAACAGTAAATAAAGTCGAGCAGGGCGAGTCGAATTTTGCCGCATGTGGGAGTCAAAGTACTGATCGTCGAGTCTAGCGCCTTCTACCATTGAAATCATGGGCGCGGCCCCGGGTTTGGTTCACCCTTCCCTTCTGAACGTCTCGACCAAACAAACGATCATCACGGCTCTGAAACGCCGCGAACCTGGCGGCGACAAATCTGGATGGGAAGGTAATAGTCCTTTTTTACGCCGTCTCTTTGCTGAAATCGGTACTCAATCCAGGTCTCTTTGATCTATACAAAGCTGATCAAGCAAAGGAGCCCAGACAACGTTATATTCATTCATTTGATTTTCTTCCGGGTCGCAGTCCACCCTCGGCCGTCATTACAACGTTCGAGGCTGTTCTCCTCGAGTGTGTTCAATGGGTGCGTAGCCTTGACCAGGATACGACGTTCAAGCGCATGAAGGCGGATTTGTTGAATGAATACGAACTCACCGCTTTTCTCGCCCCACTCAATCGACGTTCGTACTTGTTCTTCTCGCCCTCAGATTCTCACCTGCTTTGCGCTTAGTTTTCACCTTTGGGCGTATCTACATGGACGCAAAGGATTCTGACGCGTTCGAGTTTGCGTGGGATAAAATCCACGAAGCTTTTTTTTGCGGCAACAGGAAAACAGTTGGCCTTCAAGGCGTGGGACCCGGAGGGATGGCTGGTGACAGTCTCCGGTGATATGGAGGCGGCGCCGTGGATTGGAATGGCCCGCTCTTTTTATCAAGCGTATGGATGCTGACAAGCGCCCAACTGTGGATGAGTTCTTGCCCAAGGTACTGCGTATATGCCGTCGGCATGCCCTCGAGTACGTCTTTCCGCTTGTTCCGCTCCAGTCTTATTCCCGAAATAATTCTGTGCTTCCAGCGGTCTACGGAAGAGCGTGAGACCTCATGTTGACGAGGACCAATGGCTACGCTTCGAGGGTCTTGTTGCACTCAAGACACGTGCAGACGTTGACACTTTCAGCGACTGGGTCTTTTCACTGAATATAAATCAAGTTACCGGTATGTGCTACTCGACGGATATAACACTTCTGAGTTTAAACGCTCCTAGCGTGGTGGAACCACAAACTGAATCACAAGTGGATTCTTCCTGGACCGCTTGAATGTCTCTCCGGTCTCTCTCACGAGGAATGGCTCACGACACCATTCACGTCGAACGGCAACGAAACTCAGCATCATTGGACAAACTCTCAGACCGGTATCGGTCTCAACGCACGAGAATGCATTCTGAGGTTCGACCCGACTCCTTTTCAATTTAGTTACTAATATTTCGTAGGGCAGCGAAGGCTGACCATGCCGTCAGCGAACACTTTGAAGCGTCTCTTGCCAGTGGCGTCATGGCCAGTAATCGTAACGAGTTAAGCCATCGAACCGCACGTAACGCCAAGCGTCATACCAGTGCTATCGAGAAAGCTAAGAACGCGTCCTCGGGGAACAACAAGATCAAGGAGCTCAAGGCCGAGCTTGCTATGCTCATGGCGGAGGCAAAGGTAAGCCATTCCTTCATGTTTTGAATTGAACTAAGCAGAATCCAGACAAGCTCATCGGGTGTTGTTCGTGTAACCCAGAAGAGCAAGGCAAAATCACTCGGTAGTCGTCCTTGTTTCTGTTTCTGATCACGTATTGACCTTTATTCTTGACAGCTAAAGCCGTCAAGAGCCGTCCCAAGCGGTCGAAAACAACGACTACGGATGACATGGACCTAGATGGCATTGAAATGGCTTCGCTGCCAGAAGGTATGTGGTACATGCTAATACTCTCTTGTTGTGTTGATTTCATCAAAAGTACAAGTTGAAACCGCCATTCAAGCTGATCCGCTTGAGCCAGAGAACAGTCAGGTGTCAAACGAGGTATCAATGTCTGAACCAAACCTTGACGTCGACGGCAAGCAGGACGGCGAGATGATTTCCAAGGGGGACTTGGACGTGGCTGGCCCTCGGGCTGTCTCCGGTAAGCATTCTATTAACCCAGGTGCAACAAAGTTTAAAAATCGAAATCAGTTACCACATTTGCCCCGTCTCCGGTCGCTCCTCCCCAGTCCGAGCCCCGGGAACCACAACTTTCCACCCGACGATCGTCACGAAAGCGGGGGGCATCGAAAACACATGAAGATGCCCCCGTGCGGAAATCCAAGAAGGCAGAGGTTGCTGCTGCACCTGAGCCATCAGGCTCGAGAAAGAGACGGTCAGTAGCGCGCCTTCACCACCTCCTGATCTAACAACAACCCTTAGTACGACTCGCAAGCCTAAGGCATGGAGCGTCAGGCACACAGATGATCAAATTTACACATCGTTTGAATTTCTTGCCCAGTTTCCGGACGAGTATCGAACATTGTACGGGGATGCTGAGCCCGCGTAGTCGTATCTTTCGCTGTTCTTGATGTACCTGTCTTCGTATACAATACAATTTTCTCCGAATGATGGCTTACTCGTGAACGGAGAATTGATGAGAATGCGACTCAAAGCGGCCGAGCAGCCGCTTGTGTCCTTCAAAAAATCAACTCACTCGCTATTTGGGTCTATACGCTCCGCGATTTCTACACGACACTCACAGTTTCTCAGAACACTGAATCATACTTATACTGCAATGGCAGCGCGCCTTCTTCGGGTCAATATCTTAGCTCCGAGTACTGGTAGGTTTTCCGTCTCAACACCGGACTTGGACTGAATATTCCCCAGTACAAAGCACCATCGACGCTCGGCTCGATGTCGTGGAAGGCAAGGCGCCATGATCATCGTAACTCACACTCTGCTCACATGTCCCAGAGCTCGTTCAATCTGAAGAACGCTACACCGACGTTCGAGCGGGACTCAAACCCCTCAATAAAATGGATTTCGATAAATTAATTGGCTGCGTGCGTGTCCAAAACGATTCAGCCCTTACGACTAACAACCAGGTTGCCTCCTAGCTCGCAGCATCCGAAACGAAGCCATATACCACAGCAAAATCTGCGGCGGCGCGCGTCTCTCAGATGCTTGACCTGCGAAATATTATCAAAAATTTACCCCCGTTACAAACAGCGCTGGAAGGCAGCCAATCCCGGCCATTGAGAATCATCCATGAGGTGATGGATCGCGAGTAAAAACACTTACAACTGCTGACTAAATTCCTCAGATGTTGTCAGACGAGAGACTGGCCAAGATCGAAAGTCTCGTGTGTACACACCTGAACGAAGATATCCTCCCTGCGAAGGTTTGTACACTTCAACATGACGTCCTCATAATTTATTCTCTTCAGGGAGGGATCTCAGCGGTGAACGCCCGAGTGTACGCCGTAAAGGTAAGCGGCTCAGACAATTATTGTGCGCTCAAAGTTGAACTTTCCGGTAGGCCAATTGCAACAGGCTGCTCGATGTCGCCCGTGAAACTTACAAGGAAAACGTCGGCGACATAGTCGCGTTGAACCGTTCTTTGTCCGAGGCGCACAGTCTTCCTCTCTCGCTACTGTATCAAGAAACGGGATTCGTATTCACGTTGCGAAAGGATGACTTGGGGGATGAACTGCCAAGAGGTTTCATCAAAGCCACGCTCAAGAAGGGTAAATGGTCGTTCACTAGCATGGATTTGGTATGTTCCGCCCATTCATGTAACGAAAGAAGCTGACCGTTGACCTTTTTCCGGTAGAAAAAAATGAATGCGAAGATGAAGGATGCGTTGGACGAGACGCTCATTCTGAGCGAGAGGTATGTGCCTACCCCAAAAGGCTCAATTGCGTTTTGACCCGGAGGCAGGATAATACACGATCTCGTCGCTGATATCTTAGTTGACGTAGGGGCACTCTACAAGGCCTCTGAAGCGGTGGGTACTGTGTCAACCCGCGTTTTCATTTGTCAACTATTGCAGGTCGCTCTTCTGGATGTGCTGTGGTCTTTTGCTCATAGTTCACTCAGTGCGTATTCTGATTCAAATTTCGACCTCGTTTTGTTGAAGCTCATTTATGCAGTGCATAATTACGGTAAGCCTGGCTTTGAAACGGGACAGTCCCGACTGAGGTGTATCCCAAGTTCGTCCCGAATTCACGGGCACACTGGCAATCAAATCTGGGCGGCATCCCCTTTTTGGAGACAATTAAATCGGCGGGTACTCTAGTCCCGAACGACGTTTACTGCGACGATTCCTCGTCATTCCAAATCGTGCAGGGTCCGAAGGGAGTTGTCTCTCGGCGTTTTGATTGTCTTGTCAATATTCAAATGGCCTGAAGGGATCCTCCGACATCCAATATAGCCATCTATGAGCTCGGAATACTTTGGCTGATGAATCTCTCGAACACGAAACACGCAATCCGACAAATCCGAAGTTGACTAATTTGGGAAGTCAACCCAAAACTGCTTTTGTTCGAATTCCCATGCAATTCATCTCAAGCTAGATTAATGGGGCATAGAGAATAGGTTAGGCTGATGTTTCCGACGGATATGTAAGTCTAACAGTGAAAATGTGAGTGATAATATCCATGCAACTCACGCTGTTTTGGGTTCGAAGCAACTGTGATGCTTTGTGACTTGGCTGTTGGCGCCCAGAATCACAAAACGTCACCAGCTTCTATCTCTCATCGTTCGTTTCCGAGCCGTTCCCTTCCGGTACTCCAGTGAACCACCCTCGGCCAACTCGGAGATCATTGCATCAGCAATCAATTATCCCATCAGTTCAACCTGGAGGCATAAGAGGAAACAACGCCGGAGTGGAAAGCTTGGCATGTGTCGGAACTACTGAAAACACGGTGAGTGTGTCTTACTTATTTAGCTGTGTCGGATTTGCTGAAGGTCTGCCGCCGTGTCGCTGTGTCGGGTTTTAGGGAGCCTCAACTCAACTTAGCTCAACTCAAGTGCACGGAAAAGGGTGCTTTGCCGGTTATCAACTCAGCTCCCGAGTAAAGCTGCGTTGCCTGAGTAAGCATTTCAAAAATAATCGGTGATGGCTTCGAAAGCATCAAAAGCCGAGCCGGTGTAGGGGTTACTTCAAGAGCAAGAGCAGAGGAAACCCAAATGGAGAAGACATATGCGGGGAAAGTGGCACAACAGAAAAGAGACTCCGCAGGCAGGCGGCAGGAGAAAGAGAGCCAAGAGCAGCCAAGCCATATGGAGAGAGGAACCAACAGGTACAAATTGATGAGCACCGCCGAACAAGCAAAATCTTAAAGAACGGTTAATCAGTCATGTATCTGAGGCCTAGGAGCCCTAACCACTAGTTTCACCAAAGTTTTACGCCGCCGAAACCCGGACTTGGCGTCGAAATTAGAACGGTGCGCCATATGACTCAATGACACTGCCAATGGTGGCATGCCGCATGGAAACCGTCAGGCAGTGTCGTTCTTCCATCCCACGTCCACTATAGTCTCTTGTAGACAGACACTACAAACGGTTGAACCTCGTACCTCGGTAGTTTGTAGTCTGTTGATCACCTTGATCAGTTGATTGGTCGCCGCCCTTATCACCGATCACTAAATTTCTTGGCCACTGAACACGGTTTAGGAACGTGTTTTTCAGTCATTTGAGGTTGCATTCGAGTTTATTGGGTCGAAAACTTCAAGTTCTCCCGCGAAGTCGTGGCTGTAGAGCCAAAGAGCATCGATGCCGGATTTTGATGGCCCGGCACACGGGAAAGGCCGTGGACGCCGTTTACAAGATTAAAACGCAACGGAATAATTCTGAACAGACAGTTTCCTGAGGAAATGGATTAAAATGTATTCTGCCTCTTCAATTCTGCGGGGAGGAGTCTGTGTGCGTTGGATATTTCTTTAGAGTAGATTCAAACTCCGACGATTAGTAATAAGGTCGGCGACCAATCACTGGTGGCGCGGTAAACTACAGACTACGTCCACTACTGCGTCCACACCATTCACACTTGCAGTCCTCGTCCTCAACAAACACAACATGAAGCCCAAAGCTGGTGAATTCGACAAAACAGTGGATCAAAACATCTACGGTGCCCAGCGAACTGATACGCCATGATTCATCGCTGATTCTTCCCAGGCGGCACAGGTGGAAATGGTGGGCAGGGCGGCCAGCTTGGTGGGCCTGGAGGGAGTGGGGAAGGGCCTACGGTGTATAATACCTTCCAGGCTGGGAATCTCAAGAAACAGTAGCGACGTAAACTGTCAACTGCAGCGAAGGTCAATCTACTCGTCATCATCAAAAGTAAATACTAATTGGCTTATTAATTCGTAACCCATGGGCCAATCCCAACTACCTTTCACCACCATACACCCTGGGGTATTGAGTATTACTTACTGAAGTCTCCCCCATAAGAATCACTGCATTGGGTGGTACAGAGCCATTGCAACATCGAAAGAAAATACAGGAAACCATTCCAATGACAAATCAACCTTGTAGTAGGCACTCACTTATCCCCTCTGCCCCTGCCAGGGTCCATCTTGTCCACAACACCACAGAAGTATCACTCCAAGCCCTCAGCATCGAAACCACATGGCGTGTGAGAACCAGTACAATAGGGTGAGTTTTGGGTGGGCAGGGCAATAATCATGCTTTGCATATAATGTCCTTTGCCCCCTGGAAGCCACCCACCAAATTTGACTCCAATGCGGCGATGAATGCAGGCAGACGAGGTCGATCAGTCATCAGCAGAATGTTGCCTGGTCTGACAACGAAAGTCTGGGCCTTTCCCGCACATATTCCACAACGTTTAGCGGCTTAAACTTGCCTGGCGTGTTCTCAGGACTCATACACACCATTCCGAATCCTTTCCCTATGAGGAGACAATGTCGCGAACCTTGCATTTGAGTGTTTGAAACAAAATCACACATCACCAAATCGATCAATTATTGACGGCATGCCGGGTCAGCACAGCGGCGGTCAATCCAAAAGGTGTCTAATACTCCCCACTGAACATGGTCATGCAATTTGGCTCAAGAATTTCCACCTCCTGTGGGCGATAAGAGGCAATTAGTATTTACTTTTGATGATGACGAGTATTGTCGTGTCATGAAATCCGCACTCACATTTTCTTTATTACTTTTCTTGTTAGGTCTGAGTTTTTTCGAGCCAGGCATGAAGTTTCCTCGTGCCCTGTTGAGTCCACTGGGTTGTGGCTTGCGTTCCGGCATGAACGCGAATGTGGCGGAGAAGAAAATTTGGGATTCATGTCAGATGATCGTGTCGAGAATTGATGCAGCACGACTTGGACTTTCTTACTACGGGTATAACCCAATAAACTGAATACCATAGTCTGACTACATTAGTACCCATTGTAATCATTGAATCCTGGTTTTTTGGCTTCATCTATCGAAAAATTCCCACTCCGAGCCTGATTTACGGTGCGGCTCGGCACGAAAAAACTATCTCCTCCTCCAATTTCGCTCCAATCGTGCCAAAAATTTGGGATCCTATTGCCAGGCCAATTAGGAAAAGCTCACCAAGACAAATTTTCTGATTTTTGCTTCGTTGAGTTGTTATTGAGTTGTCGGTCCCAGAAGGACTTATTTGTCAGTGGCGGTGCATTGATTTGTCAGTTGGATGCATATGGATGCGGCCTATCTTACGGCCAACCATGACCGTTGCCACCTTATAGGCACGTACAGTATATGACTGGTAGAGAGTGCTTTTGGGGTCGGAGTTGACACAGAGAGATCAATTAGATAGTGGGATGGACAGGGAAGAGATAAAATATGCACACAGCCAGAAAATTCAAACAACATGGCTTGCCGAGGGTCAAATTGTCTTGTGCGCATGATGGGGTGTGGATTCACCTGGCCGGACTACGATTCAACCACAAAAGGAACAGTCATTCCACTTCTGGACCGGGAAGAGGTAAAATATGCGCATAGCCACAAAATTCAGCAAATATTCCACAATGTGGTTCGCCAGGGCGTCAAATTTTCGTGTTGGGGGGTGTTTTCAACTGGCTGGACTATTATTTGACCAGAAAAGGAACACTTATTCCACGTGTGCATGGGGAAGAGGTAAAATATGCGCACAGCCACAAAATTCAAAAAGTATCCTACAACGTGGTTCGCCGGGGGTTAAATTGTCTGTGCACATGTTGGAGGATGCATTAACCCAGCCAGACTATGAATCAACCAGAAAATGAACACTCATTCCACTTCTGCACCAGGAAGGGATAACATATGCACACAGCCACAAAATTCAAAAAATATAACATGGTTCGCCAAAAGCAGTCGAACTGATCGTATAAATGGCCCAGATCCAGTCAGACCGATGCTGTCCAGACAGTCAGACCAACTGTATCGATGCAGTTGGTCCGATTGTTTCGACACAGTTGGTCCGACTGTTATTTCTATCTACAGTGCTATGCATAGTTCGTCACAATGTCAAACTCTTCGGGTGGGAGATTCTGCTCTTCAAATTCCATCGTCCACCTCCCAGATTTTGTGTAAATAAGTCGAATGAGGTACCAGTAATTCCCATGCGATGTGAGGGCAGGATTTAAAGGGTTACCCCGCCATAACTACAATGTCTTCATTCATGAATACTTGCAGAAGGCATCTCACTGCGTTCCGACCCCGTGTAGACATACCTTGTCTACATGTGTCTACATTCTCTTACATTAGTCTACATGGGTAGATAAGGGTCATCGAGGCAGCATCAACGAACGTAGACACATATTTAGCTACATGTGTCTACGTTTTCTTACGTCAGGTAGACTTACTTCGGCCACGTTTGGCCACCTGTGTCTACTTGTGGCTACCACTGTCTACACGCGTGGACAAACTTTGGACACACCTCACCAGAAGTTGACCAAAACATAATTTCCGCCTCGTCTTCGTCTTCCGCCCGCGCTTCGGAGGATGTGGATGAGGGGTGGTATGTGAGTGGATGTACCGGGACCATCTTCTACTCCTACGCCGATGCTCTTGCATATGTCGGCGTGGAAGGGGGGGTGGTGTCCGTGTTCGATTCCCTGGACGAGGCGTGCGACTTCGGTGCGATACGGAACGAAGGGCCGCAGCCAATATATTGGTATATTAGCCTGTTCTCAAGATGGACCTTCGGCAGTGCTCGGGCCGCCATGGACATTGCGATGGAGTTTTCTGTGAGGCATGCGGGAGGCCCGAATGGGCCGTCGCCTTGTGAAATCCTTGCGTATTATGGGTCGGATAGAAGTGTACCCGTTTTCATGAAGGCCCTTGAGCGGGACAACTAGATACCTCGAGCCCGTGACTTGTACGACTAATTGTGTGTTTGCATATCGCTTTTCCTTGGCTTCCTGTGTTTTTTTTTGCTGTATATTTAGTCTGAGAATAGAGTGACGGTTGGTTTGGATCTGCCACTTCACTTGCCTTCTTCTTCGCGCACCTCTCACATCTGTTCCTCCTTCCTCATTCTGGAAGCCTGCAAAAGCAAGGGATCCTTTGAGCTTGTCAGAGACGCCCTGTCACATTTACTCAACTTTCCAGGTGGAACTATGGGTTGGAAAATACATGTATATGTAAGATGATTTGATGACCCAGACTTTCGATAACAGACGACAGGTTGCATTTTTTTTTGAACCGTGGGAATATGCCTCGGCCAATCCCGGCTCGCACGCCTGGCACTCGCTCGCCACTGTGGGGACGGTTTTCAATCAGGCTGAGTGTATCCAAGCACTCAGCCTGAATGTATGACCCCGTCAGCATGACTGTGGATATACACTCATGCCGATTGTAATTTTATCAAAACCACAATCAGCCTGAGTGCATTCAGCAGTCCGCTCGAGTGTATCCATTCAATCAAGTTGATTGATATCTCACAATCAGGCTGATTGTACCGCTTCAATCAGGTTGAATGAGCTGATTCAATCAGCTTGCTTGTATATTCATTCAAGTTGAGTGTTCACATATCGGTATATTTGTGGTATATAAAATACAAGTATCTAGTCACTGACCCGTCAACTCCCGCTATCGAGCGATATTCCAGTGTTTAACTAGAAGAGCACAAGGGTTGAGATCAGAGTCATGAATACAAGAATGAAATTCGAACGTACACCGAGGGCACGCATCGGAATGAGTTTCTGTAAAAGGCCCAAGTTGACGAGTCGTCCTTACTGAATGTCGCAGACCGTAAAGAGAGCGGATATGGTGAAGGAAGTACGCAGGAAGTCAGTTCACGAACTGAACGAAGTAAGTGAATGGTAACGGACCGGACATTGGAAGAAAATCGCGAGAGAATTTTGAAGTCAGCGAAGCATACACTTGGTGCCGGGGTATCTCAACTCACGCACCAAGTTGAGTCGAGTACGGTCATCCGTTTATTTCAAAAATAAGTACGCACCGGCCAAGTTAACCAAGACTGATTCTCAATCTGCTGGTCGAGTTGGGAAGTTACAGTCCTGGCCGCATTGAATATATCAGTGCAGTCTTTTGGGTTGAGTGAGGCACGAACGTACTTGCCCCTCTTGCAACGAGTCAGTAGAAGAACCAGTTTGAGTATAGTAGTGATACAAGTCGTCCCCGCGTCGACTCGTGGGCTGAGCTCGAACCTGGAGCAAAAATGAACTGAGCGCGAGCAAAGAGAAACTCGACGGAGCATCAAGTAATCCGCACCAAGCTTTTCTTCATTGCGTCGGGGACAATCGCAGCGACGCATGGGAGCGAACTGCGGGGGAGTATCGGGGACAGGGATGTTACGGGTCACCGAGATTGAGCGCTTCACCGCACGAGTCTGAATAGAATCAAAAGGGAAAGGTGATAGTGAGACAAGTACTTGCCTGTGCGATGCTGTTGGCTCAGCACCCTTTTCGGGTGATACGCGGGGTGCGCTGCGAGGAGAAGCGGAGTCAGCTGGAAGCGATAGAAAGGGAAAGAGATGAAGGAAAGTCCAAGACGTACCAGGGGATGTCGAACAAGCCATCAGTTGAATGAAAAATAACAACGACGACGGAGAGGAAGCGCAGACTTCCACGCAGCTCCCGCGCTCTGTAACATCACCGATATACGGCAAGCGCGCACCATCCGCGAGTGCAGCCGCTCGACGACATTTCGAGCCTGTGCGGGTCATGTTCAACTCGGGCTGTCCCAAAAAAATCAATTCAGGCCGTCCCGGAAGAAGACACAAGATAATTTACCCGGCAAAACGCGATAATCCTCGGCCAGCTGCTGAGTTTGGCTTCGAGGAAATGGCTGTTACGGATCGTATGGGGTGAGATGAGCATGAAAAGGGTGCTGAGAAGGAACATTCACCTTGTGGCTCGACGGCGAAGCGCGCTAGACGGCGAAGCGCCGACAGGTAGCCCCCCGGTGAATCTACAAGGAAGCGCAGGCTGTTTCGGACAGTCATCAAGTCAAGTCACAAACACGCAAGTATATATGAGACGTACAAAATTCACATCTAAGGTTGACGCTCGACCCGAATTGAGTCGTAGATCAATGGAGAATAAAACCAAAAGCTCGCGAAACCTGAAAAGCCGAAGGTTCGCAAGTTCTGGCGAGTCAGAGACAAGTCAGTCGAGGGAAATGGCAAAGCAACGAAGAGACTTGCGCCATGAAAAATTGTACACCGAAGTGAGTTATGAAGGAGCTACCAAAATGAATCCGATGGTTGCAGACCGTGCCGCCAAATGCGCAGCACAGGGGACAAAAAGACATTACCAATCATCTACAACAGAAGGCGGACGTGCACCTAACAATGTGAACACGAGCAGGGCAACGAGGCCGGAGCGCCAGCTTGACTCTTTGTGAAGGTGCGAGCATCGGAGACCAAAGGAGGAGAGGGAATGGGAGGTAAGCTGTCCGTCCACGCCAGCGGTCGACGTCGACCGGGGCAGCGCGGACGCGTTCAAAGTGAACGAAGGTGGGGTGGGAGGAGGGGAGGATGAAAAGCACGCACTCGGGATAACGTAGATGACGAGCGTTAGGTCGGGGAACTTCAAGTTGGACCTCGATCGCGACGACACCGAAGACGAACATAGTTACAAAGAATGGCGTACCACTACACGAGGACCTGTGTGATTCGTCAGCGTCGCGGTACTCCAGGAACAGGAAGCGGAGGGAAGGGTGACTCAACATCGATTGCAGAGGTAACGAGAGTCGGGACGATGACGACGCCCACCGCGCACAAGGGGCACAGCCAGGGGCCGACATGCTCGTTATTCCGTCTCCGCCCTTCCATGCGGCCTCGTTTCAGCGCTGTCGTGTCATGGCCTCGTCTCGACGCGTCCCGGGAAGAGTTGAAGACGCAAAGCACAACTAGCGGACGTCAGTCGATGCGGAGGAGGTCCGAGCTCAAAACTGGGACCTTCAGTGCCGAAGTTGGTGGCCATGGAGAGATCTGGAGCGAAAGTTTTCACGGGGGAGTGTGTTAAAGCATCAGGAGTGATTGTGAAAGTCAGAATACGTGCCGAAAGTGTAGAGCTAGAAGCGCACCTTTCTGCATCCTGACTACGATTCAGAGGATCACTGAGCACTGATTCGTTGAAACGAAACCTAGGAACGGTATTGAAGGCCGTCAGAAAAAGAAATATCGTTATAAAAGTGGCCAATTGGCCAAGTGTCATCAGCTGCCCGCCGTGTCCCGGGTTCGAGTCATACACGACGTGCAGACCGTAACAAATGGCCTTGAGAGTCGAGAGGGGATCACATACCATGTATTCAAACTGTTTTTGGGGGGCCCGGAAGCAAAAAGTGTCCGTCTACGCGCCCTTGTTGGTGGAAAAGCGAAAAAATTGCATATTTGGGGATCTCATGCGGTCAATGAGGAGTCAATTCACGTCCAAAACGTCGTAAGAGCGTGTCTTAAGGCCATTATAATAGTTCGGGGCCGTATCTGGAAACGAAATGGGAAGGGGAAGCCGCAGAAAAAAGGAAATGGTGGAGGTGGAAAGGAAGACGCGTCTGTCACGTGCTGATAATCGGCCATCAAACTCGATTGAGAGTATATATTACTCTAGAACGGTGGGGACTAGGACTCGCCCAGTCCCATTTTTGATGGTGAATCCCATTATTTTGCCCTCCACAGGGATTCGGGCAGAGAGTGGGATTACCATACAATCTGGTCTGTGTGATCGCCCATCACCGTGCCGACCCTTGCCGCGCCAACTGCCCTGCACTGCCACAGTGCCTGTGTCACTTTACGATCAGATCTGATCGTAAAGCTGAACACCCGTATTTATGCAGCCTCATCCTGAGAGTTTGGCTCCTCTTCAAACTGTGTGAGTGAAGTCTTTGAGGTATTTGAACAATTAGGATGGAGCCGAAACTTTTGACAAGGCGCTAGTTTGATCACACTGGCCGTAACAAGGGTTTCTTCCAAAATCCTTCTAGCTGGTCCTCTACTGGATAAATTGTAAACTTCATTTCTGCTTGAGGCTCGTCTTCTACGCGGTGTATAAGGTCAACAATCTCACAGATTTGAGTGCCCGCCAAATTGCAAAACTATTTAAATCCGCAACCCTACTCAAGTACGTTCCATTAGTCTGCTTGTTATACCTCAAAGTCGTGCTGGTAACAATGTCAAAAAATCTCGAAAGCTCATAGAAACGTTACAGTACCCAGCAATGATACAACATTATAAGCAACAAGAAAGTACGAGCTACATGCCAACAGCGAATTGAACAGCTACAAAGACTTCGCCTCAACCTTCGACCTTGCCCTCGTAGCGTAGTCTGACTTGACTGGGTTTGGTTTTGGGACACGCTAGTTTACCATTACCACAACGCGCTGTTTTGATGCTGAAAGAGCTCACCTTCGGTACAGTCGGCTTCTTCTCCGTCTTGACTTTGGTCTTCTTGGCGAGAACATCCGGCTCCAAATAAACATGAGCCAAGTATATTACAAAGTTTGTAGAGATCTTACCTCAGGGAAATCGTTGAGCGAGAGGGCTCTTGGTGGGGATTTCGGGCCGGAGGTACGGATATCCTGAGTGAAAGGTTGGTTAAATGCGCTTGGATTATTGTTATATATACTCACTTCCTGTGGCCTCTGCGCAGCCTTGCCCTTCTGAAATATGTGGTTCGAGCTGGCTCGAAGTTCTTCATAGAAAAAACGATACCTTGGAAGTTTTGCGAGCGCGCAAAGGCTTGTTCTTCAGTGACTCTATAAGGGTTCTCGTCTTATCGTCCTCAGGTTGCATAATCTCGTCCAAAATCTCCACTAGCCTCCCGCGCGTCTTCTGCAACAGTCAGAACTCAATGTCTAAATCCTCCGAAATCAGCCACATCGCGACAGGTGGGAGTTGAGACAAAACGGATAATGTCCTCAAGCTCTAACAGCTCGGACTCGGTGTTCGTAGTCCGTCAAAACGATCAGGATCGGCGGAGACGAGAGACTCGAGGGTGGAGTAGAGTGCATAGAAAAGTTGTCCTCGTCGCCGAGGAAAAGGCGAGATATCAAAGCCATGATGAGGCTTTGACCTTTGGAACCATAACTACGAGACGTTGAGTGTAACGATGCAGTGAGAAGCACGACTCCACTAGCCGCTGCGACTGCCAAACAGGGCTATCACTGAGTATTCCAGCTTGAATTCTGTATTAGAAAAGGCAAAAGGCGATTTTCGATGTTCGAAAGAAACTTGTTCCAAGCGAAGGCTTCGGAAAGAATGGCAGGGAACTTGATCATGTTGAAAAGATCTTCACGCATGCCAAGAATACGCGTCGGGAGGGCTTCAAAGTTGGGAGTGGTGGGCCATGAAATTCTTGCGGCCAAGCTCCTCGTATTGTTTACGATTGTTTCTCTGTTTACGATTGTCTCTTGTTGAATTGCATCGCAGTTAGGGACTTGGAGTAGAAGACACCATGCCCATCGGGGCCGACCTTTTGAAGGAGACTTTGATGATCAGAAAAAAGGAACAGAAGATGGGCGTTGATAGCTGTCGGGAGAACATCCTTGCAGCGTTTTTTTCGGACATTTTTGGGGGAGATCAGACCACGCCAGGGGACCGGCTGATTTGGGAGTGGTAATTGCTTTACGTTTCGATTGGCTGGCAGCTTTGAGAGGCTCGGCGCTCGGATTCTTCTCGGGTATCTTGACGCTCTTTTCTGAAGAAGGATCTCGGGAGAACATCCTTGCAGCGTTTTTTCGGACATTTTTGGGGAGATCAGACCACGCCAGGGGACCGGCTGATTGGGAGTGGTAATTGCTTTACGTTTCGATTGGCTGGCAGCTTTGAGAGGCTCGGCGCTCGGATTCTTCTCGGGTATCTTGACGCTCTTTTTCTGAAGAAGGATCAAGCTCAAGCTCAACACTGAGTTAACGACACACCTTCTTCGCCACCGGTTCCTCCACAGGGGTATCTGCCGCCTTCCGTTTGTTCCCAGCAAGTTTCTTCTGTTCGTATTTCATACATGTTAGAGATGTAAGTCATGATATTGAACTTCTCACCTTCTTTGGAGAACCCTGGGGCGTCACCTCTCGTAGCTCCCTCGTCGGATTTGTCCAGGTCGTCCACCACGGAATTCTCAGACTGCTTCGGATGGCGTACCTCGGCAAGGCTCAGCCTCAACATCCTCACCGTCAGAGTCACCGTTGCTCTCATCCGGATCAAGGCCCGAGGCCTTCTTCTCATCCCGTATATCCCTGTTGCGACGTGTTTGCATATTCAACAGGTAGCCTGCAACCATGTCGTGTATGGGCCACAGGCCCTCAAATTTTTTCGAAGTACGGAGCTGTCTCGGATATCTGAAACACGTCAAGATGGACAGCAGATTCGGCTCGAGCATATACCACCACAATGGCCTTCTCAAGACGTCGTTTGTCCTGGGAACGGGTCGTTTTTCCGACAGGGAGCAGCTGGTGGACACCATCTTTCACAATACGCTTGGGAAAATAAGCATACCGGCACGCAAAAAGAAAGAAAGAGCACCCACATAGAGTCTGTTGTATCGCTCGGAGTCACCACGTAGCTTCATCTCTTGTTGGAGCGTGTAGTCTCGTCCAGCTTGTCCTTTGGGTCGAGGAATGAGCTTGGCGGCCGTCGACGCTGCTGCTGCACGGTCGCGTTCACGCTCCAAGTTTCGTCTGAGCTCCGCTTGCACAACAAAATGCTTTCAGTCAATTACTTGATCTGCAGAAGTGGAAACATACCGATTTCCTTGTCCTTCCTCTTTCCCACCTCCCTCATCCTGTGAAGCTCCTCAGCTGCTCCAAGCTTGGCTTTCTTGCTGGGCATGGTGGCGGAAGAGGAAAGAAGCTAAGAGCAATCACAGCCACCTGACCAGATGTAATTCGGCTCCGCAGCCACAAAACCTTGCAGAATGGAAAGATTTGCAATAAGAGATCATCTATGCGACTCAATCACCTATCTAAATTGCTCGGTCATACTATTACCAACCAGAATTCATTTGGAGGTTCTGTGAACTGATTTTGGTGCTAGGGGGTTCAAGTACAGGCGATGCACAAGTATTATCACTCAGTAGTTTATTGTGATGCATCTGAGATCGCCTTCTCATCCAAGTAAATAACACTCCGCATCCAGGATAATTCATAGCAAGCGGCAACTCCACGGGTTGCCTTGCAATCCAAAGTTGATTGATTCAGACTTCCTGATTGGGTGTGCTGCATGTGCGCCCAAGTATTATTGCTGCATACCTTACTTCACTGACTTTCCTGAATTATCAGAGCCAAGATAACATGGTGTAGTACCCTCGACCATTCAGAGGAGGCGACATTCGGACGGATAGTCTCGCAATTCAATGGTTCGATCGGGTCTTTTGCCTAATTTGGACACCAAATGCAATCGCGGTTGCTCTCAGCTATGGTCGATGGCCTGTTTTTCTTGAGATTTATTTTCATTCAAAGAGACTAATAACTGCAGCTTTCAAGTCTTTGGGGCTCCCCAGGACCAAGAGCCGAGTGGCACAATCCCCACAGTCCACCGATCAAAATTTAGCATGTGCATGCGTGGCTGTGATAGTGGATCCTGTTCATGCATAGCATTTATTTTAGGTAGGAACATTTGATTCACCATGCCAGCGCGACTCGGATTTGAGGCATTTGTATTCAAGTTTGACTCAACCCAGAGTCGCAAAAAGTGGAGATTTCAACCCAACTGGTGAGTCATTATTAATTGTTGTCTACATCCTCGTCCTCTGGAACAAACTCTGGATGAATTAATCTGCCAGTGCGGCCCACAATGTACCATCCATCCCGCATCTCCACCCGCCCCACAACTGCTGCGACCGCCTGAAGATCTGTAACAATAGGATCTCCAATGTCTTGGTAGGATGTCCTAACCAGAGCCGCATCTTTGCCTTGGATGTTGAGGCATGGTGAGATGACTGCAAGAAGACGAGTCTTGCCAGCAAGATGTCACAGTTCTTTGGCTGAAGGGAGGCGACATTCGAGCACACATTCCAATCGACCATATGAAATTCTCGCAACCCATGCGGCAGCCGTAGTTGGGCGGCTTTCGATCTCATACTTCGAAAAATTAGTCAATCCACAGGGAAAACATACGGACAAAGTGCTTACCCGGATGAACGACATATCTCGCTCAGCAGTTGCCCCGTCTCCACAGGCCGATGCACTCCGAATTGAATCCCCCTGAACAATCCGCAACTTACCAAAGCTTGGAATTTTCTCGGGTATGAATGGAAGAACTTGATGTGGTCGCTTGCCCAACAGCCCACCAAAATGGTCCGCAATCTTTTCTCAAATGATTTCAGTGGGAATATGGTTTTGCTGGTAGGGTGGTACAAGAACGGCTTGGGGATCTGAAGTTCAACAAACAAATGAGCTCATAGCTTTCGAAGCATTATGTTCACTTACATTCTTCCTAGGCATACTCCCTTGTACGTGCCGCAGCTCGTTGCATTTTCGAGGCACTGGAAAGCTCTGCTTCAAGGTCGTATTGAGCATTCAGTTGTTCCAGATATGCGACATGGAGAACATTATTGTTCAAGTTTGCCCATGGAAAACACTTGGAGCGCAGGCCAGCCTGAAGAACACCGCAGAATCGTTCCATAAAAACCTCCACGTGGTCCATGAAGGGCCACAGAACAAGATGTCGTCTGGGATATGAACCATGCCATGAACGGTAAGTGTGCAGACACGGAGTCTGCCCTCCAGATGCCGGTAATAATACCTGTAATAATCATTACAATGTGCAGATGTGGAATTAAACCAGCACTTACTCTTCGTATTTGTGTATCCAGGCAATAATAGCCTGTCGCAGATCATTGACTTGGTCCACCGTCGATGTGAACGAAGACAGCCCTAACTAATGTCGGAGAGCTCGCACAAATGCGTGTAGTATTTCCGATTGGAAAAACGGTCCTTTAGAAGGATTGGGGCGAGATATATGAACCAGAAAGCCCACGATTCAGCGGTGTAGTAGCCGGGAGTGGTCCCAAGAACACGAACGAAATCAGCGGGAATCTGAGGCACGGCAGCAGCAGTCTCTGCCCAGATGATGTCCCAGGCTTCCTCCGCAATTTCGTAGTCCTCAGAGCCAGTATTGAGGCCCCTGAACTTGCCGCTCCACAGTTTGACGAGATTTGGAATCACGTTCTCAAAGAAGAGGTGCATCATGTCCCAGGGCCGTTGATAAGCCAGTAATTGGGCCATGGTTAGATACACGTAATTTTGCGTGTTTCTGATCGTGCTCATTGCTGAAACTGTTGTTTCTATGCAACAGTACTGGTTCCTGGTAGCTGTTGGGCGAACCACAGAGAAACGGGTGGACGTTCTAAGGAATTAGAACGTCCATTGGCTAGTCTCACCCTGAAAACTGTAAGGGAAATGTGCAGCCAGATAATAAGTCAAGGAGCTTCATTTGACTTGTTTCCAACATTCACTTAAACAATGGAAACGGGTCAAAGGAACGGGAGTTGGCAATGTGTTGTGTTGTGTTGAGACGCTAGGGGAGACGCGTTCGGTCACGAGTGTTTCGGTTGCCAGAGTTGCCGGTTTCCATCGGATGCGGATACACCGAAACAGGTGGTCGGCTATTCTGTGGATCCGGATCACAACTCTAAAGGCGTTCTAAGGTTCTTTCTCAAGAACCCTTTCTGGGAAACCCTAGAGAAACGGGTATCTACCGAGACCTACAAAGGAGTACTATCAAGTTCCGTACTTGGACCCAAGGGGAAACTTGAGTTGAAGCAAGAAACAGGACGGAAGAGATGCAGTGCCGATCTATCGGTGATCGACACACCCTCTGAATAATACAGGGGTGCTGCTGACGGGTTCCTGCCTCGTAATTGGCAAGGGAACATGGCGTGCTCGCAGTTGGGAACCAATGGGAGGCGACGCTCGGAAGAACAACCGACGGAAACGCGGTTAAAGAGGCGGAATAAACGGACATTTGACTCATTGGGATTGTGTTTTGGGCTTTGTAACAGTGTCTTGGCGGTTGTATAAGTATCCGAGGGTGTTTCTACGATGGACACAGCATCTTCCCCCGAACTAGTAGGCTATACGCTTGCGCATTGGGTTGATCTGGGATCCTCGGCGAACGCACTCTTATAGAGTAGCATTATTAGTCGAAATCTTAATTGTTTCTGAATCATATATTATTCTGGAAACGCACTTGGGCTTTGCCTGGAAACTGTCTGAACTCTGAGAATCTGTTGGATCTGGGACTCTGTTGAAAGAAACGTTATTGTTGTTGTTTGCGGAGCGGGTTTCAGAAAGTACCGTCAAGGGAAAACTTTGGAAACGTGACTGCTGGCGTTGCTCAGAAAGTACCTCTTTAGGGAAAGCTCTGTGAACGTTCTTGGCCTATAAACTAGGGGCCTTACTTGAGTCTACGGGACTACTTTAAACTTGTTTCTCTGTCGCTTGGACACACACACACACACACGCTGCGAAGCTATAAATCTATCTTGTTTGGAAACAACGTTTCCACTGTGTCTAGAAACACGTTCTACGCAGCTTGCTCTATTATCTCTTTGAGATACGAAACCTCTCCCTACAACCTTTACAAGGCCCTGTACTAGGGGCTGTAACTCGTCGGGATCTTTGGAAACGTGCATATATTGCCGTTTGATTTGTTTGTTGGTTGTTGGAACAGTCTCTGGACTGTTTCTGTGCCGCTCTCGAGTCAAGTGGAGTTATTTGCGTGTTTCTTATATAGGTTCTGAGCACATCAATCACCGTGACTTTGGATAAGCAAGGCACCCCACGCGTCGGAGCGCTGGATGACCCTTCATTCCATGAGATTTGGCGAGGTCATCCTTGGCTTTGGCGGCAGCATTTTCATCCAAAACGGTCGAAATTTCATCGAATTTTCTGAGTGCCTGATCCAATCGTTCCTGCGAGCATAAAGGCAAGTTCTCTGGATCCCAGAATCGTCCATCGGGCCAAGTCAGAGGCACGTAGTAGAGCTTCTCGCGACCAGCCTTGTTTCGGATGCCCTTGATCTTGCACGAGCGACAAGGGCATGCACTATTATGGCCTTTGATGTTGAGAGATTTTTCGATGGCGATGATATCCCCCAGTTCGAAGAGGGTATAAACCTCTGAGGAGAAAGAAGTGGCAGGTGGCTGCATTGAATGTTCGTACACCGACTGCCAAGGCCGCGCATTCCGCATCGTAGATGAGGAAGCTGTGGACGTCTTTGGGGGGATGGGGACCGGGAATGACACCCGTGGACATCAAGCCGCCGTCGAATGGATCAAGATGAGTGCGGACTTCGGGTTTTATGTTGAAATTTTTAACAAGAATGGGGGTAGCAGATGGACCGCTTCGGTTTACACTTGAATAGGAGATATGAGTCCAGGCAGATGCCCAACAGACATCGTACATCCCCGAGGAATATGTGTGCTCAAGGATGTTACCATCAAGCACGACGTTCTGCTGGCAGAGGCTGCAATAGCGCTGGCCATCAAATACGTCCGAAATCTTGCCGGGGCGATGGATGTAGTTGGTACGGTAGAGCAATCGCTCAATGGATTTAAGATTCTGGAAAAGGCCTTGGAGTCGAGGGATAATTGGGAGGTAGCAGAACATGTGGCGCAGTTCTCCAGTGGGGGAGTAACGGTGTTTGTCACAAAAGGGCATTCAGTGAGTTCGGAATAAGCATCGGTGTAGGCGATACAGGAATCAACACAGCAATTAAACCAGAGTGGCTCGACACCGGAGAGGATCACCATACAATGGAACATGACCCATTCAGAGCTCAGGCTCAGCTTGTGGGAGAAAGCATAGACCATTTGGTTGTACGCCGTTCTTGGCATTTTCGACATGAGTTTGAGTTGGAATGCACATATGTCATCGCGGTCCTGCTCGGTCAGGATGCTATTTCCTGGAAATTAATGAGAATGAGAAGGCGGTACAGGAGTTCATGCATACGAGAGTCCCAACTCCTCGCTTCTTCGTCTGAATCATACTCGCGGTCATTGCCCATGCGGTCTAGATACTGATGAGCAAAATTGCAATCACAAAATCAGAACCAACCAGCAAGGTCATCGAACATGTTTCCTGGATGCTGGTAAGTAAGGTACCACTGGGCAGGAACAAAGCTGACCAGCAGGTTCATCGCCCGGACCAAGCAATTCATCAAGCATTTGCATCATTTCTTCACGCGAACAGGCTTATCCAAGTCCTGGAATTCATCGAAGCCACTCCATGGGTCAACTTCGGGGTTGTAAGCGGTAGAATGGGGCTCTCCTGTTCCGGAAGAGGATGCGCTTTCTGAATCAGAAGTGCTGGAATCAGAATCAACTTCCATTGCGTCAGACTCGATGCCGTCAAGATGCGAAGTCATTTTCAAAATTGCGTGGTGGGGAGTCTGCGTGGGGTTCAGATGCGGATGGAGGGGGAACAACAAGAGTGGGAGCATCTGGGAGCCCATCATCTGAGCCTTCTGATGGAAGCGATAGTATCGGGGACACAGATGGGCGGATGGAATCAGCCGGAACCATGTGATAGTGACGCTGTCTTGTCTGTTTTGTGAGAAGCTTTCCACAGGTGGGTTTACAGTGACAATATTTCTTCTCAGTGTCAGACATGTTGAAATGGATTTCGGACGGAGATTCTCCGAAATCTAAGCAAGATTTGCGGTGCACGATGATTGTGAGTTACCGAGGCCCCAGAGTGGAATGATCAGGAAGGCAGAGATGGGGTGCAAGAGTCGAAACAGTAATACTGGCTTCAAGCCCGATGTGTCGATCCAGGGACCGTGTAGTCGTTTTGGGCAAGCGAGGGGGAGGCAAAAAAGATTGATTGGCGAAGGCATTATGACCAAATATGGCCAGATCAGCCGGCCTGTCCGGCGCGCGGGTGCCCAAAAAGGTACCGGGGGCATTGGGACACATACTGTGCAATTTCGTTCAATTCGGCATGGGCTGTGACCCGTGACCCAAAATACCGATTCGGCACTTCGGCAACCAACGAAGTTTGGCGTGACACCTCCAAAAATTCGGCATTCAAGACGGAAATTTTCGAAAATTCTGCCTTTTTTGCACCTCCGAGGGAGATTTGGCCCGGATGTCACGCATTTTACATTCGGCACTGGGTGCCGTGACCCGTGACCGAAACCAAAATTCATCGCGGCACAGGGGGTGCGTGACGCGTGACCGCCGAATTGAACGAAATTGCACAGTATTAGAAATTTAATTGGAACTCAATCAGGATGACTGTATTTTATTCAACTGTATGCCCACCCACTCATGATGATTGCATTCGGCGTGACTGTATTTCCACACACAGCCTGAGTGGGTTGAAATGCAGTCAGGTCGCGCACAGTCAGCATGACTGATAAAAATCCGATCTGATTGAGTTGTCAATCATGATGATTGTAAGTTCTTCCCACAGTGATCATGCGTTTGACGTCGTTTGGGAGGGGGTTCTTCCTCCATGTAGGGACATGGATTTTTTGCAGGATGTTATAGAGCATCCCTTGGTTTCCGGCGTATTCACCCATATCCCAACGTCTTTCGACGATTTTTTCGACCAAGAACGGCCAGTTTTCTCGCTCATCGCCTTGTCGGAGGAATTCTATCAAGTTCCATAGATCTATAGCGTCATTTCGTGCTCGTAAGTCCAGTATCTGTTTACCACCCTCATTCAAGGGCAGTCACATAGTCTCATGCGCTATACGAGGTTTTTCCCGCTCCAAAGAAAGAGGTCATGCATTCTAACGAGGTGTTCTTCGATATCTTTAGGCATTCCTTGAACTCGAGCCAGGTACTGCGTCCTGCCTCCAATAACCATGTTAATGAAGTGGCGGCGTCCTTCGATTGTAAGGTTTTTTGTATTCCATCGGTCGAGGTCCCTTGCAATTTTTTCTAAAGTTTCGGGCCATGGAGACCTGTAATCTATATCGTTACCTATCCAAGCACCGAGAAAGCGGCAGCTTTGCTTGTCGGGGATAATTGTGAGTTCATGATTAAACTTAAGAATCTCGTCCGAATTTCCTCTCGTTTAGGACTTTCGCCCTGTAATCGGCTGAACCAAAAGGGAGTATCATAGTTTTCTTCATGTTGAACTTGGCGGTTGAAGAGAAGCACCACAGGTCTAGAACATGCCAAAGGTCTGTCCAGGAGTCTTCTTCCGATAGTACGATAGTTGTGTCATCAGCAAAAACTGATACGAGCAGCATACAGTTAGTGTTTGGTATGTCAATACCTTTCAGCCCAGATTTTCGTAACATACAGGAGGTTCGATAGCCAGGTTGAATAGCGAACGAGAAAGCGGATCTCCTTGGCGCACACCGCGCACAACGAGGAAGGGGGTGCTCATTGCACCTTGCCAACGTACCAGAAAAAAACATGTATGATGTCTTCGAATTCGTAGTGAGGTTGGTAACCCGCCATCGGTCGCCCCTAAATTTCACAGGAGAAGAATGCCGAGCCGCAATGACGGTATCGAGCACAAGGAGAACTTCTCAATTTCATTCCGTCACAAGCGCCGGGCATATCCCGCGGATGATAATCTATCCTAATGCAGCGCCTATCTGTCAATGTGTACTCGTAAAATATGATATCTGGCAGATTATCACGCCTTCTGTTGATTAAGTGCACACCGAGTCCTCAAATTTGTCTGCCGAGCGCAGAAAATAGGTGTACGCAGATTTTTTTACCGTCGCTTTGTGCCCTAATCCTTGTTCTTGTTCTTGTTCTAGGATTGTTCTTGTTCTTGGTCTTGTTCTTGGTCTTGTTCTTGTTCCTGTTCTTGTTCTTGTTCTTGTTCTTGTTCTTGTTCTTGTTCTTGTTCTTGTTCTTGTTCTTGTTCGTGTTCTTGTTCTACCGAGCCCTTAGACGCTGTCCAGGTGACACCACATGCCCTCTAGAAACTTGAGGACTTTGGAACCCGAACGGGACAATATTCTAGGCATGTACTGATACAGTAGATTCAGAGGCTGACTTCTCGAAGCACTCCCGGCCTTTCCTTCTTAGCGTCAAGGGGCACATCAGATTTCATGCTCACAAATTTAGAGTGCCGGGCTATAGTTATTTTTCTGTTTTTAGACTCGCGGATCTATTCTACAATAAATCCTAAGCCGGTCGCTTCTGACACAGAACTAGCCAGCCAAATCGTCGGCAAGCTCGTTATTCACATGTGTCAGACCCACAGGGCACTAAGCACCGGCGTCTCTACGAGATGAATGCCATTCAGCCAGCCAGCCAAAGCCAGGCGAGCATGGAAAGCGTGGTCGTATTGCTGGCGCGCCAGTGCCGAGGAAGAGGAACAAGGACGAGAAAAGAGGCAAGGAATGCGCTGAAAGCTAGCTCTGGGTGCATGTTGGAATATCTGGGAGTACGCTTGTGTATGCTCGATCGACCCTTATCGACTCCTGCCCTCATAGCATTTTATGCCCCAATGTAGTTGCCATGTGTGCTTGAAAGCAGAACGCGGTGTGTTTCATTCAGTTTTGAGAACAAAGAATTGACAGCCGTGAGTACACAAATCTGCCAAATAATGGGGGAAGAACTGCACTAAATTGCCGATTTGCCGAAGGTACCTCGGGCTCGGATGCCTGTATTTCATTGGAGGAAAACAAGAAGGTTTAACTCTGAAAACTTATTCCATTTCACGCCAGGCATAGAACTTGTTCGTAGAATAGTACTTACATGAACCAAGTGTTCGGCCATCATCGGCCATCACAAAACCTGATACCGCTCTGACCTAGTTCCTCTTCCTTTTTGTTTGCTACATCATGAAGAGGCTATATAAATAACTCTTGTCCCCTGTGAACGGGCAGGGACGAGACGAGACAATCTCCATGGCGAGGGCTTGTACTTTGTTGTACCGGCGGCGGGACAAGGGCAGACAAAGGACGAACATTGAACAAGGCAGACAACGAAACAATCATTCATTGTTCTGGTGTCCGAGATCCTGGTCCATGCCTTCCAGTTGCGGTGCATCGCGTTGCTACAGAGATTTGTTGTTCTGGAAGTGGGAATCCCGGGACAATGAACAAGGCGGTCCTGTATTGGCAATTTGGCACTTGTGTGTGATCGCGGCGTTAGGACGTTGATCACCGTGTGACCAACGTGTGCGAGAATGTCCTAAATCTGTATAGAGCCCGCATGCTGTGAAAGAAACTGCAAGCCATCGCAGAGAAAAGGTGATTCCGTGCAGCCCGTTTCGCCTGAGTCTTGAGGATGTTGAAGTCTGGCCCTCCGACTTGGCCGATTCACCTTAGTGGTTTCATTCGGCGTCTATCTTGTCAAGGAGAAGTAGCGTCTATTCGCCGCACAATCATTCATGGTTCTGGTGTCCGAGATCCTGGTCCACGCCTTCCGGTTGCGGTGCATCGACGCTGCTTTTCAATAGATACTCGATGCATTCCCTTCAACTGGATTCGTCGCATCATCAGTGTCAAGGGGACGTAGCGCAACCAAATATTCTCGCCGAGCTGCCATCCATTGTTTTGTTATCGAGGCCTTGTCCATGACGTTCAGACAAAGTAAAATGCACAGGATGATCAAAATCCGACACTTTCATGGCCAAATCGGTAGATTCCCGACGCTATCATTAACCCTAACCAATACCACCACGAACTGTAGACTCGAACCACTGGCCACGGGCTCTACCTTATCGCTCATGCTACTGCTCCTCTTGGTCTACTACATCGGACAGGCCACATTCGCTGGCTCGCGTCCCATCGACAGCGACGACGCCTTCCCTCCCTCCGTCGCAGCACACGCTTCGAGGGCTTCCTGTCCCGATGCAGAGAATTGCAGGACGACTTGGAATATTGTACAGAGCTGCCTTGTCACAATCTTCTCGTGCACTTGGGTTGCAGTCCATCCGAATGTCCCGAGGCCCGTCAGCACACGAGAAATGTCGCTGGTGCAGCGATTACGGCATTCCCTCTGGGCATTTCTCTCCAACCGAATGTTATTGTTCGTAATTGCTCTGCTTGTGCTAGAGTATATCTTAGCATGGGCCATAAGGCAACGTCTCAGGGCTAAAAAAATCGCCCAGGAACATAAAGGTGTGTGGATCAGTACTTTAACACTCTGGATTTGCATGGATGATGAGACGCACTTGCCTTTGTTCCTAGATTCGAATTGGAAGGTTACTCACGGATTTTTCGTCATTATGGGAGGGTTTCATCTCTTCAAACCTCCTTCCCCTACCCCGGAGGAAACCGGGCAACTGCCACAACAGGCCTCCAAGAGGTGTGCGATCTCTGGATCTTGGATAAATTCCCACGGGGGACCTACCCCCCGAATAAGGCAATCCTGAGTCAGCGGCGTCTTCTCATCAGCTGCGCACCGCCTGTCACTCGCCAGCACCGACGCGTTGAGCGCGTCGCTGCTAACCGTTCCCCGCGTCTCATCGGCAACCTGCAAACCTTCAAATGGAAAACTAACACCTCTGTGAATAGTGCACATACTGGGCCGTCAAATAATGCAAATATATCTTGGAACGCGCTTGCTCCATCGCAGCAAAATGCGTCGACCTCTTGGTCAAACGTGTCGACATCTTGGCACAACACATCGACATCCACCTTCCCCTTACCCCAAAATCTTCCATCCATCCCCCATAATGGAGAAAATCAACCTTTACCCCTTGAGTTGGGAGATGCCGCGGAGGGGGACGCGCAAAGTCCTCTGCACTCGGTGTCATCAATATGTCGGCCACGGCTTCGTAACGGGGTCCTCGCCGATGTTGAGGCATTTGCAAGGTGCAAAATTCTTGCTTGCCGATGGTATGTGTCCAATTTATCATGACCCAAAGAAAGAAATGTAACAATTCGGACAGATACCACTCCTATCTTATCGCAGGTCTCTCTACACGCGCCGGCGGCGAGTGTGGCTCAGTACAACACCCATATCTGTACGGGGGTTACCTTTTCTTGGAATATAAACTGGATTCTCGACTCGTATCCGTTCTCGATCCACCGCCCGGGATCGCGAATCAACCCCGGGCATAATCTCCTCTCGGTGGACGTCGTGGCTCCGGTAATTCGGGTCCGCTCTAAGCGATGCAACGGCTCCTACTCTGGACATGCGATGTGCTGCTCTTCGTGTTTAAATCTTGGGCCTTCGGTGAATGTAGTCCGGGGATGGGCACGGGAGTTTCCAGGGAAAAAATCTCCCACTCGGCGGCTGAGTCACGACCAGCTGGAGCGAAAGCTGAACGCCCTATCTAAATCACTTCAAACGGAACACCTAAGGGTACACTGAGGATGCTATTTTCCATGGAAGAAGCACCGTCTTACCATTCCTAGACAAATAATACTCGCAAGTCCTTAATTCGCGCACACAAACGTGTTGAGAATTATGCACAAATGTTCCAGTAAATTGCACGCTGTGTCCCGAGACCTACTGGAAGTATAGCATGACCGCTCATCTTGCTGATAACCACCCGGACTGGGAACGCACGGCTACAACAGACACTCGCGAAGTTTTGACGGCAAAAATCAAACTTGCAGAAGGTGAGGAGGACCGGCTGAAGGCAGAGATGCGGTCGAGTCGCGCTACAGCTGCGAAACGACCCGCGACGTCGCCCCCCAACACTCCGCGTCACCATCGCATAGCACGTACCTCTCGCACGTCCGCGACTTTTGATCCCAATAGTCTCGGCGGGGGTGACGAAGATGATACGGATGCAGATTTTGTTCCATAGATCAGAATACCTATATGTATGTGTTCCTACTCTTCCTCGTTCAGCAGTAGCCCATATCTGAGCAAGGTTGAAATCGGCTGCCGGTGATGCCGCTCGATGCCGACTGCTGTTCCGACTTACGGCAGCGCCACTCATGTGGACAGATCAACTTCCAAGATCCAGATCTCGCTCGCCTCTTGCAGGCCTCCATTGTTGATCCACCGTCGATATCTGGGGAGCGTGAACCGATTCACGATCCACACGAAGACCATCAACCCATCCGCATGCTTACAGAACCGTCGATATCCGGGGATACAGGCCGCCTACTGATTTACGATCCACACGAAGATTATCAACCCATCCGCATGCTTACAGAATATGATTGGTTCCGGTACTACCAGTTCATCGCGCCCACCGAGGACGAAATAAAGGACTGAGGGAAAAGCGATTGGCTGTCCAAGTCCTTCGTTCTCATTCCACGACTTGGTTTTTGATGCACTGCTGTGCACGAGGAATCCAACGTCTTGCGACCACCGAATTGGAGATCGTCACGGGTGCCTACGCGATGATGAATTTTGCGATATACTTCTTCTGGTGGAAGAGACCCTTGAACGTTGGGTGTCCTGTTCGGGTGATTGATAGGCAGGGCGAGCCCCCACAACGGACGTGAGTTAGGCGGGAGACGGGGGAGACGGCCTTGAGATATGCACTTGACGTCCTAATAGGAAATCAGGACAACAAGTTTGACTGGAGACGGATGCCATCGGCCTCCATGTTCTGGTCAGACTGCACAAACTACAAGATCATTTCACATGCCGATTGCCTTACTGTGCTCGTTGCACACCTTTTCGGTGCTATCCATTGCGTTGCATGGCCCTTCTCATCCAGCCTCTGGCAGTTTTCCTGTGCAATCATGATTGCTGTGCCGAATCTGCTAGGGTTTGTGCGCGTGGTTTACCTGCAAGCTTGGAAGGACAGCAAGAATCTCCCAGCTTGGAGAAGCCCCGAAGCTTTGGGGGCTATTCTTCGGTGCATTTCTCTATATTTGTGCGCGGGTCATCACATTTACACTGGCATTTACGACCCTGAGGTCCCTTCCGGCTACTGCCTATGAGACGGTCCAGTGGACAAGATTTGTACCACATGTATAGTGTATCTAGCCATACATACATCCACTAGCTGGGTTGAGCCGGACATGTGTGGCACATTTTCGCATATTCTTACACAATGGTTGTTTCTTCTTCTTTCCCTTCTTTGCTTTGAACGAGAGTTTATACGAGAAGAGTGAGTAGGACTCGCCGAATTTAAGCGAGTCCCACTGTTGATTACATTCACATCAGTTGCATCAGTGCCATCATTTCCGGCACTGTCCTGCCGCTTCTCACAATTCTTCGTATTCTGCCGGTGCTGGGCCGTACCGGTGCCGTACCGTACATTCACCTAGGATTTGGCTGTACGGTATGGCTACGGCGCTGTATTTACGGCGATAATTACGGCCGTATTACGGCTACGGCGCACAGCCCTAGCTATGACTGATGTTATCACGTCTAGGGTCTGCTTGCGCCTAGAGTGTATTGAGATTGACGCTACAACACAGGAAGCCAACCCATTCAAAAAGGATCATCCAGCCCGAGCTGCATTACCGTACACAATTGACACAATCTGCACCGTTGATTGTGGCATGCACAAAGCTCAGGGTCCAATTTATCCACCAATGTGGTGTACTACGAGTAGGGTTTCCACCCGTCGCTGTTTTTGACAGTTCAACGGAGGGGATGGGCAACCACCCGTCTGGGTCCTTGAACCAGCACCAGGACAGAATGCGCTGCGATCAAACTCCGATTAACCGTGTGTAAACACTTGTCTGGTCCTATATTGGGGCACTTGAGATACTTTATGATATTTAGGAGGTCCTGGTCAGTTCCCAGTTCGTTTTTTTCAGACTGACCATAATTTATGAAACTTACTTGCATATATAGTCCTCCAGCACCCATCAAAATTGACTGTTACAGACGGGATGGACGGGATCCGCCCATTGCGAGGCTCTCAGCTAGTCTCTGACAGTCTACAGGGAAATTTTCAGTGAAACATACAGATAGAATGAAGAAGGCTAGATATCAGTGTTCAGTCTTGGCGGCGAAGTCGAATTTCTCTGTGGAAAAGGTTTCAGTTATGTCCGGGGTGATCTTACAGACCATATGTCGAAGGTTCATTAGTACAGTGACTAACCGGCCATAACCGTAACCATAACCGTAACGATGCTCCTGAGAGCTCTTACGGTTATGGTACGCGTATAGTATACCCTCAACCGCACTACCGAAGATACGGGTATGGTGCCGATTCCACTGTATCATTGAACTTTGAGTAACGATGAAAGGATTTATACTAGATACTGTGGCAGAGTGAGAATGATAATTACTAAGATCTAGAGTACTCTACAGGTGTCGGGAAACATCTACTGTGGTCCTTGCATGGTCATGTCAGAACCGTACAAGTTAGCTGTCAACAAGTTAGATTTTCCAAGCGTGGGAAAAGTAAAGTAAAGTACCGTAAAGTTAAATCAAACCGGCGATCAAAGTTCAAGTTAGCTGCCACAAGTTACTTTATACACTCTCTTTCCGTCCATTTGTAAGACACTCCTTTCTCTAATGCTAGATGTTATCAACTCTTCGCAGTCAAAATGAATCCACCGCCGCGACTGCCTCCAGACTTGACCAGACGTCCCAACATCCGAGAGGATATCCCCATCGACGACGATCCCCTCTGGTCTCGTAGTGCTCGCCGTTTACGTTGGCTCCCTTGGCGCCTGGATTACCTCTGCGACACAAGGATAAATGTACACTATGAGAGCTCGTTCATGGGCCCCCACAACGAGTTTCTACATGCTTATTTCCCCGCCTGCGATGGCTGGATGATCAAACCCATCCCCCGTCTCCGCAAAATGCTCAAGCCTCCGACTCCCGACTTGGGCGTCCATGGGGATGCGGAGACTCGGCCTGACTCAGACTTGTCAGACGATCACATGGATGCGGACAGTTCAATGGAATCCGACCAATCCAAAGACTCCTATGGCCAAGGCGTTGAAACCCGCAAAGGAGATCCCACACCCGATTATCTCGTTTGTAAAGCAAGTCCGGATCCATGGTTTGAAGGCGATAAACCCGTTTTGATTTGGGAGTTGACGCGGGACGGTAGAGAGTATGGAGAATCGAGCGTTCAGATGAGCCGCTATGAGGACTGGCTTCGCGAATACCAGGAGATTTTGGACAACCGGGGAGATGAAGTTCCAACCTTGTGGCTAGCGCTGGTTGAGAATATCAGTCTTTCTGTGACACAATTGGCTAGGGACAGGAGTTTTGCGCCTCAGACAGTTTCGGAAGACTTGTTGGGGCTTGCTGCTCACACTGCTCTTCTTACCGTGGCCGAAGACATGATTGCCAATGTGGTTGATACTTCCGATTCCGATTCAATGTAGATAGTTGTCAGCAGCGTATCTAACTGTCTCATGGACAAAGGATCTCATGTGTTTGGTGTGCATGTCATTGCAACGCGACCAGTCAACTTAGGCTTGCCTCAATTCCGGGCCCTCGGGCGACCCGCCGAGCACACTGAGGACACCGCTCCTCGTGGCGCGCTCCACGAGAAGAAGCGCCCGGGTGTGCGGCTCCAGCCCTCCAGCGCGCAGTCTGGCGTCGGTGATTCGAGGCCGGGGGAAGTAGGGATGCCTGCGCAGGAAATGTGAGCGGACGCCCGTGCGATGGGCGTCAGTGGGTATCGCGCTGTCCGTGTCTTTTGTGCAGCGTGGCCTGTGTAGGGTATTGTGCGGCGAGAGGAGCTATACTCGGCGCTAAAAACAGTGTTGAGGGAGATGAGACTGACGTTGGGAGCGACAGTGCACAGGAAAAGGCGCCGCCGTGCCGTGAAACGTCGAGCACGAATCAATGACGGTGGAGAGGACGTAGTCTGGGAAAGCAATGAATCTTTGCACAGAAACAGCGGCTGAAAAGAATGAAAAGTAAAGGGGACACGGGATTGACTGCAAGAAAAATTGTAGAAAAGGCCCGCACATAGTCTTTGTGCTCTGCGTCACCGAGTATTGAGTATTTTCAAATACGAGGTGCGCTTCCCAGAGTGGAAGTGTGGCCTCGGAACGCGATCGGGACTGGAAGGAAACGGAATAGGTCGGTATAAGGCTCCAACCGTTTCCATTTATAAATTTTTATGCACGGTTTAAACCGTTTTCGTTTTCTGTTTAATTTGCCCATGGCTTCAAACAGTTTACAAACCATTTGTACACGGTTTAAACAGTTTGAAAATTCCGAACCACTCACCGGTGATTTATGAGTACAAATCTGACAACATCTTGCAGCCAGGAGTGTATTGAGCCCTTTCAGCTCCTCCAAATCCACACATATACAGTGACCGACCAGTAGTAGGCACTGGCGGGGTGCATCCCGAATATGGCAAGTGTTGTTGGCTCGGGATTGATGCGCCAACGCCGGGTTGCGCGGCCACCGCCTCAATGGAACCATAATCTAACCATCCATCATTCCAGCATCGTCAACTTTCATTAGCTATGCCTCTGATTGCATACCTGCTACCTCTGGTCAATACCACCATTGAAGTTGAACCATGTTGAACCATGAGTCTCAAGTGTGTTGTTCATTTGCCGTTGCCGGTATCCATCTTTTTCGACAAAAATGTGTTGGCGCAGTGAACAACAATCACATGTAACACGAAAACTAAATGGTTGGAGCCTTAGGTCGGTAACCCTAGAAGACGCTACAACAAGAAACTATACCTGGCGTCCGTGCTCATCAGTATTGCAGAGGGGCACTGATTTATTTAAGCTGTTCTGGCAGCTTTTTCCCACCCCGTTTCGGATACGGTTGTGTAGCAATTCCACCAGACCTACATACTTGTATCGTCCCAGGTATCGACGGCTGTCTACCACTAACTGCTGACACAGTCGAATTCACGCCAGAAGACGAGGTACGCTGTCGAGCGAATACCTTATGCCGAATCAAATGTGTTCCTAGCTTTAATTTGGTCGTTATTCGATTAGAATGCGTCTTTGAGGTCGGATTTTTGCTGCTGTTTTTTGGGGGAATGCATCAAAAGATTGAGGCCTCTCCATATGGTACTTAGTTCAGTAGCATTGTAGAATAGACGGCGTACGGGATGGGGGGAAGTTCGACGAAAGATATAGAGCCATTGACACGTCGGAATGAAACAAGTTGACGGTGATTTTGTTGGAAACCACGACATGCCGCTGTGCTGTGATGCATGGCCGGATGAACGCACGGATTGGCCGTTGCGTACGGGGAAATCCTTCCGCAAATAATCCGCCCTAGCGAAGAGAGTCAACGCGGACACAGTTTAACATTACCATAAACAACTTGCCAGTTTGTTGCTTGGCCCGGGGATTCGAAAAAGCTTGTGCTTCAGAGAACGGTTTCAGAGCTTGCGCTAAAAGAATCTGTCCATCCAAGTCCGGGGAGCTGTAGACGTAAGCGATACGATCCGCGATCGTGGTTTGGGGCCATCCACGTCAATAGTGCCAGTCATTCCACTTGTCACAGTCTATAAGTATAAGATATAAGCCATTCGTAAGATCTTGAATTTCAAAAGAGAATGACGAGTGACCTGGAAAAGCTTACACCGCTTTTTGCATCGATGTGAATCCACTTCACACCTGATAAACGAAGCCAAGCCTCAAGAAAACGAAACAACGGTGGACCTGAGACATACCCAAAAGACCGCGAGTCCATTCCGAATTTGCTGCGCGGTCGTTAGCCGTCCAACTCCCCGGTACGTGGTGCAGCGTCAGAGATGCACGAATCGGGCAGTTAGCAGAATGTGGCACCAGATTCTTGGATTAGAGAACTAGTGCGATGGGACCTGCCTAGGCCTGAACGATGAGATCAGCCAGAGTGAGACCAAAATTTTATCACCGGACGTAGCTGGCTGGGACTCGGACATTCCGCGCGCGGTGGTATCGGACCAGGGTATGCCATCGTGGTTCACGGTTCAAGGCTACTGAGAACTCTGATGACATTTAGGTTGCCAACGCGGCGGAAAACTGTTAGTAACCATTTCGACGAAGTGGTTTCCCGTGAGTGTGAAGATTACGGAGAAAAACTAGGATGTAAGTGAGAAACTCGCCAGACGATGCGGAAGTGAGCGTATACACAGCATTCAGCGCCAGTCGTACCCGGTAGAATATAGACGAAGGCCTGATTCCTCGCAGCAAAGAACGCGTAGTGAGGGGCTTGATCAAGTGGAGGAAAAACGATGATTGAAGCATTGGAATATTGCAAAAAAAAAAGAGGAATGGACGCACCAGCAGTGAATGCCGATCTCCGCAAAGCACCCTCCAAGGCGATGGACAGCACGCGTTGTGTCAAGGCCCGCTAAATTACGAAAGCTCGCCACATGAAACTTGAGATCTTGAAAGCGTGAATGATCACGGCTTCGAATTCATGACTCTCCGATGCCGGTTCAATCAGAGCACTCATACGGTGTGATCCGGGGATTCACGGCCGACATCGGAAGCACGCCGGTACTCCCCACAATCACCCTCGATCAGCTTCTTTTCAATAGCATTATAAATGTCCATGAATCTGTTAGAATGACCGTCTCGAAGTCACCCGGGAATTTATATAGCAGAAGACCCTCGCAAACGCGCGAAGGAATCGATTGAAGACTAAGGCTATTTATACAAATGCGGCGGATTGTCCGCTCAAGCCCGCCGAAAGAAGCACAAGAAATGAATAGAATTTCATGGACCGGGAGCCTTGGAACCGAAGCGGAAGCCGGGGTTGTCAGGCCGCGTGCGAGCACGGACTCGATATTCCAACAGAATCTTCCGCCGCAAACTCGAGATTACGCTCAGCTCAGCTGAGTTGAATGCAGGTCCACGGTCAGTCTGAGAATTGACATTGGAAAAGAGGATGGGAGGCGGAGAAGCGGCCGACCGGACCCTTGTGCTTATAAAGTATGTGGGGTTTTAAATCCGGATGGGGGTTGTAAACGACGGGACGGCCAGGGCCAGTGGAGCATCGCACGTTGACGGGCACTCCGCTTTGATACAGCCAATGAAGAGCTTCTCGGCGGTCGTCCGGCAGCGCGGGAGAAGCCCGATAGCCCGATAGCATCAGGTCATCCTGCTGCGGCCGTGAAATGGCGGACATCATATGTTCGCTTAACGGAATTCAATGCCCGTCGAGGGAGTTATTGAGAAGTATATGAGCTGCATGTTCAGCATCAAATGGCAGCCAACGCAACCCACGATGCACTTCAGCTTCTTCACCAAAATTGTTTTGCTCAGCACCTCGCTTGCGCTTCAAGCCCGTGCAGGGCCGCTCGCTGCCGAGACCACAAGGGCCGTCCCTTGGGCCCCGTCCGAGGACAACCTCCTCTATAACACCACGGCGGTGCCCCAGGGCGAGCTTGCGGTGTTCGGGTGGGGGTACTCCGGTACCTTTGGAGATCCACCCCTGGTCACTGGGCTCGCCGAGAATGTCACCATGCTGGTCACACCCCCGGGCGGTGTCGAGCGATTCGCCTTCCGGCAAGTGGTCTTGTGTTCTGTGTGTTCGATCTATGGTGTTGACGAGTTTATGTGATGATCTTCAGCTACGTTACTGGCCCAACATCGGATTTGTGCGGATTCTTCCCTGGACACTGGGCCTTCTCTGTCGTAGATTCGTCGGTCCTTGGAACGTACGATCGTCGCCTGGTGTGATCCATATGATACGCTGACTGAATCTCGTCGGCCAGGTATACGGGCAGATGGATTGTCGATTATGGGGGAAGCACACAGCCGGATGCGCCTGTGGACCCTGATTCGGGGTGTGGCCCTGCGCCATTCAGTCTCACAACTGTGGAGTTCGTGAAGACGTGGGAGGTCGTGGAGGCAGCGTGAAGCCGGAGCAAGTGCTCCGTTACAAATCTTGTGCAGACATTCAGAGTCGTAGATGAAGACAATCAAATGCATACGGCATAGGGCTCAAACTCTTTCACATCGGCCGAGCAGTGAAGCCACATTTTCGTGATCATGACTACACATCGTAAAGTCGATCCTAACATCGGAATTTAGTGGGAAGACAGGAGACAAAAATCGAGTACATTGAATTCGCGTTGTTTGCAAGGGAGCGAGAATCGGCGAGTCGGGCGTCGAACACTCCCATCCGTTCAGTAAAGTCATTTTGTTCGACGTTCAATCGCGCACTATCCACGTAGGTAGGCTTAGGGAAAGATTGAAATCTCGGTGGAGAAGGGCTCGCCCGCCTTCTGTGGCGTCTACGAGTGATAAATATCGGAGCTTCCACCTCTGCGAAGTCTCATCGACATCTTTGAAGTCAATTGGCGCGCTCCCTGCATAAGAAATTATACCTCCAGTTCAGCAGCAGTGATCAGCTGTGGTGACTCAAGAACAATTTGCACGGCATCAATCAGGGGTCCAAGATGATACGCTTCAGCCAGTTGGCAGAAATCAGGCGGGATTTGTACGGATTTCGTGGATGCATGTGTGGTATAGTCCCGATATTCCAGTAAAAGTTCAAGCTCAAGCGTCGTTGTATTTGCTGTTGCTTAAATTAAGTTAATGGGGACGGGCATCACCCGATTGATCCATGGCAGCTTTGTTCGTATTTGGTTCGCGGAGAGGGTCTGTTCCAACTTTGGCCGGTTTATAACTTTCCTCGCGTCCACTTTCAGTATGTGATTATATGGTAAGTGTTGTTCGAAATCAGGCATTGAATAACGGTACGTAGCGATATCGGATAAAACCTTTCATGCACAGAATGAGTATACTGTTTTTGACTGTCTGAGCCATAGCAAGACATCTTAAACATAATATTAAGGAAACGGCTCCGTAGCTTTATTTTAGGATTGATTCCCTATAACCTTACCCGCAAAATCTAAGCAATCCGCGGCACTGTTTCAATGTTATTAAGTCTGCAAGATGTCCTGTATTTGGCTGTGAATCAGCTTTGATCGCACTGATCTGAGGCAGAACTTCCAAAGTTGATAGCGTCTCCGCAACAGCTTTGGTTCTCTTGCAGCCAAGGGAAAACTCTCTGAAGAATGAAACTGTTTTGTTGGTTTTTTAATTTCAACACGCATCTTCCAACCCGTACCAATTGATGGGGCCCATTGAGTGCACATCAAACATGGTTTTGAGAGGTGATTACACCTCCAATGCTTTTGTTTGAGGAATGAAATGCCTTGAAACATTATTTATCCATGCTTCACTGGGAAAAACACAGAGTCCCATGCCCTACAGGTCTCAAATGCAGGGAGCGCAACCTCAAATGTGACACTGTCACGCTCGTGACTCCTCGATTCAACCCAGTTCAAACGTCGTGCGTACAGCAATCTTCCGCCCAGCATACATCAAACTGTGAGGAATCCTTTATAACTACTCCTGTAACATACCGAGATGATTGAGCCTACTTCATTTCCAGAAAAATCTTCCATTTCATAGAAAATATTGCTCAATAAGGTGTTTTTTACAGCACAAATCCATGGGTGGCCATCTGAATTGGGTGTGTAAATAGATGTTCTAGGCCTGGTCAACTCTTGCCTCCAGGAGGCCTCACAAATTTGGGATTATCTCGGTGTAGTTTTCGGACCGCACAGAGGTCAAGATAATTCATGAAAGGTTGTTCGGAACCATATACTATGAACGCACAGGAACATTTTTGCCAGCCAAGTTAGCCGGTAAAATGAGTGAGTAAGCCACAACGCGATGCAACATGGAAATCAGAATTTTACTTGAGAACAAACAAAGACAAATTTTACATGGATCAATCGGGCGGTGCCCGTCCCCACCGGGCCCAACTTGGCAACTTGCTTCGGATGTTTAGATCTGATCATCATTTAGTTTCCCACGCCCATCTCTCTCCTATCTTTGAGCCACTCTGATTCTCCAGCTGAGAAAATATCAGAAGTGTGGCGAGTTTTTCGAAGGCCAATTCAATCTTTGTCAGTGTCAAGCTTGAAAATCCAACCAGGAAGTTCAAGGCAGCTTGAGGGCTCAAGCGCTCAAGTTCAACCACAATCCTCAGACTTCATGGCGATGAATCATACTTGGGAGCCTGCGCAAGGCGTCCCACCTCCCAATATCTTAATCCAGCTTGCCATCCATGGCTTTGACACCCAGTTCTGTCGATCTGCCAACAATCGCGTTGAGAGCCTGGAACCCAGGTCTTCTTGAACCTTCCGCTCTTCATCACAGCGACGGCCGACTGGTAGCAAGAGGGACCGCCAGGAAGACGTCCCGGCCCAACGGGCAGAAGCGACGCATATGCAGAAGAGTAACCAAGATTCCTGTCATCGAGGCGACCAGTGCGACTGGGACATGGACGAAAACTGCTGGAATAGGCTGGGAGGATACTCCCGACGTGACCACAGCGGCAGTAGCTATATTCGCCGCGGAGGCGCAAACACAGGGTTGGAGCGGAGGACCCGCCTCAGCGCGTCCATAGGCGCCGCAGAGCGGCTTATGATAGTGACGGGAGGCAAAGAGCGCCCAGCCTCAGTCAGACATCGATTAGGATTGGATTTGCGGAATTATCCCGAAGACTCTTCAAAAGCTTGCCCATGGGACCGAGCTCACCGGGATAAATGTTGGGCATATTGGTCTAGACAAAGTTGGCCCACAGGAATGGATGTATGAGTATCTGGATTCTCTATTGATTTGTTACTCCAGTTCTGAGCGCAGAATGGTGGCTATGGCATGAACACAGCTACCGGTGGCTGAACAGATGACACAGCCACCGTTTTGAGGGTCAGAATGGCTAAGCAAACATCCTAGGAGGCCGTATGTTGTAGGTCAGTCGGGATGCGAGGCGGAACCTGGAACAAGTCGAAGAGGGTGTGATATCCACTCAGGTATACAACCCGGGGCGTGGATACAACCTGTAGTATGATGTGGAGGGAAGCGGGGCAGGGGGGAGACAATGCCTATGTCAAGCCAAGGTACACCGACAAAATTTCCCCAGCTGGCACCCGCCTGAAAATCACAGCTCTGCAGCATGGGAAAATCAAGCTGGTGACCACCTACCTAAAATGTGGCAGCCAGGTTTCATATTGTCCCACAATGTCCCAGGTCCGCCCATTGTCCAGCATCCTGTGCTTCGATCTGTCAGGTCGAACAATGGCTGGTGATTTGCCATCAGGCCACCGGGCTTCCCATTTGGGTAATGGTGCCTGCTTTCTGGTGTGACTCAGAGACACCCGCAGCATGACATGCTGGTAAATCAGGTTATGCTCGGCTTGTAGTGTCGTGTAGAAATATATATATTTTGAACGCTATTGAATCAGTTCGCCATAATTCTAAGGAGCTGCCATCAGGCCATTCAAACGACAGAACACACGATGGGATGAATCAAGGAAAAGCAATAGAATAAATGGTGGCATAGTACATTTGGCTAGGAAAAAAACTAGCCCTCTGACGCTGCACTCCCGCTGCCCGAGGCGGCCCCGGATCCCTCAGGTTGCTCCGAGCTCGAAGCCGAATCCAAATTCGCTGCTGGAGTACTGGCGACATTGGTGGCGGATGCATTGATGAGATCATCCACTTCTTGCTGGACGTCGTTGATGGTTTGATAGACAATGTCGACGGCGCCGCGAAGGACCTTGTCCTCTGTGATGAGCTCTTCAAACATTCTGGAGGTGCAGTCAGTATATGGTCAGTGTAGAGCAAGCCCCAGACGTACTCGTCGACTGTCTCGGCACTTCTATTTGCTGTTTCTCGCATGCAGACAAGAGCTTTGTCGAGTTCCGTCCAGAATGTTTGCCCGCTGGTCTCGAGATAAACACTCCGCTGAAAATTGGGAATCAGAATTTGCATGGCGAGATAAGTAGACAGACTTACCATAAGGGCAATGCGCCCACAGAGTGCATTCGTGATGCGGCATTTGGTACCATCGACAAAAGCTTGCACAAGACCGAAAAGATTTTGATGTTCGGCGGCAGGCATGTTGACAGCAATCTTATCCCCCCCCTCAGTCATACGCCAAACCCACACGCTTGCGAATAACTGGATAGAGGTCAGAGATGGAAATATCCAATAAATCAAGGACGCACCTTCTTGAACGTAGAGCATCCTTGGGTGAATGCATCTTGGATTGCCTTTTCAATCTTCGCCATGTCAGCAGGGCTGTTCTCGATGCCGGGTGGCAGATCGAAACAATGTTTCTTGATGATGTCCTGGCCAGAATTGTCAGAAGAACGAACAGTGTACAGGAGAAAAGGACGTGCCATGACATGTTGGATAGGAACATCGCCCCTGTACATCCCGAGCTTGGGAGAGACACCAGGGGCAAAAGCCGAGGCACCTGGAATCCAGGTGCCTCCGAGGCATGTGGTCTGTAGGTGCCATCAGTCTAACAAAGAGTCCTTTGACTCTTGTTCACCAAGCAAAATCTATTGTCTAAATAGATAGTAAATATATATATCGTTAATTTTAAGTAGTTATTGTTCCCTTTACGCATTGAAGCACCGCACAACAAAAGTTTGTCATTTTGACCCATGGGTGATCCACGAGACACCCGCTAATGCCGTCCGACAGCATGATGAATGCCGTAGACCTGTCGCGACCTCGTGATGAGAACACAAAGACCCTTGAGACTCAGGGAAGGCCGGCTTGGACCTGGGGTCAAGCTGACTCAAAACTCACCATCACACTGCCATTGGTCCCTGCACAGCCGCCCTGAGGCAGGTGCCCACCTCACGCCCATCCCACGCACCGCTTGTCAGTGCTTGGCGAACACCAATGTGCTTTATGCACACCGTGACTCGACTCAACCTGCCCATCACCTTTGTCGGCACGCGGTCTTCATTCAGAGTCAAGGATCTGGTCCCACAGAGTGGCTGCTGGGTATCAAGATTGAGCATGACTCTTCTACTGGAGACATCCATCTTTCGCAACATGCTTATGCTGAGGCCATGCTTGAGCAGTTCAACATGAGTGATTGCCATCCTGTCACCACTCCGATGCTTCCTGGGCTTAATTTGGGCCAAGGAGAGTGGTGCAACATCTGCAGAAGAGGCCAAGGAATATCACAGCATCTATCTATCTGCTGTTGGCTCTCTGATGTATCTTGCCACCCTAACACGTCCAGACATCGCTTACACTGTTGGAGTGCTTGCACGGGTCAATTCCAATCCTGGTGAAGCTCACTGGAAAGTGGTCAAGCATCTGTTCTGTTACATCAAGGGGACACTTGATTACCGCATCACCTACTCGAAATCATCATCCTCACTTCATCCCTTTATCACCTACTCCGACGCTGATCATGGTGGCTGCCCAGACACTGGGAAAAGCACAGGTGGTTACATGGTGATGATGAACAGCGGTCCAGTGAGCTGGAAGAGCAAGCTGCAATCCACTGTCTCCCTTTCCACCACCGAAGCTGAATACATTGCTGGTGTGGAAGCAGGCAAAGAGATCAAGTGGGTGCGCAATTTTCTCGGTGAACTGGGATATGGAGTGTCAGGGGCTTCTATTCTTTGCATGGACAATCAGTCTGCAATTCAAGTGTCCAAGAACCCTGAGCATCATGGTCGTATGAAACATCTTGACCTTGCTCATTACGGGCTTCGAGATGAAGTTGCCAAGGGTTCTATTGGCATTGAATATGTGTTGACCCAGGATCAGCTGGCGGACATCCTTACAAAAGCTCTTCCTCGTCCTGCTGTGGACAAGTTGCGCAATCTTGTTGGATTGCGGGGGAGCTAGGCGAGACTGGTCTCGTCCCGGGGGGAGTGTTGGAGTGTGTGAATGGACTGTGACATTCTCGCATCTTTGATCTGATCTGATCCTCTGTGATCCGTGATCATTGATCTCTCTGATCCTATCTGATCCTCTTATCTGATTGGGATCTTATTGTCCTGATAACAATCTTATTGTCTTGACATCCATCTTATTGTCTCTATTGTCTCTATTGTCTTGATAGCCATCCTATTGTGTCCATTGTTCTTATTGTTCTTATTGTTCTAGCTACTCTATTGTCCTCATAGGTATATAAGTAGAGTAGCATTGCCCTGGATCCTCAGTTCTTACTGTTGACTCCAGGCAAGTAGTTTTCATCTCATGCAATCTAACTGAGTTCTTATTGTTGACTCCAGACCTCTGAGCTTGCCTGTTTAACATGAGTCTGGTGAGGGTCCTTGGGATATATCCCCAATTTTACCTCCACAGACACCCTGGAACATGGAACCATCCCATAACTCCTAGTACTTGGGGGGTAGGGCCGAGGCGTTGCCCAGAAAACCCTGTACTAACATATCAGACTCCATGGCCAGGCAGGTTGTTGAAAATCTCTCGCTTTATTTGTCACAGATGATTCTCTTGTCTTACTGGCACTTCCGAGTCGTGATTATCCGCATTGAGTGGGGCTCTAAGCCATGACAAGTTGTGAGAGAAAAAAATAAGGAGAAATGGGGGTTGTTGTAGGGTCGGATGGCCGGCATGTGGAATTCCATCCACATGCTGGTTTCGGCTTTACTGCATTGTTATTTTTATTTTTAGTTAGATCATCATTTGTAACGTAAATAGTGCCAACTCACCCATCATTGCGACCAGTGCAAGGCCAAGCGCCTAGAGGTAGCATCAGAGCACCTCCAACCCTCCTCTCAAAAAGTCGCCAGTGGGTAGTCTAGCCACTCGTAACCCCCGAATAACGCCTCACAATACCACCTCCTATTCGCAGCATTTTCGCACATCTTTACTCTAATTTTTCACCACTTTCTCACTCTACGGCCTGGGACCTATTGGCCAAAGGACAGATAGTTCAATGGGGTATGGGTCTGAACCTGTCCGAGCCCCATCTGATGCGACAAAGTCAGAGCGCGCATAGACTCATACATAAGAGTGCTCCGATTGCCCTAGATATTTGATCAGCACACTTCTATGTACTGTCTCCTGTGCGGAAGAATTGCTTGATGTCCGACCGGTATAGATGGAAATACACTGATATGAGGTGCCGGCCAGAGGTGATGAAAATCTGTTGAAAATCTGTTCATCAAATCTGGCCACAAAGTGGCAGTGTTCGCCCTCCACAAACTATCAGGGCACCTTTCGTTGAGTTTCATCATCTCCTTTGTAGGCTTCAAGTTTCCTTTCATCATCTTCAATGTGCTTATTTCATTCAGCTCCGACCTAATGAACATCAACGTTGAGATCAGCGGCGAAACTATCCCCTACCTGGTGGATCCTGCCTCCACCATCCTCACAGTCAAGACTATGATCCAGGACACCCAGCAGTACGTCTCATTCTGGAACACATATTTTCAACTTATCCTGAATCAAGGATCCCTGTCGGAGAGCAGCGCCTGTTCATTAACAGCATGGAGCACAGGAGGGAGCTCGTGAATGGGCGCCACCTGTCGTCCTATGGCATCAATGAGGGGACTACCCTTCACCTCTGCCCGCTCCCGTCACGTCTCATTCAGATTCGGGTCCGCTTCAACGCCAACCGAGCCAGGCGCCCCGACGGATCCAGGTTCTTCTGGGGACACCACGATATCTGGGTCTGTCCGACTGGAACCATCGGGGAAATCAAGGATAAGTATTTGCCCGGGGTCAACGGCCTCCCCGCAGACCCCGCCGAGCTGCACATTTATTATAACGAAACGGAACTCGAAGATGATAAAACCCTTTTGGACTGCGGCATCGAGGAGGAATCGAACCTCGATATGGAATATATCACGCCGGGTGGTCATGCGCAAGGGTACATCTCATTCTGGAACACATATATTTAAGCTTATCCTCAATCAAGGATTTCTAACGGAATCGAGGCATACTATAACATGGAGTCGGCCAGCCGATCAGGTCACATCTGGATCTGGGTCCTGATGTTGCATTGCGAATGCATCTACCTCTTGGTCAGTTCGTCTGACACCATCAAAAGAGTCAAGGAGACGATTGGGGCCTGTGTCAGGGTCCCTGACCTCGTCGCGCAGTGCATCATCTATAACGGAAATACACTCAAAGAAGGTTGACCTCTTTCGGAGTACAGCATCAAGACGGACTCGGTGATGGAAATGGTGGTATTTTGGCGGGTGGGTGGGCCTGGTGGCGAGCCGTCGGACACCACTGACGAGTGAAGAGAAGCTTGAGGATGGCCATATCCTCCCTCTTCAATGTCTAATCACTGGAGGTCGGATTGTAATTGCGCCCTTTGTACAGTTATAACGAGTGCAATGAATGATGTTATGTGAAACATGCACTGCCGGGGATACGGTGACAGCAACACTCTCATTCTCAGACTCGTCGGCTAGTGGGGGGAGTGGCGACACTGTTGCTAAAATTGAGTTGAAGAACAAGTCGCGACACTGTCCGCTTTTGGCTATTTTGGGACGCCTCAAGGATCGGGATTAACAAAACCTGTTAGTGGTATATCTTATCTTCCTACTTACATTCCTTACATACTTCCGTTTCATCCCGTTATTCTGAACTACTCCGATCCTTTATAGTTTACGACACTCGCTTAGACGCCTCAGTTACTTCTTCGTGACTGAGGCGCACGTATCTAATTTTTCCTACAGCTTAATCCAATGCTAATTATTTGTAGACCACGCTAACAGGCTATTGGCTACCATGCTGGAATATGGCATCAGATCTTACCTTGACTGCAGCAATCAGCAAATTCTTGAATACAGTCCCGAGACTGCTCGAGGGCGGTGCAAACTGTGTTGCGTACAAGGAGCGCATGGGCGCATATCTGATGGGGCAGCTGGGCTTCCGGAAACACGTCAGGGGACGGGAGAAGGAGCCTGTAGCCTCTGAGAAACCTGAAGAGGGTGCAACGAAAGCCGAGATGGAAGTATACGAGACAGAAGTTGATGCTTGAGAGGATCAGATGGATGAATGGCTCCAGAAGGAGGCTGCCATCACCAATGCCCTCATCTTGTCGTGGCCCAAGGAGATCCACCAACACCTGATAGGTGTCAGGCCAGTTTCGGCGCTGTGGGACAAGCTGTGCGAACATTTCGATAATCAGGATGTACTCGTTAAAATGGACCTTCTGATGGAACTCACCGATACCCGCTGTACGAGCGACGACCCCGAGGATGCCCTGAAAAACCATCGACCGTCTCGTCAAGAAGCGGAACGAATATATCCAGGCTGGCGGACACTTACCAGTCACTGCGTTCAGACCCCCCGGAGACTGATTTAGGTCTACCTTAGTCTACCTCAGTCTACCCAGGTAGACAGAGGGTAGACCGAGGTTATACCCGGGTAGACAGACAGTCTACCCTCTGTCTACCCAGGTAGACTGAAGTAGACTAATGTAGACCCAGATCAGTCTACAGGGGGTCTGAATGCAGTGAGTGATATCTACGCTGCTATCCTCACCAAGGTGATGCCGAAAAAGCAACGGCCCCATCGTCTAGCAGTAACCATATGAAGTTTGATTAAGCAATCAGCGTCTCAACGCAAAATCGGGTTTGATCCTTGATTGTTTAATCACTCACCTGCTGGGGAGAGGGCATAGCTTCGAGCAGTAAGGAGCATTGGTTGGCAGGGTGTTTTGAACAGATGATGATGTTCTGTTCAACAGCTGTTTAAACCGCGATCCTTTTCTGTTAATCCGAACCAAAAATCACTGTTCACCGAATGCATTTTCCAAGCATGCACTTGTGAGACTCAAACCACTGACCTCACCAAAACCAAGAAATTGGAAAGGAGGAGAGCAGAACCACTAGCCAATGCATAGACTGCAACACTCTTCAATACCACAGGTCATATCCCAAGAAATTAAGAGCATCTTTACTTTGAACTCAGAGTTCTGACAGGCCCACTGCTGGAAGTCCTGCTTGAGTTACTCATTGGCCTTCAGCCTTTTTGGCAAATTTTGGGAATGACTTTCAGGCAAGCTTGCACAACAACTCTGACCATCAACAGGTCTGAGCATACTCAATAAAAACAAGGTTGCAATAAAAACAAGATTGCAAGTACCTGCTGCACAGTAGGCAACAGCTGACACCAACAAGTCTTTATTCAGGCATCATCAACTGTCACACATAGCTGTGATGTCTTCCAGGAATGATGTTTGCTGACAGATGGGTGGCTGGTCAAGTAACACAGCACTGGGGTACATCACATAGAGATATAAGCGACGACAGTCCCAGTGTCCAATTGCCGAAAAGGTATGAAGCACTTGATTTCCCAAGCTGATAATTGCTTGAAGCCTTACTGTAGTATTTAAAAGGTCTTGGGTTTGTCTCTTCCCCACCGCAAATTGCCCAGTGTAGTTGTATGACTCCAATTCTCACACCCAATTACTTTGCAATAACCTTCGCAAATAAAGTTTTCTACCAGGGTCCAAAGTCAATACAATCATGCGGTGAGATACCAGAAAGTATTTCATTCGCATTTGACACATCAGATATGTCTGGGGAGACCAGAACTTGGGGTGTGGGGGACCATCACATTTGCACAGCAAAACTCGGACCCTTTTTTTTTTTTTTTGGCTGTGGAATCGTTGCCATAGTATCAGTCATCCCTTTTCCCAGACCCATAGGGTCTAACTGTTTCCAGTACATAATGGGTCCTATGGGGGGTAAATTGGGCAGGAGTTCCCACTTCTAGTGGGAAGGACCATGGTACATGTGGGAACTGTGTAGGCTTCCCATATTGCCGAAATAGGCTTCCCCTTTAATATGGGAAGCCCATGGGGGGTTACGTCACAGGGGCCACAAACATTGCAATACTGCATGGATTTCTGCACATATTAGGCTGCAAATGGGTGAATCTGAAAGCCACTGCATGCCTTAACCCATAGGAAGTTCCATGTCCAATAATATCGGCATTTATGGCGATCATATTAAATGCCATCCCCTACCCATCTGTACTAGCACTAGTAGCATTGGCTGTATACATGCTGTACATGGTATGACATGCTTGGGGAATTGATAGAGCATGAGCACAATTAAGCATATACCTTGTGCTAGCTGTGATAGATAGCCCCTCTCTATGCATGGGTTTCAGCATCAGGGATTGACACACTCTATCCACCTACATAGACAGTACTGTTAACGGTTGTTCACAGTGGTAGAGACTCTCTTGTAGCAATTTCCATCAAGCATCTCAAGGGACTGCAACAACCATATCAGACAGTAGTTGTCAGTACCATCCTTTGATAGGATAGATGGTGACAATCTCAATTCGATATGGACCACATGTCTGTCTAGGCTTGTACCTTGGGATGCAAGGTGTACCATGCACTATCCAGGCCATTTCTATCTGGTCTGTCTTATGGCAAAAAGAATGACTCATGGGAAATCCCATTTACATCTGGGATTTCCCAGATTAAAGCTTGCATCCCACTTGCACTATGGGAATGACCACACCTACTATAAATGGCACATATGGTCATTCCCACTTGTTACCATAAATAGCAGGCATGGTCATTCTCACTTACTGCCATAAATACATTGTCCCACAACTGATGGCTGCATCAATTGAGCTGTAATTGATGCCTAGCTTGGGTGAAATGGTGAAAATTTATTCAAAAGACTTCCGTTTGGGAATTTATTTGTATTTTACAAGAGCGTGGTGGAGTGCAATTTGAAAGCACCCCACCACTTCGGTTGAATCTTGAAGTTCCATTGAAATTGGAAGCAAGGTCGGAAAATGCTGGCGGCTGGGTGTCCTCCGATTCTGTTCCCATTGTGAAACCCGACCTATCTAGAATTAGACTTGGAAGTAAAGTGTGCAGATAAATTTCTTACTCTTTGGTTTCGACACTGGATCCAGTGAATTAAAATACACTCTGCTAATTCAGGGGAGGCCCGCAAAGAGCCAAAGATCTGACAAAAAACATGTGAACACCTCCCTCAACCGAGTTGGTTCCACAGATGGTGCGGTAGATGTTTGAGACATCACGGTCTCTCCCCATTAAATAATAAACAGAAATGCCATGAGGATCCAATAAGTAGCCCTCTCGTGCAGTGCGAAGGAGGGGCTCTGTCATTTCCTTGGCCTCATCAGAAAAGAAGGAACCACAAGCCTGCTTGGTGGAGTCCTCAAATTTGCACAAGCATCAAACAAAATCTTCAGCCGATGGCGGAGTTTAAAAAGCTTCGGACAGACAGACAGGCTTAATTTCATAAATAGGGAGATAGGCCAACCAGGGCACCAATCAAAAAAATGTTATATACAACTCCTATAGCCCTTGAAGAGCTCCTAACTTGATGTGGCCAGTGTTTTATACTGCTTAAAGACCCTCAGAGCTCATTAGACCCAATGGAAGCACTTGCACGACACCTCGGGTGCCGCTGTTTTGCTTACAAATCGGGTGTTATAGTCATTTAAAGTGTCAACCTAAATGAACCATGGGGGTAATGCGACGAAGTCGAAGGTAGGTGCTTCTATTACGTCAACCACTACAAACACTTTATTAGGTCCTCTTAAGTTCTAGGCGATCAGACCAAAAACTAGACTTAAGTTTCAATATATCTTAAGTTCTCACCCTGTACTATAAAGCCGTAATATATTCATCATATCCTCTTATTGTTTGGTGTCCCTGAACTTAAGTTGTGAACTTAAGAGGCAATAACTTAAGATCAGCAGGACTTGAATTCATATCTTAAGTAGTATAAGTATCATAAGATTCATACAAGTACCATATATTACACCCAAAAAAAACGACACTCAAGCTCCTTTGGGCGCTCAGTTTCCGCTGTCAACTCAAGTTCCATGGAACTTGAGTTTAAGCTCCTACAGGGAGAAATCCGTTAGCATGGTGAACAATGAAATACAGCTTCCAAGAACCTATGTCTCTGGCGCTTACACGGTGCACAGCTCGCCTTGTCCTCTGACGCGTGTTCCATTGCTGTGCTCCTTGTTTCACTTGCAGGCACAATAGCTGTGGAGGCACTCCACCTTGTTTCGCACGCGGGCTCAGCAGCCGACGCAGCACCCTTCTTCGCTGATCCTCGCCCTCTGAGAATACGACCGGAGCGTAGCGGTGGGGCGGCTGGGGAAGGAGAACACAGGGGAGGTGAAGGCGACGGTCGTCGGTGGTGGGGCGGCCGGCAGGGGAGAATGTGACCATCATGGAGGAGGCAAAAGAGGTGGTGGTGGAGCAGCTGGCAAAGGAGAATGCGAGGGTCGTGGAGGAGGCGAAGGCAGCGGTGGTGGGGGGGCCAGCAAAGGAGAATACAGGGGTTGTGGAGGAGGCGAAGGTGGCGGTGGTGGGGCAGCTGGCGAGGGAGGACGCAAGCATCGTGGAGGAGGCGAAGGAGGTGGTGGAGGAGGATGCGCATTGTGAAAGAATCCCGAAGGCCCGGCCCCCGCAGCAGTTACCAGTGCACTTGGTGTGAGGCCGCTGCTTCGCACGGCAGATCTCGTACTTTACTTTTTTTTTTGTTGCATTACCAGCACATGTATATATATTGACCTTGAACCATTCAGCTTCCATTGATGTTGCCTACACTTGTGCTTTCATCTCCACTGTATCCAACTGCAGAATCCAAGGGGTGTCCACTGGCAAATCTCGAGGTACCGAATCAGGAGGGCGGGAGGGGTTTTGCTCACCTTCTTTCACAGTTTGGAATTTGTGCCAAAGACTCCGAAAACGTGTGCACATTAGAGAGGTTGTACTGAAGCTGGGTGCAGCTTTTGGGCTCGTGCAAAGCTGTATAGTCAACAGAGGAGTTGCACTGATTCCGGCCAATTCTCAGAGTGCTGGTGGGTGATTTTGGCCTCGGTGATTATTGTTTCATGGGGTATTCCCTTGAACCTCGATTGACGATCGACTCCTGAACTTCCGATGTCTGATTCGATCGCTTCAGCTTCGTCGACATCTGCGGCCTCTGGCTTTGGATTTACGGTACAGTATACATAGATATCTTTGCTGATTTTCACTATACCAATCCCCCGGGTGCAAGCTCTCACTATTCTCTTGTACATGAGCAACGTAATTTTTCCCCTGATGGACTTCAGTCCCGATCATCTGTCATTTGACTCACTATTAACTATGATCACGATCAACTCCGCAACATTTTCAGCTGGAAGGAGTAGACCACAATCGGGCTGAAGACGCCTGCGATCCTCGGCATACGATCCAGTGACCGTTAGCCGCCCATCCTCTGATCACTACAGCGGTGCACTTCACAAATCTTCGACGTGGATGCTTTGTCACAGCATCGTCCAAGAGCTGTTAACCATTGCCACTAGCACCCTGGCAGTCTCTACCCCCCGCGTTTCGCGTCGACGTCTCACATCGAGCCCCTCTCCAAAGTAGCCCTATCCACACTTAGCGTCTACAGTGGACTAATCGGGATTCATACAGATCTTCGGTTATTTTTGACGAATCATGTTTTCATTGTTGCACCAGGTGAGTTGTACATAATATACCTCGAGCGCCTCATTGTCACAGCTATTTTTATGTATATACAACTTCGTCCTCACTTTCCCCGTGGAGCTCCGGTTCTGGCGCTGTCAACACTCTCGGCGGCTACTCAGGGATCTGCTTCCACTTCGACATCCGATGCTCACGTTGCAAATTTTCATACTGGTCAGAAACTCGTGGACCCAGGTCACTCCACAAGTATGTCTCTTAGATCAGCACTAGTATGCTGAACTAAAACTAATTGCCACAGATGTTTGTTATTTTTGCACACACTCTTATAGCCAATTCGTACACTCGCCCTCCAGGATCACAATGCAATTCTCTCAATGTCGCGGTCTCGGTGAGCCTCTGCTATTTGCCTGATTCGGTGTGGCCTTCGGATTCGAGCAGGCAGCCATCACTTTCCTGATCCGGTGAATTCTTCTTGTCAGAACGCTCATCATCTTCTTCGTCTTCGGACTAGTGATTTGCCGGGCTCAAGCTCAGGCCCGAGCCCGGCCCAAGCCCGGGGGCTTTCAGACCCGACCCGGCCCAAGCCCAACCCGGTTTTCAACTGGGCCTAGGGTCGGGCCTGACATTTGGTCAGGCCCGAAGCCCGGGGCCTAAGCTCGGGCTTCTCCAACAAATTAACCAAAAAGTTAACCTTGATTTTGTAACTCACTTACTCATTTCCTGTGAAAATGGAGACATCCTTCAGGCTACTGAGCAACTTCACAAGTCTTGGCGATGAGAATTTTTTTTGGCCATCAAATTTACTTCCGACATTGACCACAACAAGTCTGCAATAACCATGGGAGGTCAGATTTCTCTCTTGCAAACTCAGTGTACAGCCGTATATCTACATTGTTTTCTTGTCCTTGTCCATCTGAAGATTTTTCAAGTTTGTTTGCTATTTAATATATATATATAATGATTTACTTCTGAACCCTGGGCCTGGGCCCAAGCCCGACCCGACCCGGCCTCAAGCCCGATGGTCGGGTCGGGCCTGAGGTTCTCCCCGGCCCAAGCCCGCCCAAGCCCGGCCCAAGCCCCCGGGCTTTCAGGCCCGGCCCGACCCGGAAAACACTACTTCGGACTGTGAGCTCGTTTCTGTTTTATGTTCAACGAGGGTATCTATGCAGCCTTCTTGCGGACAAGTACAGCTTCTCTGAATCAGAGAAACTCTTGTACTCATACCTTGCTGCATTTACAGTGATCTCAGCCTTCCATTCCTGTTTCCTTGAACTCGGTATGCTGGCTGTGCTTGCCACGCTTGGTCTTGATCCTTCCTACTCAGATCTCTGAACCTTTCCTGCACCGGTTTCGTTGTCACTTTCTTCGCTGTTTTCTTCTGTGAGATGAGGCTGAAAAATTTCATTCTCAACCACTTCTTTGGCTGTCTCGAAACGCACAGCCCACTTCATCAACCGTTTCAAGCTCGTATCCTCGGGATTCATGCCGTTATTAAGCAATTTAACGTGTCTGTTCCGTTCAACCGCCGTCCCAAAATACCTGAACCAAATGCCTTTGGTTGATGCCAAGAACTCTCCTTGCAACTGTTTGGACCTGCCGTGCGGAATCTCGGACCGTCTGCTGGCCTTGTTGCGCATTCACCAACTGCATCCTCAATTGCTGCTTAAAATCAGCAGGAAAACATTAATCAAACAGCGCAATATAGACATCCTTGACCTTCCATTGTTTTGGGAATGTCGCTACATGTTGCATGAAAAATTTGCCTGCTGACCTGCTCATGAAATTCACCAATAATTTCAGGCCCAATTCATCCGATAATGCGGTGAGATTTATCCACGAATCTTCTTCAAAGGTCCAATGATCAAAGACATTGATGTCCGGTTTGCCATTCCAAACGAATAGATGCTTGAAATTTGACACCGTGCGTAGCCTTCTACCATTTCTTCTGTTCCCTCTTCTTCCCTTTCTTGCGACTCTTCTGATCCTTCTTTTTCACAGCACACAAGTCCTCGCTCTCAGAAGAAGACGTGGATTTGTCCTCAGACATTGAGGAACTAGTCGGTGTCGAACAATCAGAGGTAGGCGGACTTCTATCTCTGTCTCCATCCCACCATCTCTCGTGTCGTCTCCTTCAGCGTGCATCGTGCAAGCCACACGGGGTAGGGCTGGAATTCCGGTCTCTGCGTGGTGCAATGCCAATATGTACCCTACCTCACTGATCCTGTCTGTACAACACGTTGAAAGGGTGACTATGGGGCTAGCGGTGAAATAACCACAAACCAAACCTTGTAAATGAATACGCAGTTCAATGATGAGACTACACAACTCAAAACACTATATCCTTGTGCAAGTTCGGGGTTCCAATCCAGTATAGATTGTGGCAATTTGAACCTTAATTCTCTTTGGGAAGCAAGACTTTTATAGGTCTAGAAGTCGTATAGATAAATTGCTCGAAACTGTTCTAGGTGCGATCACGGATAGTCAGACAAGATTTTATGTTCAACGGTTTTGTATGATGTGGGTCTAGGGTGGAGGTAGTACTCCGATGCGAAAACGCAAGTGATTCTTATGGAATCCCGATTCTAATAGTATCCGTGGTTGCTAATCTTTGCGAGATTACAGCCAATTGTCAAGTCTGATCTGTTTCCTTACATTCCACACATATGTTCCATTTATCCAATATGTCCACGCACCGTTTATAAAGATCCAAATCCAACACAGATAATATTCAAACAGGGAAACAAACGAAACTTGGTATAGCTTCTGGGTGTTTCCGAATGAATGACTACTCGACCGGTTAAACTGGAAGCCTTGAAGCTTCGCGTCCAACAGGTGGGGTGAGATTCACTGGCATCCCCTCCCATAGCTATCCACTCAAATACTTTACAGGGTTCTAAATATAGTTGGATATCAAGTGATTAGTAAAAACAGAACAGATTTATAAGGAACATCAACGAGCCAAGCTTAATGATGAGTCAAGATCTACATCGCTTAGCACAATCGTGATGGGATTTGGTGATATGTCAACTTTTAGTAGCCGCTTTCCTCGTCAGCCCACTGTTACTCTCCTCAGTAACCATCTGCCTCCACTGGTTCCGCTTTGAACTGCTTAAGTAATTTGTCTGATAGCCATTGCTTCCCAGTACCCAAGTATGGTTTCTTAGTCAATCGGTAGATCGACCAAGTCCAACCTTCTCTTGGCAGTTCTGAAGACATCAGATAATGTCCAGCAGTAAACCCTCTTATTCAGAAGGATAATCCCTCGTAATACACTATCGCGGTAAGCGATACCGGACTACCTGAAACTGAAGTTTACTAATACGGCCACCAGAACCGTTCTCGAGAGTTCCTCTTCACCTGTCGAATTTGGCGCTACCTGACGCTGCAGCGGTGTACAGGCCAGGCGCACGGTATTGACGAATTCGTTCCTCATCGGCGTGTGGCATCGTTGGCGTTACGATGTCCCGCATGCCCGGAGGTCAGCTTCAACATGATGCGCGAGGAAATGGCGAATGCTCCAGAGGAGGAAAGGTATTTTCAGCCCCGTCCTTGTTGTTTTGTTCCTGATCTCAAATTCGAGGCATAAATACACGTTGTATGTGTCGGCCGACGGCAATTTCAAGCTTCAGCGCAAAGGGAAACGAGCGGACCCTGATGACTTCGCTCTCAATAGCGGAAACACCTATTTCCCTCCCAACGAGGACTTCAAGGTGTACGCTAAACTCATCAAGAGCGAGAAACAAGACGAGGTAACATTGTAGCTTGTAAAGACCACCAGACACTAACCGGAAACAACAGCTTCAGGAATGCGACCACCTAAACGCTGCTCGAATGCAAAAAATCTCCAAATTCAAAAACACTGTCATTACCAGTGTAGTTGCGGGGCAACGGATTTTACATGCCTCAGGGGCCCAGGGCATGGTTGATCTCAGTCTAGGGGAAGGGTAAGTAGCAAGGTGGCATTCAAAATATTCATGTCGTTAAAGCCATTGCAGGTATGGATATACCAACTACGCCTCAGTGTATGTGCTGGCTGAGGCGGAACTCCAACAGTAGGGCTTGTAGCCGTGCCGTAAAATTACGGAGACACGGGCCGTACATACGGTCATGGACCCGTAGCGTCAAGCACTGGGAGACCATTTTATACGGGATGGGGACGGTACGGGTTCAGCCGTATACGGTGAGCCGTAACCGTCCGTTTACGGCTTTACGGCTTTGTCTCACTGGTGCCCTCAAAATGGGAGGAATTTCCTGCGAACGAGGCTGGCAAAGCTGCCGATGGCATCCCTTTTGGGATATCCCCCTCCGAAAATAAGGTAAATCAAGGCTCTGAGCGCAAATTTCATAAGGTAAATCAGCGGATTTTTGGGTGAAAAAGCGGAGGGAGTTCCAAGGGAGTGTCTGCGCACTTCAGTCAACCCTTTCCCAAACCCATAGGGTCTAACTGGTTCCAATACATAATGGGTCCTATGGGGGGCAAATTTGGCTGAGGTTCCCATATTGGATGGGAAGGACCATGGTGTATGTGGGAAGTCTGTGGGAATGCTCATGTGTATAAATCTGGGCTTCCCACTTTCCACGTGGTCCTTCCCAGGGGGTCACATCACAGGTGCCAAATAAATTGCGATACTGCATGCATTTCTGCATGTATTGGGCTACAAATAGGTGGATCTGTAAGCCCTTACATGCCTTAGTGTGTAGGGGGTAACACATGCAATAATATGAATATTTATGCTATCCTATCAAATGCCCTGCCCCTATGATTATGGGCCAGTCCTAGTAACATAGTGCATGTATGGGCTTGCCTGTAGATCACAGGCTGTATATAGTTGGTGATAGCATGCAGGGCATGGTTGAGCTTGTGGCCTGTGGTACATGGGGAATTTATGCAATGTTGACAGGCTTCTAACATTGGGAGTGAATGGAGAATGGGCTATACTGTTGAGGCTTATACCTTGGTTACTGGCTAGTGGTAGAGGTTAGGGTAATGCGCAGGAACCTTGCGGTGGAGGGGAGCAGACAATACTTCATCCATGCTCACATCTATCTAGGGTATCTATATACAGGTATATGCTCAGGGTTCAGCAGATGGGCTATGTAATCTACCCAGGCTCGTACCTTGGCTAGTTACCATATCAGATCTCATGTGGGGTATAGGAGATATTGATTCTAGTGGTCATCCTTGGTATATCTTGTGTTTATTCTCTCAACAAACAAGGTGAGATGGTAGAAAGGGTGGGCTCACATGGTGCAGCAGCCTTGGGTATATCTTGTGTGTTTATTGTCTCAACAAACAAGGTGAGATGTGAGATCTGTAATGCTTTGGTAGAAAGGGTGGGTTCACATGGTTCAGCAGCCTTGTGTATTGACTAGACTTTGATGGCCATAAATAACATAATACCAGTGGGTAACAGATATTCACTGTGCCCATATGTATTTCTTGCGCACCGGGGCATTGCTTGATAATGTCTTGTGGGATAGACCACAGACCACCTGGGACATCCCAATTCAAAGTGGGAGTTCCCATGTGTAGATGGTCCTTCCCATCACAGCATGGGCATTCCCAATGCAAACAATCGCTCATGGGACATCCCTCATCACTATGGGAATGACCACATGTACCATATAAGGAAGGCATGCATTCTCAGTGTGGGCATTCCAGTCAGAAGTGGGAACACCCTCGTCACACCTGGGAACGAGACTGGGAATGCCCACATTTTATAGTACATGTGGGCATTCCCAGTTGTTACTGGGCATTCCCAGTCAGAAGTGGGAATGCCCACGTCAACACCTGGGAATGAGACTGGGAATGCCCACATTTTATAGTACATGTGGGCATTCCCAGTTGTGACGTGGGCATTCCAGTCGCAACTGGGAATGCCCACATCACCCACGTCCCAACTGGGAATGCCCATGTCACAACGGGAATGCGACTGGGAATGCCCACACATACCATATATGGTAGGCATGCATCAGTGGTGTGGGCATTCCCACAAGCAATTGGGAATGACCACGACTTCTATTTATGGTAATGCTATGGTCGTTCCCAGCTGGGGATGGGTACGACCACGACTTCCATTTATGGTAAAGCTATGGTTGTTCCCAGTTGGGGTGGGAACGACCATCCTTACTATGTATGGAAGGTGTGGTCCTTCCCATTTTGACAACTGGGAATGCCCATATCTGCCATTTATGGTAGTGCCATGGTCCTTCCCATTTCCTCTATGGGAATGACCATTCTTACCATGTATGGAAGGTGTGGTCCTTCCCATTTTTACAGCTGGGAATGACCATACTTGCCATTTACGGTAGTAGCATGGTCCTTCCCATTCCATCTGTTGGGAATGGTCATTATTGCCATATATGGAAGGTGTGGTCTTTCCCATGTTTCATCCTGTGAAATATGGGAAGGACCATTTAATGGGTGTACTGGTCCTTCCCATTTCCTCAATGGGAATGGCCATTCTTACCAGGTATGGAAGGCTTGGGTTGCTCAACTTGAGTTGCTGTCAGTTGAGTTGGTCAACTTGAGTCAACAGTCGAGTTGGTTGCTTGATTACCCGCTTGACCCAGCTGTCCAGCAAAAATGGTCACCCTTTGCACGTGAATACACAGGAGGAGCCATGGATTGCTCGCTCATTCCTCCCTCTGGTATGTGCTTTCCTTCTCTGGTGCGCTTGGTGCTACAACTGAGATCATTATTTAAGGAAACACACTCCAAACAAATGGCTATGACTGTGGTATGCTTGAATACTTATTACAAAGTGAATTGACGAGTGCATGTTAAGTAAAGCGAAGCAATTGAGCTGGGAGTGTAAAAATGGTGCTAGAGGCAATTATAAACAGCTTATAAGAGTTCAAATAGGCTGTGCATCAAAGGACTTGGGTGTGTCCAGTGCTCGCTGGGCTGAGTAGATACATCCACCCATTGAAGTCAGATGCATCTGAGTGCATGTCAAGTAAAGCAATTGAGTTGGGAGTGTAAAATGGTGCTGGAGGCAATTATAAACAGTCTAGATTATAAGAGTTGTAATCGGTTGCGCATTGAAGGGACTTGCCTGTGCCAAGAGCAGATGCATCTGTTGGTTCTAGGCGAATGCCCTGTGGCTGTGCTGGTACGTGACCGGCAGATTTGGGCACACAGATTACCAGCTCGCCTACATGGCAGATTACGACACCAACACCATGGCGCAAAGCTTGCGTCAATAGTCAGATGTCTCTTATTCATAATTGTGGTTTAAACTCGGTACACCATGTCCCTGTTCGATCCCCGTCAGTTGCTGGGTTTTTTTACTGCCACCCGCTCTCTTATTTCAACTACTTCCAGCTGTTTGCAAGCATATACCATAAAACATAGTCCATAAAACATAATGTAGCCCAAAACATGATGGTGCATAAAACATACGTAGGACATCATAGCAAGGTGCGCATATGTGAAAAGTGACAATTGCATTAGTCAAAGAGGTCCAATGTGATCTCGGCTCTCAGGCACTTCTCCCGATCTTCTCGCGACAAAAGCACCGGCTCCATGCCTCCTGGGATCGGCCTCCATTTTTCCTCGTCCGTGTTGTAGTAGTAAGTATGACGGTCCCGAAGCCTAGGCCGCGACGTCGGCTGAAATTTCGTTGCATAGAAAATCTCAGACCGCTGAGCATTGATTGCAAGCCGCATCGCGATGGGGGGTTTCTGCGCCGCGTCTCTATCACCAGGTGAGGCCGGGCTATGTTTGCGCTTGCGGTTGCCCACGTGGGTCTGGGCCACCGTATCGCGTCCATTGCCATCTGTGCGGCGACGTTTCGCCGGTCGCACATCGGGGCTATCAGCCGCAGGGGAGAGCTGAAGACGTCGGGCGAGTGCAGACTCTCGCTCAGTCGTGATGTCGTGATGGGGTCGCGAAGAGCTTGGCCCCGCAACAGCGGTCGCTTGCTGCGATTGTAGACCTGATTTGCGAGCAGGAATTTGAGATCCAGCGTCGTTGTGAGGCCGCACTCGACCTGCCTGACGTCTCGACTGTGCAGGCGGACTAGGGGGAGCAAGATGGGGATGCCGTGATCGAGGGGCCGGTGCGGAGTTTTGGGATTCAGCGTCGGCGGAAGGCGTGGGACGTGACCGCGGGGGCGGTGCGTTACCTTCAGCTTTCCTCCTGGGGATTAGGGATTCGGCGTCGGCGGAAGGCGGGGGACGTGACCGAGGAGGAGGTGCGGCACCTTCGGCTTTCCTTTTTTCTGCCCGCCGTTGGGGCCCGCCGCTGCGCGGCCTCTGCAACAGCAGCGCCATACACAGGGCTGTGTTGGACCAACCGGAGAGAACACCCGTCAGTGCTCACAACGAGGGGAACTTCCTCCTGATCTTCCAATTGCCGATCTCGTTCCGCTATTAAACGATGTCAGAAAATTCACGGCATATGAGACACGAAATAGCTCACCAGGTTCCCAGGGGACGATGCGAATGACGGGTTCCCCTTCGGGGTCTTCGTCAGTGCCTTGCTTACAGCGCGTTCTAATGCAGGCATAAAGCTGTTGTACTCCTTGACGTTCGCTACCTTCGTATTGAACTGCTCTGCACCAATGACTTGACCGATGTTCTCGAGGGCGAGGGGATAGTTGACTATGCGGAACTTGCCGCGAAATGCCAAGTCGAGGAATTTCTCGTTCCAGACCATGGTGGCGGTCTTGACTTGCTCCGCGGTTATTAAACGCGCATTGAAACACATTTTGGCTGTTCTCATCGTCAATGGGCCGGGATTTGGAGACGGGACAGAAGATACATACTAAGACGGTCCCCCATGATCGTCCCAAAACTAGAACGGTAAACATCTCGCTTTGGTTTGTTCGTGGTCTGGTTCGAGTTCTTGGTTGGGCGAGGAATATAGAGGCGTGAGGTGTCTTCCCCACGCTCTTCCATTTGGATCACCCTGAAGAATAGCAAACGATCAGCGTAATTTCAGACGAAGTAGAATCCAGCCTACCGAATCTTCGTCTCTAAATCCCCCATAAAGCCGCTAATACTCGACCCATCCGCGAGGCGAACTTGCTCCATTTCGCGTGACCCCCGCAAACGCGAAGGAGTCTCCGCCGCGGGGGTCGATAGCGACGGCAAAAATATGAAGCCCCCAGCTATTGGAGAGGTGTTTCGCCTGAACGAGTGTCGGTTAGAAGCTTCGAAACAGTACATAGAATCACAGAAACATACCATTTGGATCAGAGGCTCAGCAGCCTTCTTCGCCTGAGCTTTGTATTGACCTTTGGTGCGTAGGTTCTCGACGTGGTTGGCATTGAGCCCCTTCCACCAGTTCTGCAACCAGGGAAGGCGTTCCAAAACAAACGGCGTTTTGCCCATTTCGGCTTTGGAAAGGCCGGGCAGAAGTGCCTCAAACGCCCTCCGGGCGTCTATATTAAACTGGGCTACAGACACTGCAACTTTGTTAGAACTCAAGGCGGTGGACTGAGATGGAAACGAACTTACCGCCTTGTGGCTTCGGGTGGTGCACGGCATGGTACGCTAAGTACATATTCCAAGCCGACGTATTACGCAGTTCGTGGGGGATGGTGGCGCGGCGAAGGGTTGCTGGATCCTTATTGCACGACGCGGCTAGAGCCGCGACTTTGACATCATGCTCCTCCTCCAGTGCGTGAAGTTTGTCGAGGATTTGCCGGGGGATGGGACCGGGAGTATAGCCGCGCTGCATGAGGTCCTCCTCCACAACTTCATCGGGATTGGGGTCGGTGGGCTCTGGATCAAGAGCGGCCGCGGGCGGCGCTGCTCTCCCCTTTCCCTTCCCATTGGTCGCCACCACCGCCTTCGCCTTTGACTTCCGCGTGGATTTATCAGTGGTCGACTTCCTTCCTGACTTCCTTCCTGCGTCGTCATCCCTGAAGCCATGGGTAGCGACTTCTGCCAGGTAGTCCTGCAGGTCGTCCTCGTCGTCCGCATTTGAGGCTGCGGCAGGCGAGTATCCGCGCGCTACCCGAGCCGCTTCGAGCCTTCGCTTCGCCTCCTGGGTGCGCCCATACTCGTCCGTACTATCATCAGAGCTGAGATCCCGGGAGGGCGAGTGCGAGCGTTCAGGTCGTGGGCGACCACCGTTCCGCGTGCGAGTGGGAGAACGATGAGGTGAGTCTGGGGCAGGGGCAATTTTCGGTTGGGAGACTGGTGGTCTGGTGTCGGCGGGACGAAGAGGAGAAGGGCCTCGGGCTGGTGGGTGAGGCGCAGCGCCCATGGTGGGCAGAGCTTGAAGCTGAGGGGCATCTTCAGCGTGCAAAGCCCGTGGCATGGGCGGCTGCGGTGACAGGGCAATGCCGGTGCGAGGCGAGCGCGAACGGCCACGAGAGACAGCTCGGGGCGGAGATGGCTCGCTGGCGTTAGAACGGGAGAGCGTGCGCGAACGGCTGCGGCGGGAGATGGCACCGGGAGAAACTGCGCTAACGGTTATCGAGCGGGAGCGGGAGTTACTACATTGCAGTGGTTTAGCGGGCGAAGCCGGAGAGAGACTTCGGCTGGGCCTAGCGCTCAGCGACGGCCAAGTGCGCCTCGGAGGGGGTAACGCCTCTCCCATATCGTCGTAGTCGTAGTACCCAACTGTGGTGTGGTCGGCAAACTGCGATGCGTCTTCTTCACTCCCCTCGTCCCCCATGTGTGCGTCGTCGACGTTGGCGCAGTTATGGTCGTCGAGCCGTCCCCATTGTCCCTGCCGACCAATGCCAGATTCGTCCAGGTTGTCGGAATTGAGCTGGAGCTCGGACCCAACTGATTTCCACAGGCTGTCGGAATCGGGCTGGGGTTCGGACGAGACTGATCTCCTCCTGGGCACTCGCCGGTGGGCGAGACTGAAAATATCGTCGTTCACGTCGCCTGTGGCTGGCCGCGGGACTGTCTTTGAGCGAGGCAATTGCCGGCGGGGTAGTGGTCGAGTAGGGACCGGAGGCGAAACCGAGAGCGGGAGGGGAGACTTGGCAGGCGAGACCAGAGGCGAAGATGATGCCGGAGGCGAAGACGAGGGTGGGAGTGGTGAATTAACAGGAGAGGGCCGTGGCCGACTCCCATCTCTTCCACCCGCGTCGCTGTCGATGGTCTAGAATAAATGAGATACATAAAGTGTTAAGTAAGGTGGAACGCACTTCTTCGTCATCTTCTGGACCGTCGTCACCGGGAACTGCCTCTGGTGCCTTGGCAGGAGCCGTGTCGATGTCCTGTAATAAAAATGAGATAGAGGAGGCGTTAGGGAACGCTCAAACATACCTTTTCATTAACCTCCGGCTCGTCATTGCTGGGAACAGCCACCACTATCTCAGTAGAAGCCGTGTCGATGACCTGTAATAAAAATGAGATACATGAGGCGCTAGGGAACGCAGAAACGTACTTTATTATTACCCTCCGGCTCGCCATTGCTAGGGACAGCCTCCAGTACCTCAGTAGGAGCAGGAACTTCCCCCGGTGCGGTTTTCTGGCACAATGAGTCAGTAAAAAATCTAAGAGACTTAGAAACGCAAACCTTCGTGGACCGTTTCTTGCGAGATGGTTTAACTCGCGCGTTGCGTGTCGGCGATCGTGAGGCGGCTGTGCGTCTCTCCGAGCTAGTATTGGCAGCGGGGACCATAGCCGCATTGCGCGTCGACGACCGTGTATTGGGCATAGCGAGGTGGGTCTTCGAATATCAAGTTATCGAGCTGGAAAGAAAAGCCTTGAAGGCCACTGAATAAATTTTATAAACGGCATTGATCAAGGACTTATGTACCACCTCCTCTCCTGTGACTCGCGCTTTGAGCCCAGGTGAGTACTTAATTATTCTCTCATTCATTCTCGTATTCATTCACTATCTATTCGCTCCGGCAGGCAAAAGGAATCAGCCTCCATCAGTGAGTAAGGTGGATATTTTTTGGGTCCATGTAGTATAATAAAGAATGAGGAGAACGTGCAGTAAGGTGAACAGTAGCAGATCGCGTCAGCCATAATGTCAGAGACCCGCCCGATCGTGCTAAGATGAAATCTAGCAGCCTTGGCGGGGACAGATTGAAAAAAAAAAACTTTGGGGACCATGAATATCAGCCAGAGAAACCGACCCTGAATTTCCGTTTGAATAGATTCCATTGGGGAAACAAATACCCAAGAGCGTTGCGGATTGGTGACGCAAAATAACACAATCCGGAGAGCTATGGGAAGAATACGGACAGAATAATGGCCGCCGAGATCTTTGACACGAAGATCACACATTTGATAATCCAAGGATGCAAGCATATCAGAGCACCGAGGGTTTGGCCAGAAGATAGCCGGATGGTTTCAGCTCAGACAATTAATTTGAGGGTGGGAGATCTGAAAAAATACTGCCGTGTTTTATAGATATCAGAAGCGCAGCGGAGTACGTGGCCCTAGAGGTGGTCGCAGTCCAAGGGATATGTTCTATTCCAGCGCAGTGGGACCATTGTACCCGAATCCGGGATAGTTGAACTGCGGGAAAGCGGCTGTTCATAGGGCTGGGCGCCGTACCGTTACGGTATACGGCCGTATACTTTACGGGTTTTTACGGGTACGGCAGTGCCGTACCGTACCGTAAAATGTTTCGCCCAGGGCCCCACGGTACGGGTACGGTGCCGTTACGGCCGTATACGGGGTTTACGGCCGTACATTTTTTTCTGAACCAAATATATATTTCCTAATGATATCTACTCTTCTCCGAGCTCCATCAAATAGGTACAACTACAGTACAACCATACTTAGTGAAGAGGATGCTTCACAATGAAGGGCCAAGCAGGTAGTTCGTATGTGTGGGGAGCAGCGATCTTTAGAGCCGGACTTGACGAAAATTACCTCAACTCCGAAGCTCCGATGCCGTTATGGTCTCGGCGATGCATATCAGACCAATCAGAGCTCGACATGTGTGTGCGCCGAGTACTTACTTCGGTTCCACCGTTTCGTAACACGTCAAACACTTCTCTTCCTCCAACCACCACCATCCTATCATCTCCCCTTCGTCTTCCTCCCTCCATGCGCTTGCTCTGTAATGCGACTGATCTCTGCTCCTCAGTGTTGCGACTCTGAGCTCCCCCCTCTCGTGAGTTGTCATATTTGGCGATATATCACTGCTCACCACGACAACCCAGACCGTTTCTTAGCGCAGCGATTCAGCTCCACGCTTTTGTTGACTCTCATGTGTCACCTTCTTTCGAGCCCTTGTTCTTCCTCCAAGTTCCGTTGCTGCCTTGGGGATCAACAACTTCGACTTCACGGGTTGTCGAAATTCACGGAATGGTAGCGCTAACAGGTATGTGAGCTTGCTCTGTGTCACCAGCACTGCAGACTAACTGTTTGAGCACGCAGAAAACTCAGTCAATTTCTACTTCCGCACTGACCGCGCCAGTATACACAGTGATTGGCCAAGCCAGCCCGTTATCCCGGCCCCATCTCTGATGCAATCGCTTCATGGGATAATGAATTGGTAAGTTGATTCCCAATCTTTCGCTGTAATACTTTTGAAAAATATACCTGCTTGAATAGGCGGTCGGCAGCGATACATTGTTTGTTACCTGATTTGAAGGTATGTCTGTGTTATTTTTTTGCTGTTCTTTTGCTGACTTATTGCTCAGATTCAGGCTCGCCATCGTCGGTGCTTGTGGCGTTCGAAGGTGAGGATGATGTTGTCTCTGATTAGTACGAAGGAAGATGTTGTATATAGTTGCAATATATTTATTTCTTATTACATATACAAGTGAAAAATGAGCGTCTTGGGAGGTCTTGAGCTGACGACTTGGGCAAGACTATCAACATCTTGGTCAAGACGCTGCACATCTTCGACATCTTGGCCAAGATGAAACATCTTTCTAAGCAAATTGAACCTGCTTAGCCAAGATGGATCGTCTTGGGCAAAAATCCATCTTGGGCATCTTTGACGTCTTGGCCAAGATGTCCAAGATGCCAAAGATGAACTTGTAGTTTTACTGATGAATGATATCTACTCTTCTCCGAGCTCCACATTAAGTGTGTTCCGCCGCATACGAAGCTGATTCTTGACAAACATCAACGTGCTGATCGTCTCGGCCTTCAAACTCGCACGCCGCACTGAGCTTTCTCAAACTCTTGAGATACACCACTTCTTCGTTTTTTCCATAGGGCCGTGCACCGCTAGCGAAAGCAATTTCTTCGTCTGTCGGCTCCGTGTCCTGGCCATCTGTGATAGGGGTCCCCACCGTACCGTATACGGTTACGGTCGTAAGAATTACGGCTATATACGGGTGCTAACCGTACCGTAACCGTAACCGTAACGATACTTCTGCTCATTTTTCTCAGTTACGAATCCCTTGATCCGCCTGATGCCCCCCAGCTGGTTGTGGCTCGGCGTGTTTGCACCGGCCGACGCTATGTGCAAGGGATCCACCAGCTAAGATATTCTGATCCTGTGGAAGACTGTATTAGATGCCCTAGCACCTCTAAACACCATAATATTGATACCCAGGACTCACGAACCCAACGTGAGCCCACACTCAATTTACGGCTGCTTGCTGTACTGATGGCGATCAGAAATAAATTTGTATGTGCAAGGGATCCACCAGCTAAGATATTCTGAGCCAGCAGAAGTATGTATAGGATGCCCCAGCATCTGTTCAAACCATAATATTGATACCCAGGACTCAGGAACCCAACATGAGCCCACACTCAATTTACGCCTGTTTGCGGTGAAGGCAATCAGAAATAAATTTTTATGTGCAAGGGATCCACCAGCTAAGATATTCTGAGCCTGTGGAAGACTGTATTAGATGCCCTAGCACCTCTAAACACCATAATATTGATACCCAGGACTCACGAACCCAACGTGAGCTCACACTCAATTTACACCTGTTTGCTGTACTGATGGCGATCAGAAATAAATTTGTATGTGCAAGGGATCCACCAGCTAAGATATTCTGAGCCAGCAGAAGTATGTATAGGATGCCCCATCATCTGTTCAAGCCATAATATTGATACCCCGGACTCAGGAACCCAACACGCGCCCACACTCAATTTACACCTGTTTGCAGTGCTGATGGCGATCAGAAATAAACTTGTATGTGCAAGGGATCCACCAGCTAAGATATTCTGAGCCTGTGGAAGACTGTATTAGATGCCCTAGCACCTCTGAAAGCCATAATATTGATACCCAGGACTCATGAACCCAACGTGAGCTCACTCAATTTACGCCTGTTTGCTGTACTGATGGCGATCAGAAATAAATTTGTATGTGCAAGGGATCCACCAGCTAAGATATTCTGAGGCAGAAAAAGTATGTATAGGATGCCCTAGCATCTGTTCAAGCCATAACATTGATACCCAAGAGTCACGAACCCAACTTAAACCCACACTGAATTTATTTGTGGTTGCACAGGTCTCATGAAATACAAATCTAGTTTACGGTCATCAATGCCAGCCGCTTATCCGCACTCAGCCTGCTTCTCTTAGGCTTTGCGGGTACATCACCCAGAAGCTGATTCTCGTCGCCCTCACCATCACAGGCGCGCTTTCGCAATACAGCCTTGGAATACTCGGCCAATTGGGTATCAAGTTCGGCTTCCTCAGTTGCAGATAGTGCTGGACGACGAGATCCTGGAAGAACTGGCGCAAGTATACGCGTCTTCAAGTCCCGGATTGCAAAGTACTCAGGGAGAGTTGGGTCGCCAAAACAAGGTGCAATTCTGTTACATACACGCAGTTAGGAGGCCACTCATACCAGACAAATTTAATAACTCACACAGTTGAGCTGCCAATATGCACCTGGTGGGCATTCCCACAATACTCAAGCGGGCCAATCGCCACCATGCGTGTTTGTTGCACGATGTAGGAGAAAAGGGTACGGCGTCGAGCTTCGCCTTTGACCTCGGTGATCATCCCTGCACCTGAGGATTTACCTTCGACCTTGCAAATGGCCACGGCATCCCTGAAAAAGGGATCAGTCCGAGGAAAGAAATTGGTATTGAACAAAGTGTAAGTTTAGGGAAAACCTGACTCACTCGATCTTCGAGCGTCCTTGAGAATTCAGGGGAAAGGGGGTGATAGACCACATCTGCTTGCGTGCCCTGTAGGCATGGATATAGCGACGTGGACGAGTATACGCATTCATATCAGCGGGCGGCAGAAAGAGCGGACTGTAGTGGTCCGGGCGTAGAAATGTAGGTGAATCAAGCAGACCTGCAAGGAAGATTGGCTGAGATCGCAAATAGCTGAAACTCTGACTGAGCCTACCTTCATCAGAAAAGAGGGAAGTCAAAGCGTCAGAGCCATCAGACAATCTCCCTCCTAATTCAACCCAAGTCTCGTGCCCGAAGATGAGGTGCCCCAGATTATGGGGAAGGGAAAGAGCTTCAGTAACGTAGGTCGGTTCGAAGACGTCGTACAGAGTTCCCTTATCATATCGGAACCACATCTGCAGACCTGAGAGATCCTCCAATTGGTCCTCAAGTACAATCAGTATCTATCTGTTTAGCTCAAACAGAGGAAGTACCGTGTAATCATCGACGAGGACTGCCATACGAGCTGGCAGTTTTGTCTGATCCTTAGCATAGACATGCAGCCAATCAAGGTAGCGCATCCTCTGCTGGACTGTTGGCGCTAGGTACCCATCCTTCATAGCAGGACGGAGTAGGTCGCTGGTCGTAACGGTCAGCATGATAACTGTTGAGCGCAATGAAGAGGAAATACCTCAGGCCCGTTCGAGAGCGATGCAAATATTGAAGATAGGCTGCAGCGAACCGAGCGGTGCGAGAGGGATTTGAGAACACCTCCGCCTCAGTCAGCAGTAGTGACAGTCCTGCTTTAAGGTAAGTTTTGTCGCAGTATTGGAGTCTCAGATGATATTACCAGCAAGAAAGAAGAGCTCATTAACCGTGTACACACCAATTCCCAGGAATACATCTCTGGTACTTCGGATAACATCGCAAGCGAGACCATTCCGGTCGCAGTTTGGGCGGCTTCTGATCCAGTTTGCAAGGGAGTCGAGAAAATCCCAGTTGGCACTATAAAAATCGGATGGAGGGGGAGGGAGAGCCGCACGCGAAGTAGCCCACGTAGGCTGAAAGAGAGAGGCGATGGTCAGGATCCTCTACTGTAATAAAAATGAAGATGTGGGCGTAGCATACCTGAAATACAAGGTCCGAACTCAAGAAGGCGAAGACATGGTCTTTGAAGACGAATGCCATACCAACACGAGCCTTACGGAGCTGGAAAGTGTGAATGAGAAGCAAATTTGTGGGAGGAGGTACCATTGAAGACCCACATTCTTGTTGACCAATTTTATTGTGGACTCGTAGACCGAACGAGGATACATCTGCACCGAGGTGTGTGTTAACCACTGAATCTAGCCCGGCCGGAAGTGATGAGCATAGGGTGATTTATTGAGGGAAAAATACGGTTACTGAGAGGAATAGTGGGCCCAGATCCAGGATCAAAGCGGGGTAGGAGTAGGAGAGGCCTTTGAGAGCCAGGGTTTGCACGAGGTTGGTAGCTGATTTAGTCTTGCTGGTAGTGCGCCACATTGGCGGATAGACCGGGCTCTGAGCTTTGTTGATGCCACGTTTGACTGTACAGTCGGATTCTATCTCGTAGGGCAAGCCATCGCGCGCTGGGTGGCCTTTACAAAATCGAGCGGCCTCTTTCTCAGATGCGTCGATCTCGATTCCTTCGACAGCCAAGTGTACCCCAGCATCAAGTAGTTTGGTGACTGCAGCATTGGCGATTCGAAAAGACGCTTCGCTTTCGCGGACTTCGGGCATGGGAGGATGGGTTCACAGAGGTACAATGGGGCGAGAAGAGAGAAGATCAACCAACTGATCGGGATTACGTGTTCGGTTGCCCGGTAACATTGATCCGTACAAGATCCGTATATACTCAGTTTCTTCCCTAGTAGTAGATACTTCGCATCCAACACCGCTACCATCAACTCACTTATTGCTCCTCCCTGAATTCAGCTGCACACCTTTCCCGCAACAGACCCGGCTGTCGAAATGACAAGTAAGAAATGGGCACAATAATCAATCTGATGGCCGATCGCCGTCAAAACATCGCAAGAAACGCGCAGCGCAATGGCGTCGCTGGGACCAGGAGATAATCCCACTCCTCATCCCACATTATTCCTGGGTGCTTTGGGAAACCAAATGTTTGCGAGAGCTGGAGAAGTTGGGCACGCCAGCTCAGGATTGCGACTGCGTTCCTCGGATTCAGATAGTCACTATTATGCGGTTTTCCTGTACGTTTCAATGCTCACGAGGGCAGACATGTACTAACGCTTAACAGCTGTCGAAGACATGGAGGTCCCTGTCTGTGAATGTAGACTCGCTGCTGTCTCACTAGTCCGCGGCGGTGCATTTCCATGTGCACCCCTTCAGCCGAGTCTCGCTGTTGACCTGCGTGTACTCGAGTTCGCCTTCAAACTGTTCCTCAACGTCGCGCCAAACCACACCGCGTTCTCCACGACGCTGGAGACCGTCTTGAGCACCATGGGGTACCAGCTGAATCGTCAGGTATTCACTTTTTCAAAAAAATACTTTTCTTTTCACTGGACTAAACCTACTGTAGAACACACTCCTCCGACGATTCGGTAACGCCTTGACATGGTACGGGCACTTGCGGAACCGGTCGAAAGCCTATTATCGCGCGGCATTGGAGAAAATGCGCACTATCCCCCCCCCCACCGGTGGTGCCACAGGATGAATCGCCGGCTTCCAGTCCGCATCGTGGCGCATCTCCTGCAAGACCGTCGACGCCAGAGATGCCGCACACCGACCACTCGCCGAGCCGTAGTCCCAGTCCTGGGCTGCCACCGAGGACCCCATCCCGCTCTGAACGTGGGTCACCTGCCAATCCTCCTCGCCTCCGCAAGCGCGGGCGTTCTCCACGCCCCGACCGCCCGGATCCGCCTTTCCCAGACCCGCTGCCACGTAGCTGCCCAAGCGAATACCTTCGCCGTCGGTGTCCTTTGTGTTTCGGCAACTTGTATCACGATCCATCGCAGCTGTCAGTAAATATTTCCATGTCGTGGGCCTAGGCTAATCTCCGCCACAGAGTTGATCTAATCGTTTGCTTGGACGCCTGCTTCACACAGAAGCGTACAACCTCGGCCAGCGATCCTCCGAGACGTCATCCTTCCACCCACTTCGTTCCTGAGGCTGACGCCAAGGCCACCGATGCGTATGTCAAAGAAACGCGGGGGACATTTGGTCCTGCCGAGCCACGGTCGAAGAAAAGCAAGACGAGGACACCGTTGTCTTCGGAGGACACAGAGGACGGGTACGAGCACCCCGATCTTCTTCTCCCTCGTTCAGTTCTCGACGCATGCGAGGCGTCCTTCAAGGCTGCCGACGAAAAACGTGCGAAAGCCAGCACCGACTTTTTCGATGACACGGGGCTTATGGCCCTTCTCTGCCGCCACGATCGAGTCCTCTGGCTCGTAAACATGCAAACACGGGGAGAGCAACAATACTATGTGTTTGTCCTGCTGGAGACGCTCTTCCAGCACCTCCCGCGGGACATCACGCTCGGGATCCTCTATGACATCGCCTGCACGTTGGAGCGTAGCTGCAGGAAATGGGGATTCCTGTCGCGCTTTATGGACCGCATCCAATTCGCGGTCTCAGTCTTTCACGCTTTCGGGCACGACTGGCCCTGCCAGCTACTGTATCATCCCAGGAAGCGAACCGGTTTTGGGCTTTCAGACGGTGAAGGCTGCGAGCGATTTTGGCACTCGATCAGCCACTTGATCGCTGTCCTACGCATCTCGGGGGTAAGCTTTTGTATTCCGCCTGTGTCAATTACTAACAAATTTCCTTTTTCAGAAATGGCAGCGCCTCTACGTTCTGGACACTCAGATAGAGCATGCGGACGATCTCAGTCTCCAGCGACTGGGAGATTGGCTTCGTCGACGGTCTCTGCACAGCCGGAAAAAGCGCCAGGAGGCTGAGAGCGTGCTAGCAGAATGCCGAGTGCGCATCTTGGCACTTCGTGAGCAATGGCAGTTACAGGTTGTCGCGCAGACAAAACCCCTTCCCCGTGAGCTACTGTTTCCATCCATGATGTTCTATGGGGCTTTATCAGGACTATTCCAGGCCGCTCGAAAAACAAAGGCCAACAGGCCATCAACACGATCTTGCTATTAAGGTCTGCGGTGAAAAAACAAGCTGACCACGTCAACCGTTTGCGCGCGAAGTTCCTGGCCGCGGCAGAGGACGCTGACGAGGAAGCCGATTACTACCAAGTCGAATTCGACAAGGCGGACGCTGCCCGAGCTAAGGCTGAGAAGACCTTACGCGAGAAGGAGCGCGCACTGGGAGTCGGGGAGCGCCGAGCGTTGAACAAGATGTCCCACATCCAGTACTATAACGCTCGGATGAATGCCCGCGCAACGAAGCGTATCTTGTTTCCTGGTCATCGACGGCGTCTTACATTCTCACAGAGCAGAAGCTTTACTCCCATACCGAGGCAGCCGTCAAACGTCGTGAAAAGGGCATTCAAAATCTTGCTCTAGAATATAACAAGCAATGCGCCAAGGTAGCCCAGCTCATCCGCGATAAAAATGCCCCGCGAGGCGCGCTTGCACCTCGCCCAATTCCAGATGGTCAACTCTGGAAGTTAGATGTTGACGATGATATTTGGGAAGATGTCGGCCTCGACGATGACGAAACCGAGGAGCAGACCACCCCACCTCCGTGGTTGTGTGATGACGGCGTGCGTGCGGGGATCAAGGCCCTACTTCAAATCGATCGCTGCAGAGAGGAGGACATTCGTCTCAAAAAGGAGCGAGCTGCACTGCAAGTCTGGTTTGCAGAAGAATGGGCGCTGGTGAATCATGCTCTCGAAGAAGCCGGTCCGCTATTCATTTCTGACCTTGCTAAATTACTGACTTACGACGAGTGGCAGGTACCGCCCCCGACAGATACCAATACGAGCTCATGCGCGATGACCTCGTGCATCTCTGCGCGACTTGGCAAAAATCGTTGCCAGACTGCGGCTTGGATACATCGACACTGCCGCCGTGGGGTCCGAATGCCACTCAGCTAGCTCGAGCAAGGCTTGACACACGCCGTGCCGCCCGTGGAGAAGATAGACATTACAATATCGACGAAGAAGACTTTTCTGACGAGGAGGAAGGGTACGAGAGCGGGGGCGAGAATGAGGTCTTTAGCATGCTCGACACGCTTGCTACCGCCGACGCCTATCGGGAGGAGGATGTGGACAGCGCGGATGAGCAGGATGACTTAGGTATTTAATTTTTTGTTTGCGCCACATTCGATGGTTTTTTGACTTGTTTTAACGGTCAAGGAATTTAGGGCATGTTGGTGCCCGATTGCTTCAACAGCTATCAACTACGGCTTGAAATCTATATATATTCTGTTCAATTGAGTGTCGTGCAAGCGTGTAGAAGCAAATTGAATATAGCAAACAAGACATGCCTTCGCTACGCTCCGGCTGAGGTGCAGATGGCTGCATGTAGTGAACTGCCGAATGGAAAACTTGACTCAACCACCGTTTGAAAAATTATTCTGGTCTGAAGACAAACAAATTTCCCTTATTGTCATTCCCTATCTCACGGCTAACTTCGAACGCCGGCACACCCTTCTCAACTCTCGCTGGCAAACATTCTCAGCAGACCTGAGTTGACCAACCATTCCAGAGATTGACGTTCGACATCATTGTTGGAAACTTAATTCATTTAGTGCGCAAGGATCTACATGCAAAAGTTATGGTATAAATTACATCATAGCCCAATCTGCGACCATCCCTCTTCATCCGCTGCAGGCTACTACACAAAGAGAAATTCGAACTGTGACCAACCTCATATCACCGGACAGTGGTTTCAATATGGTTGCAATATTACTACAACTCTATAACTCGATTTTAAATTAGCATCCCAGGCAAGCATGGCAGCGCACCGAAACGTACCTTGCTTGAAGGGGCTTTTCAAAGAGGAAAGAGACTCGAATCGCGGCACGGATGCAGGGATGCTGCGCTACGTGGATGCAACATGCCAAGACTACAGAGGATAGTTTAGCATCCATGAAGCAGAGTACAACGCATCGGCGGCACAGGGGATATGTGTATGACTGAATCCACATGGAAATATGATTGATATCAGCGGCAGGCAGTAACAGAACCGATCAGATACGCACACTCGATGCGTCGGTAAAACGGAGTTGAAAGAATTGGTTCCAATGGAAGCGTTGGGCGGTGAGGAGTAGAATTAGGGCCGCAGGGCGATGCCGACCTGATTGACGTGCTAGTGCTAGGTAGGAGATCTCGAAAGAAACAGAACATTGATAAAGAACTCACCGCTGTGTGGCCCCCGGCATAAGAAAGATTTTCGCCGAAGACATACACCAGATGGTATTTCTGCCTGGTGTAAATGCATAGATAGGGGGAGAAAAGAAAAGGGAGCAGAAACGCACATCATACGACGACTTGTCCGCACCCACGAGACACCCCCCTTCGAGGAACTTCATCTTGGCTCATGATCGCCGCGATCCCGCACACGTTGAGCCTTGCCGTGCGGCACCCAATCAGCCTTGCCAGTGCGCAGAAGACCTGTGGCTCCGCGAGCGTTGTTTCCAGTGCCAAGAAGACCGTGAAGATCCGATGACTTTGAACAGCTCATCTGTGGGGTCGCTTTCCATGAACGAGAGAAACACCGTGTGAATTTGTTCATATTGCGAGCGGTTTTACACGACGACGAGTCTGAGTGGGCGACGATAAGGGAATGGACGTGGCAATCCGAAGTTGAATGGTAGAGACATCGTGTTTGAAGGCTTGACCAATAGGGGAGTTTTGAGAGCGGTGGTCTTGAGGCTTCTCTTGACTGCCGTCTTCTAGATGTTGCAGAACTTGCGAATTTCTCAATATCGCCTGGACATGAATGCGTGAAGTGATAGAACAGTTGTTCATACATTAATTTTTGAAGGATAGTAGAGAACTTGATCCATGGCTCGAGGTATTTGAAGGCCAAAAGGTAAATGTGCAGCGTTCGCAGTGCTCTTGAGGTTCGCAGAATTGTTGGAGGGCCGGAGCGCAACCATCGAGTTGAGCGCTTGAATCGCCGCATGTTGCATTATCCCTTGCAAGGGTGGGCACACGAAAATAAACGGCGATGAAGCACTGGCAAGGCGGAAATGATGGGGGCGGAACAAAAGAAGCGATGCAACGGAGAACCTGCCTTTTGAGCGGAGCTTGAGTGCTGATCGGGGAGCTCAAATGCAGCAAGCGCCAGGGCGTCTAAGCTAATTTCTGATGCAGTGGGTCAGCTGAGATTCAAAATGGGGTAAATTCGGCAGTACAAACAGATGTATACTGATACGAGGGATCTGCTTAATATACGAGGTATGACGCGGGCTGCTGGCAGCTCGGCGATGTATACTACTCGGCTGTCTTAAGAATTCGTACCCGGTCGGAGTTTAGACAACTACCGCGATAAGCGACTCGGATACTTCCAGTAGCCGCGAGTCTTCCATATATCTTGTCAAAAGCTAGCCGCTTACCGCGACGCTCGAAACACCGATAGCACAAGTTTTAAGAGGCCTCGTGCCCGCCAAAGCGGCTTCATGCCCGATGGCAACACCGTGTTCTAACGACTTCGTGGGGGGTAATGTAAAGAAATTGAAAAATATGACGGCAGCTGTCTTGCACATATGCATGTCAGGCCCGCGGACATTCCCTTGGCCGAGCGACCGCAATAGAGTAAATCAACGGCCCAAAACATCCCCTATCTTCGGTAAATAAATAGAGTAAATCAGCGCCGAGAGGGCCGATGTACGGTATGTATAGAGTAAACCGGGCTCCGCGCGATTTTTTTTTCGAGTACAATCAGCTCCGAAATCGGCAGAAAGTCGTGATCAAGAGCGATCGACAACGATCGAAAACAACACCAATTGTACCACAACAACCCAATGACTCTTTTTCTCACTTCTCTAATGGTCGACGTCATCTTGCTCGAGAGCAGTGTTCCGTTTGGGCCGTGAAAAGGAAGAAAACCAGTGGGACGAAGCAGTCAAAGTCCGGGGCCAGCAAGGCACCAACCAAGCATCGGAAGGTCGCGAATGCAGCACTAAAACCGCGGAAAAAGGCCGCGCCCCGAGCTCAAAAGTAGTATATTCGGCATGTACGCATCGCTGATCATTAGAGGCCCAGAATTAATTCGTGAGAGCTGTTGTGTTGCCCAAGGTGAAATTGATTGTGGGCCGCCACTCTAGAGCAAAAATAGGGCAAAGGAGGGGGAAAAAAACGGCATTTTTAGGCTATGTCCAACCAAAATAGAGTAAAACAGCCAGCTGAGCGAAAATTTCATAGAGTTAAACAGGGCCCAAATCAGGCAAAAAGCGGTTGGAGTTCCAAGGGAGTGTCCGCGGGCCTTGCATGTCCATTTTCGTTTTGGAAATGTTATAGTTCAATTGTCGAAATGTTCATCTCAGATCTTCATTCAGATGCATACCACCAAGCCTGTTGTGCCTGATGGCGGCTATTTGAACCAATAGGATGGGGACTCACGTAACAGATCAATATTTTTTCCTCAATCCTTGGTCCTCTCCGTCCATTTCGCCATTGCCTGCTTCAACAGAAGTGATTGGGTTGCCTGCGGGAAAACATGGATAGATGTCCCGAAACCTATTCGCCAGTTATGTCGCAATGACTTCAAAATTCCCGACGCTCTCGCATCTGAGATCTTACCGGGTGACACGCTGTCCATTGACAAATTCCTCGACTTCTCTCTCCCGCTTGTTTCTTCGGGGATTCTCGAGGCACCTGATCTATCCACGTACTTCAGCAAATATGCTGCCGACACCCCGGATTCTTCCATGATCCTGCGTATACACCATCTCCACTTGCCGCCGGCCAAAATCATTCACCGGCTCGCCCACGATGGGCAACAGGCGTGGATGGATGGATTTACATCTGTTAGATATGCCCACCTTTCTGGCGAGGGAATAGTGGGGATGCTTGGGAGGACTCTGACTTGATTCATTGATTGAGTTATACTTCATCTGCTGTGTTGTAGAGAGTAGCGACTCGGCGAGGGAGTGGAACACAGTTCCTTGCCTCGCACAAACACGGGGAAGGAACAAAAAAATTGATTTTTTTACGACCTGCGTGACCCAAATGCGTGCTAGTTCAGACCCTCTAGTGACTAGTGACCAAAATTAAATAGGTTCAGTTCACGGGTGCCTGTGACCTGTGACCTGAACCTATGGTCAAAATAGTACAGTAGCAGCATGGTATCACCCAACGACAGTAAGGTTACTCACTATGAAGCCACTGGGCTGACGATGCAGTTGGCATGGAACCGCGAGGAGCGTGACAGGGCTAAGAAATGGATAAAGGATGAAGGTTGTCTAAAACATGAAGTCAATGACCACACATTTGTGTTTGCTATATAGTATAGACACCCAGGGTGTATCAATATTTTACACTCCCAACTCAATTGCTTTACTTGACATGCACTCAGATGCATCTGACTTCAATGGGTGGATGTATCTACTCTCAGCCCAGCGAGCACTGGACACACCCAAGTCCTTTGATGCACAGCCTATTTGAACTCTTATAAGCTGTTTATAATTGCCTCCAGCACCATTTTACACTCCCAGCTCAATTGCTTCGCTTTACTTAACATGCACTCGTCAATTCACTTTGTAATAAGTATTCAAGCATACCACAGTCATAGCCATTTGTTTGGAGTGTGTTTCCTTAAATAATGATCTCAGTGTAGCACCAAGCGCACCAGAGAAGGAAAGCACATACCAGAGGGAGGAATGAGCGAGCAATCCATGGCTCCTCCTGTGTATTCACGTGCAAAGGGTGACCATTTTTGCTGGACAGCTGGGTCAAGCGGGTAATCAAGCAACCAACTCGACTGTTGACTCAAGTTGACCAACTCAACTGACAAGCAACTCAAGTTGAGCAACCCAAGCCTTCCATACCTGGTAAGAATGGCCATTCCCATTGAGGAAATGGGAAGGACCAGTACACCCATTAAATGGTCCTTCCCATATTTCACAGGATGAAACATGGGAAAGACCACACCTTCCATATATGGCAATAATGGCCATTCCCAACAGATGGAATGGGAAGGACCACGCCACTACCGTAAATGGCAAGTATGGTCATTCCCAGCTGTAGAAATGGGAAGGACCACACCTTCCATACATGGTAAGAATGGTCATTCCCATAGAGGAAATGGGAAGGACCATGGCACTACCATAAATGGCAGATATGGGCATTCCCAGTTGTCAAAATGGGAAGGACCACACCTTCCATACATAGTAAGGATGGTCGTTCCCATCCCCAACTGGGAACAACCATAGCTTTACCATAAATGGAAGTTATGGTCGTTCCCATCCCCAACTGGGAACGACTATAGCATTACCATAAATGGAAGTCATGGTCGTTCCCATCCCCAGCTGGGAACGACCATAGCATTACCATAAATAGAAGTCGTGGTCATTCCCAATTGCTTGTGGGAATGCCCACACCACTGATGCATGCCTACCATATATGGTATGTGTGGGCATTCCCAGTCGCATTCCCGTTGTGACATGGGCATTCCCAGTTGGGACGTGGGTGATGTGGGCATTCCCAGTTGCGACTGGGAATGCCCACGTCACAACTGGGAATGCCCACATCACCCACGTCCCAACTGGGAATGCCCATGTCACAACGGGAATGCGACTGGGAATGCCCACATGTACTATAAAATGTGGGCATTCCCAGTCTCGTTCCCAGGTGTGACGTGGGTGTTCCCACTTCTAACTGGGAATGCCCACATTGCAAGTGGGAATGCCCACACTGGGAATGCATGCCTTCCTTATATGGTACATGTGGTCATTCCCATAGTGATGTGGGATGTCCCATGAGCGATTGTTTGCATTGGGAATGCCCATGCTGTGATGGGAAGGACCATCTACACATGGGAACTCCCACTTTGAATTGGGATGTCCCAGGCGGTCTGTGGTCTATCCCACAAGACATTATCAAGCAATGCCCCAGTGCGCAAGAAATACATATGGGCACAGTGAATATCTGTTACCCACTGGTATTATGTTATTTATGGCCATCAAAGTCTAGTCAATACACAAGGCTGCTGAACCATGTGAACCCACCCTTTCTACCAAAGCATTCCAGATCTCACATCTCACCTTGTTTGTTGAGACAATAAACACACAAGATATACCCAAGGCTGCTGCACCATGTGAGCCCACCCTTTCTACCATCTCACCTTGTTTGTTGAGAGAATAAACACAAGATATACCAAGGATGACCACTAGAATCAATATCTCCTATACCCCACATGAGATCTGATATGGTAACTAGCCAAGGTACGAGCCTGGGTAGATTACATAGCCCATCTGCTGAACCCTGAGCGTATACCTGTATATAGATACCCTAGATAGATATGAGCATGGATGAAGTATTGTCTGCTCCCCTCCACCGCAAGGTTCCTGCGCATTACCCTAACCTCTACCACTAGCCAGTAACCAAGGTCTAAGCCTCAACAGTATAGCCCATTCTCCATTCATTCCCAATGTTAGAAGCCAGCCAACATTGCATAAATTCCCCATGTACCACAAGCCACAAGCTCAACCATGCCCTGCATGCTATCACCAACTATATACAGCCTGTGATCTACAGGCAAGCCCATACATGCACTATGCTACTAGGACTGGCCCATAATCATAGGGGCAGGGCATTTGATAGGATAGCATAAATATTCATATTATTGCATGTGTTACCCCCTACACACTAAGGCATGTAAGGGCTTACAGATCCACCTATTTGTAGCCCAATACATGCAGAAATGCATGCAGTATCGCAATTTATTTGGCACCTGTAATGTGACCCCCTGGGAAGGACCACGTGGAAAGTGGGAAGCCCAGATTTATACACATGAGCATTCCCACAGACTTCCCACATACACCATGGTCCTTCCCATCCAATATGGGAACCTCAGCCAAATTTGCCCCCCATAGGACCCATTATGTATTGGAACCAGTTAGACCCTATGGGTTTGGGAAAAGGGTTGACTGAAGTGGTCCGCGGGCCTGTTACGCGGTGTCGGAGTATTTTGGGTCCGACTGCCCGATCGGGTAAGCACCGGTCATATTTCAGGTAAAAGCCTGACAACCATGGTATTGTGCTCAAAATGCAAGGCACAGGATGAGAAAATGATTTTTTTGGGCAATCAAATGAGAGTGTTCTCGGCAAGTTACAGCGCCCCGGCAGATCATCCAGGCACGGGGAGACTTTTTTTTTCTGCATAAAGGGAACATGCTATCAGTGGGGGATAAGGGTGGGAAACCCAAAAAGAACCAAGTTGAACGGATTTATGGTGACGGAGAGATGAATTGTTGCAAGGAGGTCTGAGTATGATTGGCCGCCATCCCTAGACAATATATTTCGCTGAATTACACTCCCGATCAGTTGCCAGCGGTTCGTCGTGTTCTGGACCGAAGTCTGGACCACTCACGACAGACTCACAACATCCCCAATTGAAGACTGTAATTTCGAAAATTTTCGGATTTGCTCTTCAGAAGCTATTCTTCACCAAATGCGAAAATCACGCACTCGCTCAAATGCAGTGCGGAAGGGCTGAAACCGTTGAAGGGTTGAAGGGAGCTTGAGTGTCACTTGGCCGCAAATTTTGGAGTCACTGAAATGCAGTCATTACTGCCAAGAAACCGAAACCTTCCGTTGACATGGCGGCCATCCCGTCGCCCGAGATTTCTGTAGGTGTGACGACGATACGGGGATTCACTGTTCGACTCCCGCTGAAACAATGCCTTTCTCAAAGGTCAACACATTCCTCGTTCACACATCAAGGGTCTGATTTCAGAGATACCATCACGTTGGCTCTGAAGGTCTCAAACAACTTGTGAACATTCATCTCGCGGCACGCGGCGAGTGCGCAACCATTGGTTCTAGGGTTGCAATTTTTCCGGTGTTTTTTCTTTCTTTACCGGAATACATTTTTCGAGACTACAAATTCACAATGTCAATCAAGCAGTCCTTCTGTGCCTTGAACTCGAACACGATGAGCTGGCAACGGATCACCGCTGTCTATATTTTAGTCCGGACCCACCGGCCTGCTGGAGCACTGCCCCCGACCAATTGCTATTCAGAACGACCAACTGCTCCCCTCATCAGGCCAGACTTCGCTTGCGATGTTTTAGTTGTAAGTTCTCACCGGCTGGTGCTTCGTCTGGTGGGGTCCGAAGCACTCAATATGGCATTAGGTCGGCGCTGAACCATCTGGCCTCATTCTGGCCCTCTGTCTTGCCTTGTCCGGCGTTTCTTTGCGCATTATTGACAAGGAGCCCGCCTATCGAGTTGACAGGCGCGGTGCTGGAATCACGGTTCATTTGATCCAGTCACTTTCGGATTTCGCCGGTGAAAATATTTAATAATATGATAGCTGCGAACGTTGGAAGTATTCAAAATGCTCGGTGTTGTGGGTGAAGTTCTCAAACTCGCCCAGAATCCAGTGCCTCTCCAGAGCTACGAGCTCCCAGACGGGATTAAACCGGACAGGCCTTGGGTCATGTCCCCAACTTTGAAGCCAACCCCGGATGAAATTGAAGGAGCTCAACTTAAGTTAATGCCGGTCTGAACCACATTGGAACTCAAATCCTGCCGAACTTAAGTTCTGCGCTGCATGCAATCAGCCTGTACATGTGACGACCCCCACCCCACCCCTGGAACTTAAGTTGCATACCACTCAGGTCCCGCAAGACTTAAGTCCTGTCCGAACACCAAAAACAAATCCACCACAGAGATTCGAACTCCAGACCTCCTGACATTTTGCCAGCAGAAGATAAAGGTGTTAACCACTACACCAAGAGGGATATAGTATCTTAAACACACGAAGATAACATTAGCCCCATGATGGCCTAAACATTCTTCACTTTCTTTATTCTCCCTCTTCATGTCTTGTGGCCAAACCACTATCCATAGATGACTTAGAGATTGATCTGTTCCAATAAATTAATCTATATAAAAAACATGATGAAAGATGACTGGAAATGACAAGTGCGTCAATACATATGCAATACTTACCATAGTACAAAGAGGGCATGGAAGACATCTAATCACAGTCTGATTGAGCCCTTCAGGTATGGGCTTCTTGGTGTAGTGGTTAACTCTTCCTATCTTCTTCTTCCATAAGTTGGAAGGTCAGCTGTTCAAATCTCTTAGGTGGATTTCCTTTTTTGTGTTTGATATAGTCCTTGCTGCAATCACTTGAGTTCTCTATCACTTAAGTCCTCTGGTAGTCTGGACCACCTGGAACTTAAGATGAGCTAATAAAGTATCTGACCCCGGGGTGCCCATTTGTGTCTTTCTCGAGACCACTTTTAGAAAAAAAATCACACTGAGCTTGCGACAGTGCAATGCCGTTTTCCTGGGTCAGGACCAGGCCGAGGGTATCCTTCGCGAACGGCTCAAAACTTACGGGTGCTCCATCGAGCTGGGAACTGAGTTACTTGGATTTGAACAACACGAGGACCGGGTTTGTGACCATATTTCCAATGAACTTGAAAGCGCGAGGGACGTGATTAATGTCAAGTATCTTGTCTGAGCGGATGGCGGGAAAGGTTACGCACACAGTCTTGAAATTGTTTCCGCCAGCGGAACGATCGGTGGTTAATGGGATCATTCGGTTTATCGCTGACTTGCCGCACAGAGGAATAATCCCGCGCGTGGTGATCTATCCTGCTGGTTTCAAAGCTCAGGGAACTGGTACCAATCTCGTATTATGCGACAAGCACGGCCACGCACGGACAGGATACGCAGCGCCGGTGGACAGCGTCCACTGCGTAGTTGTTCGGCCAGATGGCATGGTTGGCGCAATAGTCTCGGGCGTGCCAGGGCTCAAGAAGTATTTTGATATCATTTTCCACTTTCGCAGCTAGTTTAATCCAGACTTGTACCACAAAATCCACAAAATGATATTTACAAGCGTGTACAGACTCACCATGTGGCTGTGACCCGCTTCCCACGGTTGTATTTAGTAGCTCTACATACTGCAACGATTCGTTTGTGCTTTGTGACAGCGGTCTTGCATCTATTATTCGGTATTGAAATCTGTGTCTTTACACCTTTTTGCACGGAATATATCACTATGCATCCCATCTCACAGATGCGCGGGGTTTCCATTCTGCTAACTATCCGGTGCCTTGTTTTGGTCTCATTGCCTTCCCATGCATATGTTTACATCTTTGAACTGTAGTTGTAATTCACATATACGTATAAACTCCGTGTTCAATAAGCCCAAAGCAGAGTTCCAAAACCAATCGAATCCGCGATAGAGCCTGCAGCGGGCTCTTGACCCTCAGGTCTCTGGAGTGTGACCATTGCGCCTATATTATCGACACTCATTTTCGCGACCGAGTGGTAGTATGCATAAGGCTAAGGATACACATACTTAACCGCTGGACAGAGGATGCAAACAGATGATGACTCACCAGTTCGTATTCAGGTCGGAGACCCAGCGAAGTTACTGCCAGAGTGCTCCGCGACCACCAAATATCCTAAGGGAAGTAAGGTGTCAGATTCGGTTCCTTGATATTACATACATTGCACGTTGCGAACGCGTCCGGATTCCAAACCACAGTGCCGTTCTGCAAAAGGAGAATAAAAGTGTTAGGAACATGACCAACGCGCTTAGGATCAGATAAGGACCCACCCAAAGCACAACCGAAGTATACTCAAAGCCTTTAACGAGGAGGTTGCTGCTTGTCGCAAAACAGGCGCCTCCGTCACCCTGAGAACGAGCTATCTGGCAGGATTCGGAAATATGTCCGAGTTCGAGTTGGGTGTGTCCTTGGTCGCGTCCAGACTCGCCTAAAGATGTGCCTTATCAAACTGCGCGATTGCTGTAAAGGAGCGTAGAGTACCCACCGACTTGTCCATGCTCGGCATCGATTAACCTATGGGTGTTCAAGCCGAAGCTTCAAGCGAGATGAACTCGACCAAACGACCCTACTTGTTGGATCCCAAGGCAGCAGGTGCCCTCACATAAGGTGGAGCTCTGTGTCTTAGCACCAGTGATCAAGTCGAGACCATATTGATAGAGCGTTTGGTTATCGTAAAATACGCCAGCGGACATAATGGCTGGCAAAATATTACACCATTGAATAGATGCACCCTCACGATGTGAAATTCACCCACTCTTCATTTGTGCTTGACCCTATATCGATAAATACTGTCAGTCTCTAGTCTACGAAACTTGGGAGCATATCTGACCCAATTAAAACTGTGAGTGGAGCCGAGCAGAGTCGGTAGAAAGAGTTTCTTTATCCAGGCTCCAAAGCGAGCTGAACCTGTCCAACCTGAGCCTGTGTAAACGAGTAGCTCCGCGGCATTGATCAGCATCGCGCCGTCTGGAAAACCTGATGAGCAAACTAAGCCAGACAGAATGCAACATGAGCGACGCACCAATTGCTAACCGCAGGATAGTCTGATCAGGATTCGCTATAGCAGTCATAGTAGTCGCCCAGCCATCGAGTATCTGTGCTGCTTGGTTGCATGGGCTGCGTCTCTGGTGATCGTCCACTAGAGGTCATAGAATATAACATTAGGACCAGTCATAAGGGATCTGACAGGGAGCTTTCTAACCGCCAAAGCGTTTTGATATGCCGCTTTGCAATCATTTTGGAGATGAACGGTGGCCTTTGTTAGAAGGTGTGAGTAGTCCGAAGACTGGGACAGACGGAGCGACACACAGGGTCAGCGGGTCCGGTTGATGTTGTGTTGAGGACTGCATTAGGGCCCTCGAGAGTATAATTGGACGATGTGTAGGAATTGTCACGAAAGATGGCGTATGCGGCTTTCCACACTGAATTCGTGGACGTGGATTTGGCCTTGATTTCGGCGAGGTTCGTGCTGTTGTGCCAAATGCCTGGATGCAAAAACGCCACCGTGACCGCGATACAACTGGCAAGATAGAGTGTGATGAGCATTTTGAGAGACTTGAGGGACCTGTGCAAAAGATGCCCTTATTATATAGTGGCACTCGTCGGTTGGAGAACAACAATCAGACGACCATGCCTTGTCGGCCCGGCCGGTTCATCGCACCAACATCGAACTCTTGAGTCTTTGGCAAGAACGTCGAACAGAGACAGCCGGCCGGGCCGGTTCATCGTACCAAACTCTGGGGTCTTTGGCGAGAACGTCGAACAGAGACAGTCAGATGGTGATTGCTTTTGTTCATACCATGCAGCTGGAGACTATAATGGCGAGAATTCCACCCACCTGACGCTATTGACAATGGGCGGCCGCCGTAGTGGCAGGTTCGTTACACAGAAGGGAGAAAGTGGGCGGTCAGACGACGGAGTAGAACTTGCGCATCAAGATGGGTCATTTCGAGTGAGTAAGTAGAACCGGAGAGGCCGTGAGTCACTGTCCAATGGGTCGAAGGCGATTGACGAGTTTCAAGCAGCTACAGCCTGACCAGATCACGTTCGACGTTCGGGTCCTCTCCTTTCTCAACTTTTCATCTCGAAGTTATTCTGCGCAACGAAGCTGCACATCTCTTGATTTACGAGGCCCCAGGCAAAGACACATGGCTTCAGAATAGTCGGCGTCCAGAGTCTCAGAGCGGTCCCTGAGTTGGTCACAATTTTACTGTATTGTTCTCGTTCGTCACTTACCCTTTCTTCTAGAAACGTTCCATTTCGATCTCGGAGTCTTCATCCTTGAGAGCACCGACCTTCTCTTCTTCCGCGACATCGGCTCAGGCGACCCGACAGGGATATCTGCGTCAGTGTCGGGTATTTATTGTTGGCTCGTACCAAGCCCGTACTCGTCCCCTGCAACGCTTGATTTCCATCTCAGTTCCGAGCGTCCCGGCCGCGAAAGGTGAGATGACCACAGCGCGCTCAAGAGCTTCAGAGCCGCGGCTTGATTACGGTGTTTGTGGTGATGAGGCCAATCTGCCGGGGGATACCACATAACTTGGGGGGAGGGCCGATGCTGTGCACGGCATGACTCGTACTTCAGGATTCATACTCTGTATTCTTCTCATTGACTTGCACCGCATACCCCCGATCAAATAATGCACGGTTTCCCAGTGCTTTCCGAGCACAGAGCTGCAAAGAAGCGAAAATAAATTATGCAATATGTGTCTGATATTTATATATACACATTATATCTCGAATGTGTTAATAGAAGTGACCCGGTGGCAATTGTGCCGCGGTTAAAGCCGACCATCAAAAGCTCGGGATTTTCCGAAGTCTTGTGTACGTGTAGTGTGCACCGCCACGACCCAGAGTTGAACACTTTGAAATGTACAAGATATGCCTTCGCTCAGCTCCGGCGTATGTGTAGGCCTGTTATCACCCTCTTTTAAAATTACGGGTGTCCGAAGCCTTTTAAACTCCGCCATCAGCTCTGACCTTTTTTGTCGAGCTCTCTGTTTCCACTCATGCCGTGCCTGCCGCGGCCGCGTAAAATCCCATCATCACTCAACGTGTACAGCTTCGGCAAGTCCAGTGAAATGGGTCGTCTTGAATGCTCAGTCCCTGAGTTGAATTTATTTCGATTAGATTTTTCAGGCACAATGCATCTCTGTTGCAGTTCCAGTTCACACCAGAGGAAGGGGATGCGAGGCCGCGAAGCGGCCGAGCAGCCGCTTGTGTCATGTAAAATAACCGTTGCAGAGATTGTGTGAACCAAGTTACTCAAAAGGCTTGCTCGAAAAGGTACACTCTCCAAGTGCTTCAAAGCCCTATATTTCCTACTATGATATATATCTACCTACAGGCTACTGACACTATTCTCCTGTAGATCTGCCTTCAATACGAATCAGAGACAATTCGGTTGTAGTGTAGTGAGCTTACATGTGGCGTGGGTGATTCATAAAATTAGTGTTGACGTGCAAGCCAAATGAGCACGTACGAACGCCGCCGATGGATTTCTCAAGTCGGTGCCAGCTGCAGAAAGTTGCGTTAGGAGGCCCGAAAAGGATATTAGCGGACTCAATACCTACATACAGTGTAGCATGGGAAGGAAATGCCACAATATTAATGCAAGTCGTTGGGTCGATCGGATCTGCCTGCGACGAGTCCACAGTAAAGAAAGAGGGATCGGGCAAGATGCCGACGCGCCACAGGTTGAAAGGCTGGGTCAGCTGTATTTGAAACCTAAAAATGATCATCAGAGACTCGCCACGTCTCAGCGCCTCGCATGCGGGACATCAAAAAATCGTATATCGGTGGCAGGGCAACACGCTGAGATGCATAAAGAAAGGTGAGTTCAAATGGGAACACTTGTGCGTCGGTGGAACAGAGGAAGGTCAAATTAACCTTGAAGCGCCCTACATCAAAGAAGATATCAGCGGGGAGAGCAGGGACGCATATGCGGTGAGCTGTGGCAGCATACTAAAAACGCGTATTGAAAGTTGGTGGAAAAGGCAAAAAAAAAAGTGGTGTTCAGCTTCACACTCACACGGCGCTAACCCACGGTGAGACGATGGTTCAGCATTCGAGGTTTACTCGTGGCGACGTGAAAGCTGAATTAAATTAATATAAACTGGTGATGCCGGCTGCGGGTTTGTGCGTACTGGTGGTGCAGAATCAATGGTACCAGGAGGGAAAAATATGCGAATGGTACAGAAATCTAGATAATATGAAGATGAGAGTGAAGATTTGCACCATCCAAAATGCTGGTGAGTCGCCGAGAACACCGGAATTCGAGATGAGACCTGTGGATTTCGTCAAAAGACCAGTGGAAGAGGAGAATAGCATCTCAAAAGCATGAGGGCCTACCTCCAGATCAAGTCGTTTGAGTGAGTGGGCAAAAGAAGTGATAAAAATACAGGGCTAAACGTTGCACGTCGGACCTGTTTCCAACATGATTAGCAATATTCAATTGAGGATGTAGAATAGGCGATACGAGTGCAAAAAAAAAAGGAGGATATTGAAAGGCCGGAAGGGATGCAGATGGTGGGCAACATATGGAAGAGACGGAACGAAGAGGGCAGTCAGCGTTCATTATGAGACGAGGGTGCGCAAGCCGATCTTGAGCACCTTCAGAAATTGTTCAGTGAGTTTAGAGAGCCTTTGCATCTGGAACTTGGGGTGTCTTGCGCGTCCTTGTCTTGCATCTAGTCAGCAGAATTTGAAGGCTCGATGAATCATCCAGCCATCCGAGGTACTGAAGTCCCAGCTTGAGAAGTCTTTTGCCTTTCTGGTTTTAACCATGCGTTCGTCGTGATTTGACGATTGGAGAGGCGCCTTCAAGAGCAACCTAGGGGTTTGAAGCCGGCGAGGTCTTCAGAAGGAGTTAATTGAGGCAGGAAACCAGGCTTGAAGTACAATTTGAAGGGAGGAAGAATGCGGGGGATAATAGGATGATGATGGGGGAAGAAACGAAAGCTAATTAAATGGACGTCTACCTTTTGAGTGGGCCTTGAGCGGAAAGTGGGCCGCGGCACTCTGGGCACGGAGCTCGGAAGCCGATGTGGGAGCATGGTTGGGAAAGAAAACCTAAATGTAGGTGATTACAGCGCACACACTGAGTCACGGGGTCTCGAGGTATGGGAACTAAATAGACGAAATTGGGTGGCTTCGGAGCAAAGAGGGGAGCAAGGAACCAAAGGGGTATCTTCGGATCGTGGCAAACATGAACAATGTGGTTCAATGGAACTGCTTGATATATGAGTAATGGACTGAATGAGCGCGGCAAATAATTACTGCGCGAAACCGCAAATACCTGCGGAGTGCACTACGGATAGATCAGGTGTTGAGTGGGACCATAACAACTTGGTTCAAATTCGCTCAGCGGTGTTCTTGGCTCTGGCACAGGCATTACCACCAGTTCAGATTCTTGTGTTACCTGATGCAAATCTAAATGATTGCGATGTGAACTTGTGTTACAAATATATCTCACGCGGAGTGGACTTGATCATTCTAGACCAATGTGAGGGTCTGTCGAAATTTTCATCTATGTCACATTCAAAATTGGCCGTGACGAACTGACAAATTGGTTCAAGATGTCACGTGTCACACCCCCTGTCGAGTTGAATGAAAATATACAGTACACAGCACGGTCCCACTCAGGAATCACCTTGCTTTAGCTAGGTCTCCCTCCCTGACAATTAATTTCTGCGAAACCTGCAAGGAACAAACAAGACCAAACTTAGGATATCACTGAACCTGGAAACTCGACCCGAAACCTGTAAGGAACAAACAGATCCAAACAATAGCATATCTCTGAACCTCGAAACTCGAAACCTGCACGGAACAAATAGAACGAAATCTGCCGTAAAGCTGAACTAAAAAATGTGTTATAAAGCAAGGTTCGAGACAGCAGCAGCCGGCCCCTAGTTACTGTATATTTTTCACATGTAATCTGGTGCACGGATTGTCATTCTATTACAGCTGACACTGGTTGGGAGATTCAAAATTTTCAGCACAATTTACGGTGAAAAATGTTGATTGTTTTTCAGACAATTTTCACTGAAAAAAATGGTGAAATTCTCAAACCTTTTTCACCCCTTTTCAACTTTCTTTCAAGTTTTTCACCTCAAACCAGAAAAGTGGTGAAAAAGCTTTGAAATTTTAACTATTTTTTCACTGAAAAATGTCTGAAAAACAAACAACATTTTTCACCGTAAATTGTGCTGAAAATTTTGAATCTCCCAACCAGTGTGATCCTGAAACTAATGAGGATGACTTTTTTATTTTATTTTTCACGTGCTTCTCGGCACTGCCAAAACTATGTGCCCAGTTCGTTGGGGAGTTTTTGGATTGATCGCCATGGAGCCTCCTACGTCCTGTTCTCTCTGGTCAACCGCTCAAAAATTTACAGCTTTCCCTCTGATCAACACCACTATTGAATTCAAATCTTCGCACGGTACCTGCAGATTCCGCTGCTTCTGGCCCAATTTTGAACCCAAGAGATCGAAGTCAAGCTGGCTTGGCATGACGAGTGCCTGCCGTGGACTGCAATCTAAAAAATCTCATCAGCAGACCAACAGCAGGCTGCGCAATTTAATCCCAGTTTGGTTTATTCTGCATAGCAAGCACATCTCATGCCTCAATAGCTTTCAACTGCTGTTGAAAACATCCCAAATCTAGGGCATCTTTCGTATCTCTCTGCCCCACGGCAGGGTATAAGGCTGACATATTATATCGTTGTTGCTCACTGAATCATATCTGTTCCCCCGCATAGTTCTTCCACCCTTGGAATTCAAAACTCCTCTAAATTCCCGAGTACTGCCGCAATTTTGCATCAAGTGGAACCTACAGACTGTCCAATTCACTGGCTATCAAATGTTGCTGTTCCTTGCCACTGGCTGCCTGAGTAGTGTTCTATCTCCGGTCTGCTGTATTTTCCTCGTAATAAGCATGAAAGAATAATCAGGCACCCCGTTACATCGGCCTTCTCAGCCAAAAATGATGAACTTCCGATCGTAATGGTCGAGTCGGCTTCCGGGACGGAGTTGAATTGTCGCATGCCGATTGGATGGTGTTAATGTGTACAGAAGGTGACGGAGCTTGAAGCTCGTAATATAACATTACGGGGTAAAGGCTTCGGACGGACAGGCTCCATGCATAAAGAGGGTGACTCCAGTCTCCTCCACTCCGGAAAAGAGAGTTATTTTGGGGTGCCGAAAAATGTTTCTGAAATTATTAGTATCAGTAAGGGAATAAGTGCGCCTGAAACCCATGGTTTCGGGAGTTTATTGTGTACCGAGACAATTAGTTTCGGGAGCATGCCTGAAATTATTGTTTTCAAGTGCCCGGACCGTGCCGTTCCGGGCGGACCGATAGGTTTCAGACTGACTGATACTTTTTGTTTCGTGATCAACCAAAACTTATCGTTTCTGGCAGACAAACCTGCTCCTGAAACTAATGGTTTCAGGCCTGCTCATTACTTTACTGATATCAAGAATTTGGGGAACGTTTTTGGGAGCCCCAGAACCACACTATTTCCGGAGTGCTTGGTTCTTGTGCCTGTGACCATGAGTTTCTCTTCTCTCTCAAAATGGAAATGAGATTCGATCGGACACTAACTTATGGATAAGACTCAGGATAATATATTATCTTGGTGCGGTCCCTTTTACGTGAAGGTGAAGCCACTCCGCCACATGACAAACACTCGTCTTCCTTTTCATAAAATTAGGGGTGTCCTAAGTCTTTCAAACTCCGCTTTTGGGCTGCTTGGCCCTCACGGTTCGGACTTGACGTCGATGTGATGTCCCGGAATTCGCTGTGACTTACACCAGCGTCTATGCGGCTTCTATTGCCACAGAATGACTGCAAGTGGCGAAACTGTGCCAGATGGTGTCTTGATGGTCATGTGCTTTGGCACCACATATCTAGTGCTGTCCATTAATATGATATGAAATAATAATATATTATTATATCATAATACTACGGATATGATACGCTCTCGAGATAGAGCCAGTGATATTAATATGGTTGAATATAATACAATACGATATGAATATAATATGATATGCCAACCATCTGATCATCATATTATTCTCATATGATAGAAATTTCCGGGCAGCCAACCCCATCTGATCCGGGCACATTTTTTTCTGAGTCGCGGGTACATTTCGCTGGATGCACGGCCATCCAACCATGGCACATTTGCCGGGAATGTGCCGTGAATCAGCAGCAACACGGCATGTTCAGCCATACTGGGTTTGTCATGCTGTAGTGGATACACAGCTTCGGCATCCGGCATCTGTGTCTTCGGTGATTTCCGGGCTATGATCCTGATCCCACAGTCCGGCTCTATCTCTGGACTCCAAGTCAAGTCAAGCAGCCCTCTGAACTACTGTACACAACGGCGACTCACAATCGTGGCTCACCATCGATTCTTGTGGTCTTGCAAATATTGAGCAACCTGCTACTTACACATCCTGCTCGTCTGCATGGAATGTTCAACGCCAGCTCGAGAACTGGCGTGGAACGCGCAGACGTTGCGCTGTCATGTGTGATGCGGAGAAAGATGCCCGAGGGTCCGTGCACACCAAACAAACAGAGCACAATAGGGGAAGTCAAAGATGTCGGGAGAAGCGATTCAGTTTTTGATTCAAGGGTTGGTTCTTGTCTGATTCTCGTGCCAGAATCGGTCAAGAATCGAAAACTGAATCCACAAGGTTTGACCTGGCAGTGTTGGCCCTAAGGGGAAGGGGTTAATAAGGTTAAGGCCTTAATAAGGCCTTAACTCAACGGCCGCCTGGACGTTAAGGGCTTAAGGGCTCGGGCCGGCAGGAGCCGGACCCGCGGCCAGTGATGGCCGAGTGAAAATTTTCGCTCTAATAGCTCGACTGGCGTGATGTGGTCCCATTTCCACAAGTAAAACAACAAATGAAATAGCAGGGGCGACTTTCTACAAGGGCTGTCCCAGGCATGAGCAAAAATTGTTCCAGTATGCCAACATGTTTGACAGTGCAGATTGGATGCGAGGGGGACCATCATTCCTTGCCGGTAAGAGTCTGTTTGATTAGTATGCATGCTAGGAACTCACTTTTAGACAGCATGTACACGGGTGGGGGTTGTCCAAGGTGCGAAAGGTCTATGGCTCAGTCACATTCTTGGCAGAACAGGTGCTTGCCCGCATGCTTCAGTTGCTGCCAAAAAAGACGCCACCGCCCTCCAAGATGCCGCACATACACAAATTTACTGAAGAGAGGCAATTGATTGTTTGTATGCTGATGGGCATAGTACATTCTCATATTTCCTCCTAGAGAATACCACAAATATATATTCGTGAATATGAATATTCACCAAAACCTCAAAACTGATATTCGCATTCGTACGAATATTGATGGCAAATATTTGTTGCTTAGTCAGTAATATTCACGAATATTCATGAATATGAATACTCCGCAAATACATTGAGAATTTGGGGGTTTAGCAGCCACCAATGAGTTGCTGAGAGCACATTTATGCTATCTTGCCAGTTTAAACATTGTCAAAGACTCATATAAGCCGTTGTCTTGCATGTTCAACCATTTGATTGACCATCACACTTGCCGTGTTCAACCTGTCAAGCAGTTGTCAAAGTAAAGATGCCTCTAAAGTGGTCGGTTTGCATATGAATTACAGATCTAGTTGGTGTAAATGAAGTATGTTCTGGTTCCAGAGAGGAGATGTGTTAAACAGACCCAAATTTACCATGCTTGATTGAAACTTTGGCTGTGTATTACAGCTGCAAATATTCGTGAATATCAACTTTCCTGAAAACTGATATTCGCATTCGCGCGAATAGCACAGCCACAGCCATTCACGAATATGAGTATTTGTTATTCGCGAATGTATACTCGCAAATATTCGCAATATCTGGCATTTGTGGTATTCTCTAGTTCCTCCTTGAACGACAGTGCTACAATATTTTTTGTGTCGTTTTCAGGGGGTAAATTGAGTGTCAGAAAATATTTCCCAGAAAGGAAATTAAGACTTTAAGGGCTGACGTAAGCTTAAGGCTTATGGCCTTAATTAACCCTTAAAGGTCCCGAGAGGGGGTCCATAACCCTTAATTGCCAACACTGGTTTAGATATTAAATGCACTTTTACGCACGACAACCCTGCTTTGGCTGCCGATCCTCGATTTGAGGGTCTATTCAAATATACAGAGCCCAAGGCGAAAGGCAAAGGTGGGAAAAAAAGTTGAGTGCTCAAAAGACTGTGGAAGATGAAGCCAAGCAGTTGAAGGCTGGCAAAGATTAACAGGGTATTTCAATGTTACGGATCACCCTTCTTGTTTCTCACTTATCCTTTTATTGGTCCAAACTTAATGCTCTTCAACAAAAAGGTCGATCCTCCCGGGAGCCTCTTCCCTCTGGGCCTTCAGGTGGAACCTAAGACTAGTAACAGTGACAAAGGTAAGTTGTTTCTGGAGATACCTTGACTCGGGCTCAACTTCGTCCAGAGAAGAACAAAAAGGTGCACAGAAAGAAGGCCTCTGTGTCTTCTTCCTCCAGTAGCTTAGACCCCTTGACGGCAAGTAGTGTGGACATCAATGGCACACCCAAACACTCTGAAGATGAGGGATCCGAGGTGAAAAGGATCTGACAAGAAAAAGGCTCATGTGACGCCAAAGAAAAGTTCGGGCATGGGTAAGCACTTCGTTCTCTGCCAGTAATAAATTCCCGATGTTGTCCTCTAGTTTTGGTCAAGTTTCGCCATCCCCTCATTACGGACATCCCCCCTCAACAGGTCCCTGTGGGGAACATCATCATCACTAACTCAGTCAATTCTGCGGGGGAAGTCAAACACGAAGCCAATCTTACAAAACTCATTCCTGCTGCTATTGAGAATCACTCCCCCATGAAAGGTGAATTTAGTCCCTAGGCAGAGATGTGCTAATTAAATGAATTTTTCAGCTGACCGTCAAGGACGCATCAGCCGTCCTGGTCTAACGGCAGGTACCATGGACATTGGACATGTCTCGAATTATGTTAAGGGACCGCTCCCCGCCAAGCTTGAATACGATTGAGTCAAAACATTGATTGTATTTCTGTCCGCCAATGATGGTGAGTTCAAATGTGATTCACTGCGTTCAGACCCTCCCTGCACAGAGGCTTGGTTCAGGTACCTACGCAGACCTCTACAGATCGCTCTGTGTAGGTGGCTGGACGGGCTCTGTATAGCTCTGTATAGCTCTGGGCAGGTCAGTGTATGTCAGTGCATGTCAGCGTAGGTCAGTGTAGGTCGTGGTAGGTCTGTGTAGTCATCTCCACAAGATTAAGATACTGTAACAACAACCGCTGCGGATGTTGAGCTGGCAAGAGAAACTCTAGTCTGTGCAGCTCTGCGGATGTACCTACCCTCACCACACTGACATATACAGACTCTGCGTAGTTGTCTACGCTTCGGCTACACCCAGCTACCCGGACACTGTGTGTAGTTGTCTGAACAGGATCTGTGTGGCCGACTAAACATGTCTACGCATATCTAAACTCAACTACCCAAACTGTGTTTAGGCCACCCTTGAACATAGTGATTTGTTTTACGAACCATCCACGGTGAGATTCCACATTAATAAATACACCGGCGCTCACTAGGCGTCTATAGACAGCGCTTATCCCAAAGGGTCCTACCTCCCTCACAGGCGCTGGAACAGACCGTCCACGCGAAATTGCCCAGAACAGGTGTGAGCTCGCAAACAGTAGCAAGAAAACGTCGGTGGGCAATGATACCTCTGATCATTTACGCCAGTTTCTTCGAGAGATTGTAGGCGTCTCAGCGCCGCTTGTGCAGGCGACGAACATCACAGCGTCGATTGCGTTGGACAATTTTAATGAATATAACGACTACTTCAACAAATTCAAGCCATTCTCTGAAAAGGGTCAAGGATATATAATACCTCTTGGTACGATGTTTGGGCAAGTCCTAATTTCTGCCGCTAGTGAGTCACCACTTAAGCCATTAGGTGAGCCATAGCTCCGACCTTCTTCTGATGATTCCATTAACACTGAATCCGATCGAGCTCCATCCAGGACCGGAGCGCTCGTAAGGAGCTTGTCCTCCGCTATCATGACCTGGAGATTCGGGGTGCTCAAGCGCTCTCCCGTAGGCGAGCCGTTCCTCAAGCCACAAGGTGATTTATCACTCCAACCTTGTACGGAGCTGTACGTAACGGAGTATGCTCATCCCAGTCCTCATTCTAAGGCGGAGAGCCCACGCTCACGGTATTCTGATCTGCAATAGGACCACTTACCTTTGTCAGCCCATGCGAAACTGTAGTCTCGTTGATTCCGTCCAACGAAGCCGGGATGTCAGCCATTTCCCCCCAAAAACTATTTGGTGAAGTTCGTAATCGAAGCGCAACTGAAGCGTACGTCTTCTCGTGCATATTTGCCATCCTACTCTATGGCCTGTGTGCACTTGCGGTTTTGTTATGCGCCAGCGCCGCTCAATCGGATGATCAGTCCGATTGCGTCAAACATGAGTGAAAAAAATGAACTCAAAAAGAAATGTGAGCTACGGAGTTTCCTGATTAGAAAGCTGTAGACAAAGGGAATCTTCATGTGAGTTGTAGACTTGAGAACCTGAGGTGAGTCAGTAAATTCTATGTGTTTGAACTCAAGACTGTTCTACTGCTAAACTACGGTGAGTATTCATACTGTACAAGGATCCTTCGAATCCGTCTATGAAGACTCCTAATGAGTCCTACTGACTAAATGTGACTAGAAATGACTGAAACTAAACTACTGAAACTGAACCAAACTGCGACTTGAACTCCGATCAACTATGCCGCCTATTCGGGAGCACAAGGCGTATCCTTACAGCATGCTTGGGGCACCGATGACAGTAAGACTTATAAGGCCCTGCAAATCGTCAGAATCAGGGACTGAGAACAAAGACGCCATTGATCGGAATGTAACCACGCAGACAAACAAGTGCGTCGCGTCCAGATGGAGGGCGGAAAGGAAGTGTCAGGGCGTCAGGGGCACGCAGCATGTAGAAAATTGCTGCTCTGGGCTGTAGTGTGGGTGTAGGCTGGTAGCACAATCGGAAACCAGTAGCAGGAAGTGGCGGCAGCACTACTTGAATAGGGGTTCAAGTTGTCTGTTATGTTTACAGCTGTTTGCAAAACTAATGGCACTACCCCTATTTTTGGAAGAAAGAGCCATTAAAAACAGCCCGGAAGTTTGAGATGATTTCTGGCTTGATTTCTCTCTGATTCACTTGATTCTGGGTGCAATTGAAAGCGGCTAAGCAGGGCTTTCGAGCCATACCTGACACCGCAGGTCAATAACAAACCCCGATTACCCTGAAATTCAACCTCGGTCTTTCGAATGAGGAATTCTGATTGACCATTTTCGCTCAATTGCCGGCTGATTTCCTTGAATCCAGGTGATTCCTGAAGCCACAATATAGGTAATCAGGCCTATATGTCTTGGGGTGGAATCAGAGCTCAGACTCCTGTATGTGGCCTCTGATTCCACCCAAAGATATATAGGAAGGTAAGTCCGACAGCTCAATTATCTCCTGCTTCTGACGCCTTGGGAAAAAAAAAAAAAACGAGCTGTATGAAAAAATTGTGGGTGTCATGCTTGTGTGCTTATTCCACTCAGCGCTCTTCAGCTTCAGAACATTGTCGACAATCCCCCAAATCCACTGTGAGTGTCCTTCTAGTTTCTCCCCTGTGTTATCGCTGAAATCTGAATTGTAGCTCGATGAATAATGAGAAGGAGGACACAGATACCCGGGCCAAATGACCGTGAGTCTATCGTTTCATCATCTTGAATACCCACTAACCGCTTTCAAGAATTGAACCTGATGATTCCGAAAAGTCGAGCCGTAAACGGGTCAAGTGAGTGCTGTTCAGAATTCGCTTGTGGTAAATAAACCGCTTCACAGGAAAAACAACGAAAATAATCATCACAATGGCAATGAAGGGACGTTGTCCAAAAGGGAAGCCTTGTCAGTACAAATTATTCCTTTCCTCTCCTAGTGGACTCAATTTTCCAGTTCAACTGCACCACGACGATCATCACGCAAGGCTCCAGCCAAGGTGTCTGCCCCAGTAAGCGGCAAGATGGCGCGGAGGAGACATCATCACTTGTGAGTACATCAGACCTTGATCTTGCGGACAGTGTGTTAAGACATGAGTGCAGGGGATATGTGTGCAGTGATGAAGAAGGTGATGCCTTCGACAACGACGCATAATCCTTGTGGGTTACATCACAGCATGCTTCAATTTCACCGAACTCACGGCGGAAATAGGAGCTGTTGATTTGCTTGAATTCGTGGTCCTATCTTTAATTGTTAAACATTCATCTCATGGGGATGCCCACTTCTCATTGATCCTCATTCATTCAGCTCCTTGATTTTAATCTGCTGAAACCTAAAATCCACAATCTATTTGTGTTTACAGCCATTTGCGGAACTTAGGGCGCGGACCTTTTTTTTTCTCATTTCACGGATTTCAGCAAGTCACCCGCCCTGAGCTCAATTCTAATCGGATCGCCTCGAGAGTAGGCGCGTTAGAATTACATTGAAAATCCGCAGTCAACGCAATACCGGTATTTTTGATGCCATCAAACAATGAAATTTCTGGTGAAAAATCTGTGATTTCAGCAAGTCACCTGTAGCACTAGAAGTACTGCTCGGATTAACCTAGTTTTTGGAAATGTGGTGTGCATCTATACACCCTAGTCAATGGAAACTTCGGTTTGATAATATTCAAAGTAACTGTTCTCCATTGTGCATTTTGTTGAAATGGTTATTCTCCTCCTCTAGAAATAGAGCACTCAAAGCGGATTTGGCTATGAACACATGTAAAATCATTATGGTTGACCAGAGTGTATATATACACTCAACATATCCAGAAACAAAGTTAATCAGAGCAGTACTTCAAATACTACAGGTGACTTGCTGAAAGCACAGATTTTTCGGCAGAAATTTCATTGTCTGATGGCATCGAAAATACGGGTATTGCGTTGACTGCGGATTTTCAATGTGATTCTAACGCGCCCACTCTCGAGGCGATCCAATCAGAATTGAGCTCAGGGCGGGTGACTTGCTGAAAATTCGTGAAATGAGAAAAAAACGGCCCGTGCCCTAAGTTCCGCAAACGGCTGTAATTTTAATCGAAAAGCTTATTTGATCCTGCTTAAACCATTCATCCGGCTCCTTGATTTTAATCTGTTGAAACCTAAATCCATGATGATAATGCATTACCTTTATCACTCTTTGTGCCTCAAAAGGCTTTGAGAACCGAGAGAAATGAGTAAAATTGGAGGTTTTCGGGGCATTTCGGCTCTTCGGATCTACGGCCCCGACGGGCGCTTCCCAGGCGTCTATTGCATGTTGAACACAAAAACCCCTCCATGAGTGCTTACCTGGCCATGGATTTGTGGTATAATACCATAAATGCCATGTAGGATATAGAAATATTGAGAAAAGAAAGTTGTTTGAAAGAGATTGAGGTATTCAAGGAGTTGCATAAAGTTGATGGAGAAGCAACCAACATCTTTCATGCCATCTCAACCTGTCCCATGTGCGACTTTATATTTTATATTTCATTTCCAACCGCCGACAGTTTCTGAATCAGTTAGGTTACTGGACCTCATATATGCCCTCAGATGTTGAGTATCCCGGGGGTTTGGCCATTTTCAGCACTTTCTTCATGTGCGCGTGCCATTTTGGTCCTATGTTCAATGTTTTTGTGGTTATTGTCATGTAAATCGAATAAAGGTCAAGTCAAATAGCCTTCGCAGATATGGTTACTCTTTTTTGAAAAACTCTGTCTCCTCAGAACTGCTCGCGAGCGCGGGGCGCAGATTTCCGAGGTTGAATCTTCTGTTACCACGCACATCAAGCCCCATCAAGTGCCCGTCCGGACGCTTCGGCAGCGTTATCCGGTGTGACAACGGTTACATCTCCAGGCTTCCCCCCACAACTTCCGTCGGTCCACAACTCTTTCTGGGTCTCCTCATCGTATTGCTCCGCCTTCAATCCCTTTTAAAGCATTGCAGGCATCCAGGGCTCTCGCTTCAAGCATTTCGATCCCACCAATGTCTCGCTACACCCCATTTTACTCACCACCCAATCTCTTGCGGCCGTCTTCTGGTACTTCCTCTGGCTTGATCAAATCCTATCAGGATCTCTTATAGTCTCAAAGGAACTCAGATACAACCTCTGTGCACTTAATGGGACCGTACCTCTTGGAAAACAGCCATTTGCACACCGATTTTTCTATCCATCTCGGGCATTAAAGATTCTCGAAGAGGGTGTATGAGCTGGGGAACTCGGGACACTAGGTGCGTCCAAAGTTGCCATAGGCATCCTTTGATGCTTAACTTCCGCTTATTCCTTGCTCACAGTGTAACTCCCCGACCAAACCGCCACGCTACTCCCCACCCGATACGGTGCGTCCCCCGTCATGCCTTCAGAAAATTGTCTACACACTTGCGGTGCACCGCGAGAAACTGCACTTGTCGGCGCTGCTGGTGCACTACCGCTGTCTGCGAGTGCGAGACCTATGGATCCTGTGCACTTGGGACAGTGTCAGCACAGAGCAGATTCCGAGTTCTGAGGTGATGAGGGCGACTGAAGCATGAAGAGTTCCAAACGAATAAGCCTGGAGTTTAGACTAGAATAGTTTAAAGTACAGGAGAATAACTACAGCTTATATACTAAAGTCCCTAGGGGTTTGTAATTAAGGTACAGTGTCCAATGACAACGGACAAGATTAATGCGAAGTAAATGAAGGGGTATATGAACATAGAGGGGCAATCGGGAACCCGAAGGTCAGGGAACCGATCATAACCGTTTGGGATCCTAAAACGGTATCCTAGTTCGATTTATCAGATAGTTGATCTGATCAATGATCGGGTTGTTCGGGTTGTTCGGGTTCTGGAAGTAAAATGAAAAGACAATTCATGACATTACCCCCCCTCTAGGTGAAACCTGTCTCGGGTTTCACGATCAACACCGCTTCTTGTTCCACAGGTCCTGGCCTGTGATGACCCACTTCCGTCCTTGTGAGGTCTCCCTTAGAGCCGCCGGGTACTCCTTGTAGAAGTCTTCAAGACATTCAGTAGAATCCCCCAAGTGCTCCAATGGTTCCCAGGTATTATCCTCGGGTCCATAGCCCTCCCATCAAATGAGGTATTGCAAGTGTTTCCGCCTTCTGTTGAGGTGTATCTTCAGCACCTCAGCAATCTCATAGAGGTCAACCCCATCCACCACATCCGGCGGAGGGGGGTCGTCATGGTGCTGATGAGCCGCCACTGGGGGAACCCAGGGTCGAAGGAATACAGTGTTAAAGACCGGGTGAACTTTCCAGGAGTTGGGAAGTTTAAGCTCATAGGAGATGGCTCCAACTTTATGGACGACCGTGAAGGGACCATAGCGCTGAGCTTCGAACTTCTTCGTTGGGTGATATGTGACCAAATTCGCTCCAGAAAGGTACACCTCGTCGCCAGGTTTATAGTTGGGGTCTGCCTGTTGTTTGGCATCGTAGAACCTTTTCATCGTTTCCTGCACTGCTTGCATGGCGGCCCCCGCATCCTCTCGGACCTTCGACATCCGGGTTGCAAATTTCGTTGCATCTTCGGTCGGCACTTCAAGACATGGTTCCGTGCCCTTTCGCGGATGGAACCCCATGGTCACGAAGAAGGGGCCGGAACCCGTAGTCTTGCTAATCTGGTCGTTGTGGTTGAATTCCGCCAGAGTCAACCAGTCCGCCCAATCGTCCTGCAAGAAGTTGGTGACAACCTGAAGATACTGCTCGATGTTTTGGTTGACACGTTCGGTCTGTCCATCGGTTTGCGGGTGATAGGCCGTCGAGCTGTTCGACTTTATGCCCAGGAGCTTCAACAGATCCCGCATGAAGTGTCCCACGAACTGCGTCCCTCGGTCGCTAATCACCACCTCGGGCAACCCGAAGTCCTTCCACACATGGTCGCGGTAAATCCGCGCCATCCCTTCTCCTCCCAAGTGCTCGGTGCAAGGCACCACCCGGATTCCTTTCCCTAGTCGGTCCACTATCACCGCGATAGAGTCATACCCATTACTGATGGGCAGTTTGGTAATTAGGTCCACCGAAACATTCTGCCACACTCTCTCCGGAACCGTGTTAGGATGTAGTGGTCCTCGGAGCTTAGAGGGAAAGAGCTTCGTTCTCTGACACATGGGGCAAGCCGAAACATATTGTTTAGTGTCTGATAGCAGAGAGGGCCAGTAGTAGTTCCGGGTTACTAGTTCTGCTGTTCAGAATTGTCCTGGATGTCTGGAGATGTAGTCGTCGTGGTGTGCCCGTAGAATCCGGTGTCATAGATCTCCAGTTGGGGGAACATAGACGGTTCGATACCGGGTTACGAACCCGTCCTCTTGTTCTGCCTAGCCCTCGGCCTTTTCTTCCAGTGCTTTCATCACCACATCTTCCCAATCAGCTTTCCCAGCCTTGATGTCCTCCATGAATTGATCACCTGCCGTGTTGTCCAAGACCCCTGGCATGGCTTTCAAAAATTCCTCTCTGTCCATCCTTCGGAAGTACTGTTCCGGCAGCAGCACAAGATTCGAATTATCCTGCGCCCCCTTCTCATGACTGCGTCGCCTCGAAAGCGCGTCTGTTTTCGCGTGTTGTTTCCCGGGTTTGTGAATGAGCGCGAAGTCGGATTCACTGAGTTCCAAAGACCACCAGGCCTGTCCTCTATTGAGTTTCTTCGTGGTGGTGAAGTACTCCAGATTCTTGTGGTTGGTCCAGATCTCGAATTTCAGCTGACTGCCCTGCAGATAGTGTCGTCATTCGTAGAGGGCCGGCATTATCGCCAACATTTCCTTGTCGTGGATGTTGTAGTTTCGCTCGGTGTCGTTTAGTCCCTTGGACATAAACACAATTGGAACCCACACCCCGTCCTGGCACTGTGTCAAGCATGCCCCCATGGCGTAATCCGAGGAATCCGCCTCCACCCACCATTCCCCAACGTCCGTTGGGAAATGCAGTACGGGTTCTGATGTTACAGCCAATATCAATTGGTCGAACACATTCTTTTCCAGTTCTCCCCTCCTCCACTTGTAATCCTTCCGGGTGAGACGAGTCAACGGCTTCGCATAATCCCCGAATCCTTTGATGAAGCGTCGGTAGAAGTTGAGGAACCAGAGGAAGCTGTGTACGTCTTTGACATTCCTCAGGGTTGCCCATTGTCGAATGCCCTCGACTTTTATAGGATCCATCCGAATTTTCCCATCCCCGACGATAACTCCCAGAAATTCAACCTCTCTCTGTTCAAACTCGCATTTCTCGGGTTTCAGGAACAACTCGTTTTCCTAAAGAATCCACAAGACCTCCTTAACCGTGGAGCAGTGTTCTTCCAGATGTTCTGAATAAATGAGAATATCGTCCAAATAGACAATAACCCGTCCTTCTGCGATAAGATCTGCAAAGATGTTGTTCATCATGGATTGGAAGGTGGCCGGCGAGTTCGTAAGGCCGAAGAACATAACCAATGGTTCCCACAACCCTCGGTTTGTGACGAACGCGGCTTTCTCCTCATCCCCTTCCTTAATCCAGATATTGTTGTATCCCCATCGAACATCCAATTTAATGAACCAGGTTGCCTTATGTAGCATGTGCATGATCTCCGAGATCAACAGGAGAGGGTACCGGTTCTTGATGGTAAGAGAGTTCAACTTCCGATAGTCTTGAACAGGCCGTAGTTTCCCATCCTTCTTCTTCACAAAGAAGAAAGGAGAGGCCCATGGCGATTTCGGGGGGCAAATACATCCGGTTTCCACATGTTCTTTAATGAACACGTCCAATTCTGCCCGTTCCGGAACTGACAAGGGAATACTCTGCCCCTTCACGAGTTCTGCGCCGGGTTTCAACTCTATTGCATGGTCCCACTTTGGTCGTTCGGGTAGCTTGTCGAAGTCTTTTTTCTCGAAGACCCCTCGGAATTCCTCCAGATTATGAGCGGGGACACTCTCTTCCAGCGTCTTAGCCCCCTTGGCTTCATGAGGAGTGGCTGCCAGCTTGGTGGCCACGCTACTCATAGCGCGGAGGTGTTTGGCATCCCGTGTGTCCAGGACGTCTTCGGGATATTTCTTCGTGATGAAGATGCGGTTTCCCTCTTCCACGTCGGCATTGTCCTCTTCCTCCCACTCTTCCCATAAGCGGGCTTGTTTGCAAGCAGCAGGACACCGAGAGAAATGAATGGTCTGTTTCTGCCAGTCAATCTCCGGGTTGTGTTGTTTCAACCAGTTGAACCTGATGATGATGTCGCTCTTCCCAGTATCTGTTACGGCAAACAAGAATATTTTGGCATGGTCCTGCATTCGGAGACGCATGCGCGCAACGTGGGTGATGTGTCCTCCTTTGTTGAGGGAACCGTCCGCATTGTAAACTGGAACCGCTACCGCTAGGGGTTCCACCTCGATTCCATGTTCGTCGATGAACCGCTGGCTCATGAACCCGTTGGTAGCCCCACTGTCCAGTAACGCGACCACTGTATAACCTTTAAGGTTGTTCAGCCCTTCGAGGGTCATTGGAACCATCATGGAGTTCCCAGTGGCTCGGATATACTGTGGTGGCTCTTTCAAGTTGTCCAGTATGCCCTGTGCGTCAGGGAAGTAAGCTGTCCGGATTTCTTCCACCATTTCGTCGTCCATTTCCTGTCTTCTGGCCGGGTGAGTCCACTTGGTGATGATCTCCCGCGCCTTCCATTCTTGTGCCCGCGCTCGGGTTGCAACCTGACGCGTGCTTCCGGGGGGAGTCTGCACCATTCCGCTTTCTCCCACTCGGGCTTCCGGGGTTTCTTGCCCCTTCGCTTAGAGTCAGAGGGAGAAACAGCTCCCTCACTCTTTTCAAATTCAGATGGAGTCCTCGTTGTGGAAGGGCAGAAGTCCCTGCTGGTAGGTTCTTGTTTTGGGTCGGTGATCCGGGTAGGGCTCGAGCGAACGATGGGGAGTGATAATGGAATTCGGTCCCGGGCCGTAGAGTGCGAAAGTGGCGGAAAATCAGAGTAAGAATGTGGACAAAATGCCGTGTGAAGACAGCGGCGTCGTATGGTGCGATTCGTGGGGTTTGGGTGGCTAGACTGCCCACTGGTGACTTTCCGAGAGGAGGGGTCGAGGAGCTCAGTGCTGCCTCTGGGCGATTACCCTACACTGGCCGCGCACGTTGTGGCTTGTGGTCAAAACGTGATGATGTGGCATTATTTACAGTACAAACAAATAATGTAATGTAAAATAGGGGCATTCTATTGTAAAGTTGAAACCAACGTGCAGATGGATTTCCACACGTCGGCCAAACGACCCCTCCACAGTGCGGGGGATTTTGATGTCGTCCCCGACATCCAGGAACTATAGAGGAGTATGGCCGTAAGTACGAACTAAAAGAACTGTAAAGACTATATGAACGAGATAAGCAATAGTTAACGAAGAGGGGTTTAAATGGAAGGTACAAAGGTTTTGTAATGTTCGCGTACGGGTTCCATGAGCTTTTGAAGAGCCGGTATATTGTCGTCCAGGTTTAAACGGTTGATCGCGTCAATGAGCCCGGCAAGTTCACGACGCCACAATGGGGACAAGGTAAGGCAGTCGAGTAGCAGGAGGATGAACGCGTTATCGGGATATAGAGTAGACTTGGAGGGCGTTTCGGGTTGTGGAAGTAATTCGCGAATGGGAGTAAGAATACGAAATGGCGGTGAAGAAGAACGTTCCTCGCGCGTGAGGTGCGGGGGATTCGATTCGAACCTGCGGTCTGGACTGGAAATACGACGTGGATGTTCGACGACTGCAAGCGGCGCATGCGGGGGATTTAAGTTCGACTCGGGGACGGCATTAGGAACACGAAGAGGCACGGGCGCCGGCGTGGCGTGTGGAGCGCGATGAACATGCGGGGGATTCGACTGAGAGGTGCCGGGCGACTTCGAAACGCTGCGAGGCGCGACACGAACGGTGCGAGGAGGAAGCCGCCGTGGAGACAGCAGATGCGCTGCAACTCCGCCGGGGTGCCGTGTCATCGGTAGGGGCGAGCCATCGTACGAAACGAGACGGAAAGTGGCGTCAAACGTTGCCAAATGCTTCGAAAGAAGCTCGTGAGTCCGTGGGCAAAAACGGGGGTTAAGACGGTGCTTCCCCGTCCCGCCGCACACGAAACAGCGGCGTGATCGCTTTTTGCGCGGGGTAGAAGTCGAGGGGGAAGTATCGATAATGGAATGCGAATGGGGACATGTACGCGACGACGCAGACAATGCGTAGGGCCGCGCGGATCGCGGTGGCACACACGGGTACGAAACATGCGAGGCGACGTGGTGAGGCGAAGAGAGAGCGGCGTGCGAAATATCGACGTTGGAATGCGAAGTGGGAAGCGTAGGTGACGGCGCTAACGGCGTGCGCGACCGAACGAAGCGTGGTGCGATGCACGGATGTGGCTCGTGTGAAGCGCCGTGGAACCGCGAAGAAATGGCCGTGGGATGCGAAAGAAGGGACGTAGATGACGAAGTAGACGAGCCGTACGCCTGCTCGAGGTGCGAAGTGACGTGGGGATGTGAAAGGTCCGTGGGAGCGATGGGACGCGCGATGAGCGGGTTTGTGGACGTAACATGCGGCGTGGAATGCGAAGGATGGAGTGTAGACGACGATGACGACGTGCTCTGCGCCTGTACCGAAGGCGACGCGCCGTGGGGATGTGAATCGTCCGAAATGTGTGACATGGCGCCGTTCTGCGTGCGAAACGACGTAGAAACCGTCATGGAGCGAAGGATGAATGGAAAATGAAGTGCTGGGACAACGGACCACGCGGAATACCCAAAAGATCCTTCTAAAAAGACCTCCCCCTGCGGTGGTCACCACTGTGGAAGGGCAGAAGTCCCTGCTGGTAGGTTCTTGTTTTGGGTCGGTGATCCGGGTAGGGCTCGAGCGAACGATGGGGAGTGATAATGGAATTCGGTCCCGGGCCATAGAGTGCGAAAGTGGCGGAAAATCAGAGTAAGAATGTGGACAAAATGCCGTGTGAAGACAGCGGCGTCGTATGGTGCGATTCGTGGGGTTTGGGTGGCTAGACTGCCCACTGGCGACTTTCCGAGAGGAGGGGTCGAGGAGCTCGGTGCTGCCTCTGGGCGATTACCCTACACTGGCCGCGCACGTCGTGGCTTGTGGTCAAAACGTGATGATGTGGCATTATTTACAGTACAAACAAATAATGTAATGTAAAATAGGGGCATTCTATTGTAAAGTTGAAACCAACGTGCGGATGGATTTCCACACGTCGGCCAAACGACCCCTCCACATCGTTCCCTCTCCTAGTCAAAACAGAGAATGAATTGTTCGAAGTCATTACAGGTGAGGGGGGTATACGAGAATCCGAGGGCACAGTCTTCACTCGGATTCTTCTGGAAAATCCTCCTTTCCGAGGTGTTCCTCCATGATTTCCGTAATCAACGCCTGGAACTGGGGGTTAGTAGGTCCTCAGGTAGTGCAGTTACGGGCCATGTGCCCGACCTCCCTGCACTGGTAGCATCAGGGAACCGGCTTCTTGCTAACCGCCTGGTCTATGTCCATAGGTGTGGGTCCTGTGTTAGGAGCCCCACCAGTGACAACCGGGGGCGGGACGACGGCAACTGGGGGATTCGTGGGAGCATGTTGCTCACTTCTGCGAAAGAAGTTCCCCGGGTTCTGGTTCTGTTGCACCTTGGGCACCGTGACAGGGCGATCACAAAGCGCCTCATCCATAATGTCAAAGGCGCGACACAACCCGTCGTGCTTGATGACCTCCACCTTCCAGTCGGCATAGGTGATCGGTAGTGCGGTTTGTCCGTAGACAGACTGCAGAACCGGCTTCAGGATCCCCTGCTTGAGGAGCCGGATAAGTGTGGTTTTGTCGTAACCTGCAGTGTTGTTGTATGTGTCCAGGAGCGTGAAGTACTCCGTGGCCGTTCCCGCACCCTGGCACAGCTTCTTGATTTTAGCCTGCGCAATTTCCACCTGTGCCCCTCCTTTAAAGGCATCAATGAGGTTCTTCTCGAAGACCTCGTAACTCCGATACAGTGGGGTATCGGGGTCCCTCGGGTTGTGCATGGCCTGCACAACGTTGTTGGCCCATGCCACTGCCAATCCTTCCTTCATGTAGGACAGGACGAAGGCGATCTTCGCGCTGTCTCACTTGTACGTCGGGTTGTCCAGGAAGTGCAACCAGCACTCCGCCAGATAGGAGTCCACCAATTCGGAGTCTCCTTTAAACGGGGTAGGGGCAGCGACACGGGCCGTCTTCACCTGTTTAGTCTCCCTGGGCCCTCCTGTAGAGGCTCTTCCCAAGGCTACGAGGGCATCACGCAAGAGTTGCTGTGAATGGGTGTTGTCCTCGCAGAGCAGACTATTATCTCCGCACAAGTTCCCCAGTTCCTCCTGCATCACTCCGAATTGCCCTCCCGCGTGTTGTAGGGCCTGCAGCAGGATGCTGTCCCTCTCTTTGCCGGTTAGGGCGCCAAAGCTCTCCATCGAGGGGAGCACATAGTTGTTGCTCATTGTGTTACGTCCAGCCGGGTACGCCGTGTAGAGACACTATTCTTTTGTCAGCACAGAGCAGATTCCGGGTTCTGAGGTGACGAGGGCAACTGAAGCACGAAGAGTTCCAAACGAATAAGCCTGGAGTTTAGACTAGAATAGTGTAAAGTACAGGAGAATAACTACAGCTTATATACTAAAGTCCCTAGGGGTTTGTAAATTAAGGTACAGTGTCCAATGACAATGGACAAGATTAATGCGAAGTAAATGAAGGGGTATATGGACATAGAGGGGCAATCGGGAACCCGAAGGTCGGGGAACTGATTGTAACCGTTTGGGATCCCAAAACGGTATCCTAGTTCGATTGATCAGATAGTTGATCTGATCAATGATCGGGTTGTTCGGGTTGTTCGAGTTCTGGAAGTAAAATGAAAAGATGATTCATGACAGACAGCAGTCTGTCGTGGTATGCTACTGCTGGAGGTTGACAACTGTCACCCCAAGCCACTGGCAAATGCGGCAGCACCGGATCGGTGCCACGAGTAGCACAGGAGAGTGGCTGCTCCTCCGATTCACCACTGGAGTACTGTGTGGTGGGCAGGGAAGACCTCCTGCATTCCCCGCAGTGGGGCGCGAGGGTTGGATGGGCACTCGGCTGTGCTACAGTGTCACCTTGCGCCTGGCGCAGTGTTGCATTGGTGTGTGGAATTGAGCTCAGGAGGATGTTTGCAAGCAAGAGGTAATTGCGAGGCAAACCAGTGAGGTAGCTACGACAAGTACACTAGCTTTTATAACTAACAGAATATCACATGAATAAGTAATATGAAATATGTGGGTCAAGAAGTTGAAATAAAATACGGCGCAGCAAGGTCTGAGTAGCAACAATGAAGTAGGAATATTGAAATGATGAGAAGTCCGCATGGGTGAAGCTTGTATTTCCAACATGGTGGGCATGCGGCATGGGCGCTGGTGTGGTGTAGGGGCTCAGCGAGCAGGCAGGCCGACTCCGGTGTGGTGGCGAAGGGGAGGTGTAGCATGGCCTGCAAGGCGCACGTACGCTGGAACTGCAGGGGGCAGTACAGGATGTGCTGCTAGCGAAGCAGGGGGAGTGGCGGTATGGAGCATCACGGAGGCGCTTCCCGGTGCGGCGGAATACAAGGAGATGTACACACTTCACGGGGCTGGACGGAGCGTGGACGAGCGCATTGCTGGAGGCTGCACGGCACCTAATCAGCACATCGGTAAAAAATGCATTTCGTCGAAAACAGTGATTCCAGTCGCTACTACTTTACCTACTTTACCTCCCATATGTACTGCCCATACTTCATCCATCTATCATATTTCTTTCAGAATTTTTGCGTGATTTTTTACATCATTTTGTCGTTGTCAACAATGACGTCAAGGCCGTTTGATCGCATTTGATCGCGACGTCAAGCCCATTTGATCTCATTTGATGGCGACGCCAAGAGCCTCGTGTCAATTGATGATGATCAACACTGGCTTGGAAATAAAAGTAGAAACGTACCTACCATGATATATCAGTTTCGCCTCTGAACCAGCGGTTCTGATACATCACGGGTCTCCGACCATCAGTGGGCCGTGATATATCATTCCCCCGTACTAAGGTGAGGTACATGTACGAGCGTTCATATAGAGTGTCTGTCTACGAGAGGCTAAGTCAGCATCGACGCGATCCGGGCCGACAATCCTAATATGGTATTTATCTGCTTGACCATCACCCTTTTTATTATCCGTTCTTTAACGAGATGGTACAAATCCTGTGCTATTTCGCCATATATATCATCACCTTTGCCGTTCCTCAGCCTTTCTGCTCTGCCTAACTCCTTTAGTTCATTGTATATTTCCACGCTTCTGGACCCATGATCAACCACGCACTGGCTTCCGGTTCTTTCCGAACTGTGCAAAAACGACTGCGAACTGTCAAACCCTACCCCGATCGGGACCACTGAACGGTCGAACCGAGTCTCGTGGATTTACCATCGCCCAAATCTACCGTTTCTTTAAAAAAATGGACGGCTTTCATTTCGCACTCTTTGGTTTCATCCCCTTGCAAAGTTCTCTTTCACTGCATGAAATAGCTCACGGTTTATTTACACCAGTTCCACCCGATTCGTAATATCGATCCCACGGAGCCCGAAATTTCAGATCACAAAAGCTGTCGAATAGAAGCCAAATTAGGACTGTTCAGGATACCGGCCAGCCCGATTAACCGTTCTTTAACGATTACCTCGGCGTGTCATTGTACATGTTTGCGCACATCCCCATCTGGCTTATCCCCTTCCTTCCGCCTCTCATCGAGTCGACCTCGACCTCATATCCTGGCATCAAAATTCCTCTACGCAGTTCAATTCACACTTGGAAACCCCATGCAGTGCAACAGCTGACCGACCGCAGCCTTTCTTTGACAAGATGCTGTCCAAGGCTGTTCATCGCTGCTGTTGCTGCCTCCGGCGCAGCTCAAAGATCGTTATCAGGCCGGGAGGCCACGTAGTCTTCCCGAAGACACATATAATACATTCCCTTCGCTCGGACGACGAACAATCCCCTCCCTCACCCCTTAATATCCTGCCTGTCCTCAAATTTGATCAACACTGGAAATTGCAACCATTCTTCCTGGCATCAAGTCACGCAATGATCTCTCGTCGCTTCTTCCTTTCTCTGGGGATCTAATATTGAGTCAAGCTGCTTTAATAATTCTGGAGCACTTTCTCGCCGGCGCTTTCCTTAACTCAGTCTCAGGAAAATTTTCTCGGGTGGGATTATAGCATCAATTTCACTCTGTTTTGCATACCATTCGCCTGAAAATGCTGAGCTCGTGTGTGGCGGCCGATCCGGCTTTCATCAACGTCTTTTACGGCTCGCACATCTATCTGGTTGTTTCGTTTGTTCTCTCCCCAGCGTCCCGCGATCGAATTGCAACAATCCTTTCTAAGGTTGGCAATGATATCTTGACGCTTGAACCTTCAGCTGGACAACTGCCCCCTGTTTTGGATCTCGAAGCAGAACTGCTCTGAAGTCTGGGTCACTGGGTGCCACGGTAATTTCCTCGACCGTTCTTTACCTATTCCGTCACTCCCAAAATGACGGGAAATTTTTGGTCAAACGGTCCTTGCTCATCAAGTTGAACACGATCCATCCTGCTCTCCCTAAGCACTCCTCCTCAGCTGTGGGTGAATTCTGTCTTTCTCCGTCTCTCTAACCTTCCAATTCAACCAAAATTGTCTGGTCGTAATCATGTATTGTCAAGATGGGACCCCGATCCCGAGGTGAATGCGTAACTTTTATTTGCAGCTCGTGTCACTACACATAATCACTCCATTTGCATCACAACCGTCTGAAATTCATTTTCTTCATTCATCTTGAATGCCGGAGCGAAGCGGAGGCCTGTCTTGTAAAATTGAGCCTTCTGTCTGTCTGTCCGAAGCTGTATCTCCGTATGTTTATATTATACAGCGTGACCAAAGCACGGCAGAGCTGTTAGCGCCATCCAAACCGGCATGCAGAAAGCAATCATTATATTCAGCTCCGCTCGCATGCCGAGCTGCGGACTCAGGAGAAGTGCTTGATGGCAGATGAAATGTGGATTTTTTTGCGGAGCAATTCTTTTGGAACTTATTTACTTCATACTGTTTACTCTCCTCAGCTTCGCATGTATTCACTAGAGTTGCAGTTAGAGTCGTAGTTTACTCCAGCTTTACCACATTTCTGAGTCTGCAGATCATGGAACATTCAAAACAACTTTCTCAGACTGCTCTCCAAAAGGTCTCGGACAGAAAGTGGAATCCGGCCAAGCTAAAGGGGTTGTTGTGTCTTTGTCACTGGCAGGAAATAAGGTAAGCAAGTGGGAGCTGGCGCGAAGCGCCGGGGACCGCTTGTGTACTATTTATTTTCGAGCCTCGATGTATTCATTTCACGGCTCCGAATGTCCTGAACAATCAATCAGCGATTGATCTTTCTCTCATGATTCACTCTCACATCGGTCTCGTGTCCGACAGAACTCTCGCATCCGTAAATGCTATGTTTACGGCTGCGAGTCTGAGTCTAAAGCGAGTCATTGGTCTGACTCACTTTATTAGTATATATGGGGAGTCTCCGCCTCTTGTTGAGACAATAGGGCTGGGAACCGTACCATATGCGGCCACGGCCCTGACTAATGAAGTACTTGATGTAAATTTACTGAGATTGCATCCCTAACAAGGTCGATAACCGCTTTGCGGCGAAACTGGAGCTGTGCTTTAACCACCATCAGGCTTCGAATTGTATCTGCGCGAAGACTGGCTCGACGGATCCCAATTAGCTCACGACCTCCCGAGAAAACACGTTCAACAGCTACAGCCGAATCTGTAAAAGGTCAGCATTATAATTGAGCACCAGAAAAGAACCAACCAGGAATACAAAGGACATCTCGAAAAAGCCGCTAGAGATTTGGAAAACTCTCTCGGTGACTATTCTACCACATGATAGGGTCAGTGTGCCAAGGAAGAGGTGCGTTCATTAGTTGGAAATAGCGTTCAAGCTCGTTGTCGGGGATGCTCACGTTATACTGTACTATTTCATTCAATTCGGCAGGGGGTGTTACGCGTTACGGCCCCGTCCGAATTTTGGAATTCGGACGGACGGGTGCAGCGGCGTTACGCCCAAATAAAATTCGTATGGGGCACAGACGAGCCTCACTGTATAGATTCTAAAGCGGCAGCCACCTGCGACATCACGCGGCAACCTCGGGGGCATTTGACATTTGACAGTGGTACTTGGTAACTGAGGTGCGAAACTAGGCCAAAAAAAATTGGCTAGGGTGCCAACTGGGGAACGGGGAGCGAAAAAAAAAAAAAATAGGCCATTTTCAGCCAATTTCGAGCATTTAAGTGTTACGTTTTGAAAATTCGTCGAACCGTTACATGTCCGAAAATATTCGGACGAAAAGGCCAGCGTTACGCGTTACGTCCGAATTGAATGAAATGGTACAGTACGCGACGATGGTCATCAACACTTGAAGCGACCGCCAACAGGGGAGCATCGACAATGTAATTCCGTTTCGCCAAGGTCCGCAGCAAGTGTGGAGCGGCTGGCTAAGCGCAGCCAAGACCAAAAAATCTCATGAGCCGTGTTCACGGCCCTAACAGTTACACGGACACGATCAATACAGATGATGATCATGTCGTGTGAAAAAGTCAGTCGGCCTTACGGTGCAGTATTCCGTGCCACACAGTTACAGTTGCCAGCCCTACGAGAAAATCTACTTATTTTGCAATTCGAGTCCCTGTGAACCACAGCCTTTGTGTGACCTCATTGAGCAGCTAGCTCAATTACTATCCTCTGACTCTGCTGTATCATTGCTAGACCTTACAATATCTTCAGAACCCTCTACTTCACTGTACTTAATTTTGCTAGACTTTACAGCGTCATTAGAGTTACTGTATTTCGTTCAATATGTATGGTTACAAGAGGCTGACACTTAGTTTACTACAGTAGCTACTTACCCTGTTCTGCATTAGACGTGACTGATATTGAAGTTGCTTTAGTTGAGCTGAGCTAAGCTGAGCTGAGGTTGCTGAACGGAGTTGATACATCATCACCTCACCCCTTTATTAAAATTACGTGTGTCTGTCTGTCTGAAGCCATTTTAAACTCCGCTTTTAATCTATCATTCCGGCAGAAGTGGGAGCCGGCGCGAAGCGCCGGCGAGCGCTTGTCTCTTTATAATAATTTTAGAGAGATTCGTCGGCTATCTGCCAGGAATGTGCGGCGAATTGTAAGTTAATTTGATGGAGAAGTGATGTGAGGTGATTGTGTGGTACAGCGGCACAGGCTCCGATTGATGCCGGGCAGGGGCTGGTCCTGGGAGCCGGTTTCATTGATCATGGCGGCATTAAAATATCATCACGCCGCTGGACAGATGAGATGAATCAAAGTGGAAGTCAAGGGTGAGAAAAATTACACATTGGCGCGCAATCGATAACACCGGTTAATCAATAGGCGAAGTTCGAAATGGCTTCGAACAGGCGTAGTTTTATAAAGAGAGAGAAGAGATAAGTAAGGAGAAATTGGAATGGTGACGGCTAGCTGCCATGACTGGGGAAACTTTAACGGTGAGAGAAGCGAAGTTTGGAGTTGTATACACTTTTATAGGCGCTCGCGCGCTTGAGGTTGATCATGGGGCCAAAAGCCCCGAGGAAGCACCGTTGATTGAGCGCTTCCAAAGGTCTGGACCCAGCGCTTCCAAAGCCTCGGTCTTGATCTCCCAAAAACGGAGTTTAAAAGGCTTCAGACAGACATGGATAATTTTATAAAGAGAGAGAAGAGAAGAGATGTCACATTGCCCAAAATCTACGAACATTTTTGTGAGTCACAGCGTCAGAGGGCAATATTGGACGGAAATATTACGTTGTGGGGCTTAGCCGAGATCGGCCGACGGATCAAACTTCCATATGGGGTCTGCATACAAAAGGTCATGCGATATGACAGAGGCTATTTGTGGCCACTTTCATAATCCAAATTTCGAGGTGCAAATTTTAAGCCAAGCGCTCCACCACGTTCTCACACTGCCATTTCGGCACTCCGTTCTGGCAGCCTGTCGACGCGATTTTTGGAACGGGGAAATGCGTACGCGTCACCAGCGAGTTGGGGTATTTTTTTGGCATGCAGAAGGGACACCTGGACCAGAGATTTAGCCCAAAAATCCGGGTCGGGTTCCAGATTTAGGGAAGGCTCCACCTGTCTACTCGCTTAGTTCTTCAAAGATCACGGCTCCAAATTTCAAGAAAAAACATCCAAAAGCCGCTTCAAATAGCCTCTAATGGCCTTACGAATTGAACGAAATACTGCAGTATTCGTACTTTCTCGTTGCTAGTCTTGAACTCGGTTGACTGGTTATCTACGCGTTCTTGAACTCAAATATATTCATTCGCTCACTATACATGTCTTATGCCTTCTACTTTGCTTCTACGAGTAACTCACGTATAACCCGTTTCGTTTACACCAGTGTACAACATCCCTTCGGCTTTTTTTTCACCGCATCAATACAAAAACGCTACCCGGACTCGGGGCCGAGCGTCTGACTAGTGTACGACAGAGTCCGGGGCCGAGTGTCTGACTAGTGTACGACATTCCTCGGCTTTTTTCCCCTTCTCCGGCGTCCGCACCAATAAACAATGCTACCTATCCGAATGCGGGTAACCTGAATGGTATATAAACTCAGTGTAAGTCAACGGAGGTCGACAAGCCACTTGTGTCGTTTCAAGTATGCTTCTGTCTGCATTTTCGGTGCTGTTCTATCTCTCCCGCGCATATGTCGCGTCGGGTGCATTGTGCGACTGTTCGTCGCTGATTATGCCCGTCGACGTCGATGTTCTCGTTCCGACTGATCCTTCGGATATATTTGGAGGGCTCAAAAGCAACGCGAGTAGCCTACGCCGTCTTCAAGCCACGTACGACGTCTATGGTGTTTTCTGTCAGCCTCACATTGTACCTGCCCAGAATCCAGGCCAGTCACCATCTCATTTTTGAGACGTTATATTGAGTTTTAATCCTACTTTTCAGACGTTGTGCAGCTTCTTGTGCATGGATTCTCGTATAACCACCAATATTGGTCGACTCCGGTGGAGGAATTCGGAAACTACTCCTATTCAGCTTTCTCTTGCGATCGCGGATTCTCCTCCCTTGCCATCGACTGGGTCGGCGCTGGGTTGAGTTCCCGACCAGCGAATGCGTCGGACGCGCAGTACGCCACTCAAGCAGCCGTCGCTGCGACGTTGGCGCGTCAGCTCAAGAACTCATCCATCGTCCCTGGCATCCAACCCTTCAAGAAGGTCATAGGCGTAAGCCACAGTGCCGGTTCAGTTCTATTGAACTACGACGCCATCGCCGAAGGTCCACAATCGCCGTTCGACGGCCTTATACTGACAGGCATGCTTATCGTTGAGCCCAATTCACTACCACCGCTGCCGACTATCAGCGCGGCGGATGAAGACCCCCTCCGCTGGGGTGGCCTTGACCCCAATTACCTCACAACGACCAGCCGCAACATTTTCTACCCCGCTGACCCCAACACGTTCTCCCCGCGCATGCTCAAATACGATAACTTCACAAAGGATGTGGGACCTATTTCCACGTTGCTGCAAATACCCATCACAACGCTGCCCTCGCAGTACACTGGGCCCGTTGCGAAGGTCGTAGGTTCAGCGGACCAGTTGCTGTGTACAGGTAACCGGTGTGCGGACGTCGCGGCGTTGAATGCAGCTGAAAAGGTCTTGTGGCCTGATGCGAAGAGCTTTGAGGTCGTGGTCGCCGAAGAAAGCGGACATGATTTGAAGCTTGACTTTTTCGCGCAAGGGCCGTTCAATACTTGTGTTAGCCTGGTACAACAGTTTTCTGCCTAGGATGCCATGGACGCATCGGCCGTTGAAAGAGAATAGTATGCAGAATTAATGCAGCACGTATGTGATGGAGATAGATCTAGATAAGTAGGTGTTTGGCTATTAATTGATGCCTGTACTCCTTCAGCTTCTACAGACGCTGCAGAATGTTGACCCAACCCGACCTCTCTCCCTCGACTCTCGAGCGTGACACGGGGAATGCCACACGCGGTGCACCTGAACCCGTAGGAGAAATACTGCTCCAATATCGCCATCCAGTACCGCGGGGATCGTGAAGGACACTGGCATGACGGAAGAGGTCAAGAAGGGATAGTGTGAGATGTGCGAAGCAAGCTATATACGCGGGAAGGTACAATCAGGATTCTGCCGCGCATCCATGGGAAGAATAAATTGGCCGGAAAGACAGGTGCTCGTACCACTGTTCCCAGGTCGGAGATGGCAGCCCTTCGAGTGGATTTCCTTATATAGACTTCACAGGAATGTGCCGGTAACTGTGCCACTCCCTTCTATCGATATTTCCTTCCAACAACTCGGAAATTTTCCGCTTCGCCGATGAGACTAGACGCAACTATTCCCCCTTTTGAGCCGCACATATCTTTCACCTCAAACTCATACTTATTTCATTCAATACCTTTGCCCTGGTGCATCAAATCTTAATAGGTGAGTCAGGAATTATCTGCAGTCTTACTTTCTCCGTATCCCCAACATTTCGGCGAGACAGACATATATAGCACTGGCATCCCCAAACCCAACCCCGGTTTCAAAAATCCGCCAGTAATTCTATTCCGCAGCCCTCAATCCAAGCACACTGTATGTCTACCTCACAAGTTCTCCGAACTCGGAATCCCTCCATGTATGTCTTCCACAAATCCACGGGCTATGGCTCGCTATCACCACAATGCTAATAATGTACCTTGGTGCCATTTCCTATCTTAACCGCTAAATGAAACTACCACCACAACCGGGCATGTCTGAACACGCTCCGACTCTCATCAAATTTAACAGATCTGCTGACAATGTTCCAAATTTCCGATTATCTAGTCTCTGTCGGTAGCTGTCGAGCCCAGTCTCAATCTCCAATAAATTCGTTTCTGTTCCTGATCTCCTGAAAGAATGTCACGAAATTCGGTTTCCTCTCTGTCTTGTTATCTCGTATTCCAACTCAGCTGAAAGTCTGAATGATCGTCCCACAATTTCATTTCCCCTCCATCTCAAACCCAACCAACCAACCATTTCCGCAGCGGCTATAACCACATGCTCCCAGCCAGATATCTGTGACTTTATCAACACCATGCTGCAGCCCTATTACACCTTCTTAACCCGAGGATCCATGGGTGATCATGCTCGTGATCTTACACGTTTGAAACAATATTTACATGACTAATTTCAATTTTGATTTGATATCTAGACATTATACGGGCACCGGATGGAATTTCTTTCTCATTCGGAAAGCCCGGGACCTGTTGAGCATTACCAAACTTTCAAGTTTCCCGAGAGGAACTACGTACACTGCATAATCGACTAATCTACTTTCTCTCCGCTGTAGCACAAACTTACCTATGGAAACTTCTCGCCTCGTTGGATCAATTATTGTAAAGTGGGAGAAACCTACCAGGTTTGCTCTTCTCTTGCCGATACCCCCCCCCCTCACTGTGCCCCCGAGTATGTCAGGGTAAAGAATACCTCGTCTCCTCCGACCGCGCCCCCAACGCAGTCATGCAAGCCGGCGCATTGGTTGAAAAACAGATTCACGAAGCTTCAGAGCTACATATACGTTCAATGAAGTCTTGTAGTGAAGACAAACTCTGACCGCATTGGTTCAATGAATCTAACAACTGCTTGCTTTTCAGTGCCACGTACATTGAACAACAGAGAATGACCGCGTGTTTGATTTTGACGCACCCAAATTCATTATAATTTGTTGATAATTCGCACTCACAATCTTGATCTCTCGGTTTCACAGTCACAGCGAAAGACGACTCAGCTCGGTCGTCGCTGGATCATCTGTGGGTTATTCTTCGAAGTTCTTACTGGCGACTCATTTTATCAGGTTGCCTCTAGTTAGGTTCCCCTGCCCTGAAGCACTTCCGTCCGCTCGGCCTCGGGATCTTTCCCTCGGAAATAAATATGGCGGCTCATCGAAGATACCTGCAGATAGTGATGGAATGGGTCCCAGTTGTAATTGTAAATATATACCTGCATAGCTCCACTTGGTGCGGGCCAGCTAAATGCTTCGTTCTGGTGCTGGTCGGTCATACTACTTGCCTGCCTCTTCTTGCGCAAGCTGGTTTATTCCGAGTCAAATTCCATTTATGTAAATTTATCTCGGTTAATAAAATCAGCGCAAAAAAGTCTTCTCTTTGAAAAAAGGCTGACAATGCACAGGGATCTCAACCCGTGCCGCAGCTACCCTCTTGTTATAAGTACTAAAGTGTCACGCTTCAACCCACCTTGACTGCCCCATGGAGTTGGCCTAGGCACGTGGTTGTCAACAAAACATGATCGCCGTGGTGCCACTCACTCTCTTATCACCACTTCCCGCTACGTCTTGAGCGTCTTTGACGCGCTCGATTCGCTAAGGATGCGCGCGAAACTTCCAGGCCGCGATGTTGTAACCAGCACATACCAAACCCGACCCTGGGGCTTGTGTGCTGGCTCCAATCTGCCAGTCTGGGATTCTTCATCGCATCTGATGGTCTGAGTGAATACATGAGTGCGTTTTTTGCTAAATATTTCCAAAATCGACCTTTTGCACCTGGAGCAGACTGAGACCAGTCACGGAGCCACCTGCGATGCCGCTGCACGCGCTCCCAGTCCGGCTTGCACTCCCCACAGCACCCATCCTGCCCAACGCCGCTCGGGTCGGTGCCGCCGATTGTTACTGTGGCGATCAAGAGCGCTACACCGCTCCTTTGCCTTTGCCTACCACCGCCATCGGCGCCACTCTCACCAGCACGACCCGCCGCTCACGCTCCTCAAGCCTTCCGTTAATACATGTGCTCCGACATCGCCTTGGCTGATGCTTTATCTCTCAGCACATCCGTCCTATCCTCTACCTCGTATTTATAGTCATTCAATTTTTCTCCTTGCTTGCTTCTGCCTCTGACCTGTCCATTTGACAGTTGCCCGATTTTTCTCACTTGCGGAGGCGTACAGCAGTCGCCGTAGTCCGTGGATGCGGACTGTTGGACAAGGGACGGGGATGGAATCTGAAGGCCGTAAGGTACGTCTATTGTCTTCTTTATGCCCTCCCTTCATTCCTGCACCTTCGTATTATTTTCGACCTGCGCTGCTCTGACACAGGTTCTTCTGTGTGCACCATTCTGCGAAAATGTAGCGTGGTTATTTTTTTAAATCTTGTACTCCTTCGCCGTTCTCTTTATCCTCCTTTTGTGTCTTCTTTCCATTTTTTCGCACAAATCCTAATTGATTACACCCACCCAGCCTTTATAAACCCGTCCTTGACGGTGTCGTGCATCGAACTTGGCGCGCACACCGCCACAGTCCGTACGACAACCCCTGATCACGAGCCGCCATGCCGCCCAACAGATGCAAGTCCCAACTACACCGTCTATCCACGAGCAAAAGGACGCTGAGGAAGAACAGAGTTCTCTGCCTGTAGACAGAAAGGTGGGTCGGTCGTCCGGAATATGGGGGATACAGGTGAAGCAAGAAGTCGGTAAATGGATCCCAGGAAGTCGTGAAGGCGTGGAATGAAAAATGGGTGTAAAATGGGAGAAATGCCGTGCAGGCTCAGAGTACGGGTACAAGTCGAAAAGGCTCGGTGTAGGATGAAATGTGGACTAGAGATAGAATGACTTCACTGGCGGCGTGCTCACGGTGGAGCGCTCAGGTCACTGGCCGCGACGTTCGTGGTGGTTCGGGTGTAAAAGGGTTTTCTTTGGTCATGTGTATGTACGAAACAAATACGCGGTCCGAAGACCGATGTACCGTAAAGTACATACTGAGATATGAAATATGGGGTAAGCGACGAGCGGGTCATCCTACCCTTCCACAACGCGCAGAAAGCGATGGTTGCCGCTCCACCCGTAGACTTTTCACCTCGCGGCTGAATGGGACAGCGAAGTGCACCACAGCGAGCACTGCTTCCTAGCGCCATATGCTCGGCCCAGTCGAAACCGCGCCATATTCGGTCACAGAGGATGCAGCCTTCGACACCTCAGACTCTATCTCACATCCCGTAATCACCCATATCTCTTAGCCGTAAAAATTGATCCACCGATTAATTTCTTCGCTATTGCAGGGACAATCCCTACTCCTACTGGCCGTATTGCTAAACCTAGTGACGTTCTACGGTTACCAACTTGTATCGCTGCGGCCCTGTCTTTCCATTCATGCTGTACTCTCACATCTTGTCGTTCGTCCTCGATCCTCGTACCCAATTCCTTTTGCACTGTTTCATCATTTACCTTCCCTAAAGCTCCTTTTCATTATTTCCTTCTGATCATCCTATTCTTACTTTTGCTGCGATAGATGCCCAGCTCAAGCGTTCCTGATACTCCCAAGACTAGGTTATCCCAACATGGATGGCTTGATGTATGGTTGGGAGCGCTTCATTTTGCAGTCGCCTCTCCTTCACCGTCCTCGCTTACCCTTTTAACTTAGCTTAATATTTTGCTTTCCCCGGTGTGACCCTTGGTAACAAAACTTTGGTAACAAAATGAGGTATGGGGGACGTACGGTTATGCGATGTTAGCGAGGCCAATGGGGGGGGGGGGTTGTCGGCGAAGTTCAAGTCACAAGGGATCAATATGGAGCTTGACTTGAAGAGAGTGGGTTACTACGGGTCGGGCCGCCTCTGCTGGAAGCTTACTAGTCTCTCATAGACAGACGCTTCAACGTTCTGAAAGAAGTCTGTTACTAACCGCAGGGGTCCGATCAGGTCAGAATCTTATTATGTAAACTGTGTAGTTTGAAACCCGAGTCGCACCGTTTGGCATATGAGACATCCAAATCGCTCATGAATTGCTACAGATGGCACCATAACAACTGTATTTAACTTTCTCCCACCCCAGATTTTTTAAAAAGCAAGTAAAACTTGCCCAGTAGAAGAGGTGGTTTTGGGTCATGTGTAGGGCTGCATGCCGTGCCCGTCACGGGCACGGCCGTTGTTTCGACGGGTGTACAACGGGCACGGTCCGTTGATTGATGTGCTCAGAACCTATATAAGAAACACACAAATAACAGTCCAGAGACTGTTCCAACAACCAACAAACAAATCAAACGGCAATATATGCACATTTCCAGAGATCCCAACGAGTTACAGCCCTAGTACAGGGCCTTGTAAAGGTTGTAGGGAGAGGTTTTGTATCTCAAAGAGACAGTAGAGCAAACTGTGTAGAACGTGTTTCCAGAAACAGTGGAAACGTTGTTTCCAAACAAAGTAGATTTATAGCTTTGCAGTGTGTGTGTGTGTGTCCAAGCGACAGAGAAACAAGTTTAAAGTAGTCCCATAGACTCAAGTAAAGCCCCTAGTTTATAGGCCAAGGGCGTTCACAGAGTTTTCCCTAAAGAGGTACTTTCTGAGCAGCGCCAGCAGTCACGTTTGCAAAGTTTTCCCTAGACAGTACTTTCTGAAACCCGCTCCGCAAACAACAACAATAATATTTCTTTCAACAGAGTCCCAGTTCAAACAGATTCACAGAGTTTCTAACAGTTTCCAGGCAGAGCCCAAGTGCATTTCCAGAATAATATATGATTCAGAAACAATTAAAATTTCGACTAATAGTGCTACTCTATAAGAGTGTGTTCGCCGAGGATTCCAGATCAACCCAATGCGCAAGCGTATAGCCTACTAGTTCGGGGGAAGATGCTGTGTCCATCGTAGAAACACCCTCGGATACTTATACAACCGCCAAGACACTGTTACAAAGCCCAAAACACAATCCCAATGAGTCAACAGTCCATTTATCCGCCTCTTTAACCGTGTTTCCATCGGTTGTTCTTCTAAGTGTCGCCTCCCATTAGTTCCCAACTGCGAGCACACCATGTTCCCTTGCCAATTACGAGGCAGGAACCCGTCAGCAGCACCCCTTTATTATTCAGAGGGTGTGTTGATCACCAATAGATCAGCACTGCATCTCATTCAACCTGTTTCTGCTTCAACTCAGCTCTCCCCTTGGTTCCAAGTGCAGAACTTGATAATACTCCTTTGTAGGTCTCGGTAGATACCCGTTTCTCTAGGGTTTCCCAGAAAGGATTCTTAAGAAGGAACCTTGGAACACCTTTAGAGTTGTGATCCGGATCCTCAGAATAGCCGACCACCTGTTTCAGTGTATCCACATTCGATGGAAACCGGCAACTCTGGCAACCGAAACACTCATGACCAAGCACGTCTCCCCTGGCATCTCAACACAACACAATACATTGCCAATTCCCGTTCCTTTGACCCGTTTCCGTTGCTTAAGTGGATGTTGGAAACCAGTCAAAAGAAGTTCCTTGACTTATTATTCAGCTGCACGTTTCCCTTACAGTTTTCAAGGTGAGACTAGCCAATGGACGTTCTAATTCCTTAGAACGTCCACCCGTTTCTCTGTGGTTCGCCCAACAGCTACCAGGAACCAGTACTGTTGCATAGAAACAACAGTTTCAGCAATGAGCACGATTAGAAACACGCAAAATTACGTGTATCTAACCATGGCCCATTTACTGGCTTATCACCGTCGCCCAACGGTCCATCGAGTGGTTGAAAAACATCTTGACGGCACGGGACGGGTGACGGCACAGCCGTGACGGGTGGACGGCTGTCCAAAAACTTTCAGAGGGCATTAGTGGTGCTACTCAAGTGCCCCAAAGTGTTGCAGCATCTGGGGCAATCAAACTCCACCTCGAGGCTCGATGTTGAGGCTGAATGCATGTTGCACAAGTTAGTAGCATCAACATTGTCAATTACCAGGACCAAATGCACCTCATTGAGTGACTAGGACATGGCCTGAGTCATTTTGGTGAGGTTTTGAAGCCCTGGAATCTACTGAACGAGCGGCAGCCCGAAGGAAAATCACAAACAAACCAACTGATTGCCGAGATTTGCCGTGAATATCTTACCTGGTAATTCTTGCGTGCAGTCTAAGTACAACACAGAAGCTCTGGGATTTTAGTGTGCAGGTGATGGCATTAGAGAGGACTAGCAGCCTGAAATATGCCTCCTGATGCCGGAAATTACAACCCGTTGGATGGCCGTGACGGCCGTCTTTTGACGGTCCGTCAGGATGTCATGCCGTACCGGCACCGTGCCATCGGGCACTCTGGAAATTTCTTGACGGAACGGGCACGGGACCCGTAGAACCGTCGTGATGGGTACGGCGTGCAGCCCTAGTGACTCATGTGAGTTTCGGCCGAAAAGCAACCGATGAGATGAGCGAAACTATGTCGCAGAAAAAAATAGGAAAGCTTCAGACAGCGCCATAATCCCACCATTGAGTATCCTTTGACACTATCCGTCCTGGAGTGGTGAGGAACAATATCTTCTGGAGGAATGTGGCACGGCCACCGCCACCAACTTTACATAATAAAGTTCCAACCCAATTGGGCACCCGCGGTAACAACAAGACTAGAAGCTTACCAAGGTTTGCATCGGTGACAGGACAACTGGTTGACGATAAAAATCGAGGAAACAATGAAAGTACTATGTTGAGCAAATAATACTTACCCGAACGCACAGCACGACAACAGGAATCACCGTGGGCTTGAGAACGTCGCGATCTGTGGCAGGATCAAAGAGATGACGCCGCATTGATCCGACCACCGCCTTTCTTCCCACCATGACCCTTTTCTTCCCACCACGATGATCTCTCCCACCGAATCTGCCATGTCTCCGCGTCCCTTCTCTCGGATTCAACGGGACTCGGCGGCCTTTCAAGTATTTGTTTTCGAATTGCGGAACCTGTCTTGGCGGCCGGCAAGTAACTCACGTGTCTGCGCTCGACGCCATTGTGCCACACTCTTGATGTTCTCGGAGATGCAGCACAGTCGGCAGTGGCTCCGTTCTTACCCCACATCTCTCTCGGAATTCGAAGGAACTCGACAAATCATGGACCCTCATCTACATGATCGAAATCAATAACTTTAAGGGCAAATCCATACATCGAAAATTCTTTACAAACTCTCCCAGCTTATTCCTTCACTGAATTTGCTTTGCGCTCCTGCTTTGGGTCGCGGTTTTAATGTCCTCAGAGCCGGATATCTCACTGCTCACTTGCTTCACTCCTGCAGAGTCGAATCATCCGACGCTGGACACCTTGCCGGCCGTAGAATCCACGCGACTTTCTCGGCTTTTTTAGGCCATTGGGGCAGGTTAATCGTGCCACCCGATTTTCACCTTTTCACCAGCCAATGAGGGGTCCCGCGTGCCCTTAACATTGAATCGGGTGATAAATCCGGAACCACTCTCCCAAACCGATCTGTGCGAGATGGAGGTCCTTTCGATCATCACAATTTCCGCGCACTTGTTGTGAGTGTCTCAACATCTTGCTGCCCGCCAGATTTATTGTCTGCGTGTGAGAGATTCTTTCACTAGGATCGCCCGCAAGCAGTGCTAGGCAATGTGCCAGCATTGCTGCCTTTCCTCCATAACCTTTCATTTTTTTTACCTGGCGTCATTTAATACTCATCACTTTGCCCGCAGGGAATGTGTTGAGGCTACATTCCTGCCAAAAGAAAGTCGGTGACTGCGTGTAATATTCTGCGTGGCATTTCGTTCGTCATTCGCGCTTCATTCACTGTGTCAGAATTATGAACTTGAGCTGCAGGCTTGTGAATCCTCTCTGAACGAGTTCTACGCATGGAAGACAGTTTGAGCTGCTGGAAATTGCGAGACATCGGGAGTGAGTACTCGTGCTAGCCTCACCCCTCTTGTCGGTGCGGGCACTGTAAATCCCCTCCTTAATTTGCCCTTCGCTGGATGGTGATCTCACGGAGAGTGCGTATCAATCCACTGGATGAATTTACGCTGGTGTGGGAATGGGGTACTTGCACTTGAGCTCGGGGCCGACATCAAAAAGCCAGCTTTCGAGATGAGTGTGGTGCACAGAATTGTGGCCGCTTTTGTCCAGGCCGTCAAGGGCACGAGGTTGTGGGCAGACGTGTGGGATGATGCGATGCGGGCGGGTGCGTACGGGGTGGCGTCAGCTCAACCTCGAACACTTTCTGCTGTTTCCTTGGCGCGATTGCGTCTGGCCGGTTGGGGCTGCGAAGCTCAGCGTGCATGTCCCATCTTCCTCCACATTTCGCATTCCTTTAGGGTATTCCATCTTACCAACGGGATGATCATCTCTCGGATCTTTTGCTCGTTAGCACTACGTTCCGCCGTCGGCTAGACTCAGTCTGCCGAGGTCCGTGTAGCCGAGTCAAGGCTGTGCGTGGCCGGCTACACAGATCACACAAGTGTAGGCAGATCTTGCACCCCAAGTTGGATAGGTAGAGACGCGTCGCGGTGCTGTAGCTGAGCGCCACGATAGGGTGAGTCTCTTCCCAGTGCGTTTCATTTTTCCTAGTATGTTGGCCAGCCGTTTTGTACCACAAAATGGTGGCTGTGGCATGGGTGGCTGGGTCACTGGCCTAGCCACTTTTTTGTGGTACAAAACGGCTGGCCAACATACTATGGGTATGAAAAATGAACCTATCACCCTACACTACCTGATTGGGTAGGTATCAGGGGTTCGGGGTGGTATTCTAGCTTGTTTTTGAAAGGAAACCTACGCAAAACCTGCCCATTCTGGAAGGTACCATAGCGTGGGAATGGAGGGGGGTAGAGGTGAGAATTTTTTTTGAGGGGGGTTCAGATCTGAATACGAACAAGAGAATGTGCATATTAGATCATAGGTTACCCATTGAAATACCCAGCTATGGGAAAGTAAACATTAAATTAAAAAAGAGGCGGAATAACACTGGTCGTCTCGCCTTAGGGCATACACCGAATACCTCCACACGCACAGCCCATGACCAACATCCTCGCGGAGTGGTTGTCGAAGCAGGACTTCAAGCAGGCGTATGTGGCTGGTAGGTGCTTTCTTGCATCCTTGCATTGCATTCACTCGTTCGAATCCAAACTACTCCTGTTAAAGATAATGTGAGTTTTTACTTGTTCACTAGAACCCGTATAACCTTCCAAAGCGAACGCGAGAGTCTTCAAGTAGCGAGGCCGCAGCCGTTCGATACTAGAAGACGGGACGCCTGAGAGATACGTAGGTTCACACCGTTATGTATTCTCGAGGCAATGTGACGTGTTAAGCAGTCACTGAGGGCGTTTTAAGCAGTAGAGTGTGAAGAGGTAAAAGTGAGTATATTATCCAGTACCCGCGGTATATATACTCCAATGTAGCTATAGAAACGTGAATGTGAAATAGGTAGTAAATGTAAGAGAAATTGGAATAAGGAATTGGAAAAGGTGTGAAATAGAGTGGTAAGGAAGAAGTAAACAATAGGACGAACACACTTGTTGAGTAGAACATCCGAATATCCATCACATATCCCCCCCACTCCACGAGCGTGAAGTCAGTCGCTCAGAATCCCGTCGCTGCGAGGTGATAACCCAGGTTGTCAATCGAAATTGGGACACGGCTCGGTATCCCGTCGTGTACGACACCGGGTTTAACGCGCGGAATGAGCGTATGGGTTCCTTCGTGCACTACGGTCACAAACCACGCCAGAGACTGCGAAGTAAAGAGCCGAGTACAGGTGGTGTCTGCCCGGCGAACAACCTCGGTGTTGAAAACGAGCCTTTCCAACCAATGGACGATGGCGTCCGTGTTCGGGTGTCTGTCGCCCACGGATTCCAAAAACTCCGCCTGAGACATGCCAATCACTGCTCCGGGATTGCACACCGAGTTGACACCAAACCGCAAGGTGGAGGCAGTGACGAGGCCGAACACCGCAATGGAGTAGTGAATGGTATGGATCACATCCCTCGCATGTTCCTCGGCCTCGTTCGCCGTGTCAAACTCGCGGTGGTCGAATTCCCAGTCCCTGCTGAGAAGAACTGCGATGATGGGAAAGAAGATGCCCGACTCGCTGAGGGCGGCGTCACGCACGGTGGAGATGACAGCACCGCCTTCCTGGGGATCGAGGCGCTGGTTGTTGAGTGCAAGGAGTAGGACTGAGGCGCAGCTGAGAAGCCTCTCATGGAAGACTCGGCGGAAATGGGGTCGAAGAGCGAACGTTCCGCTTGGCAGGCGCTCGAAGACGTGGTACGGGCGAGGATACGTCTGGGCAGGCTGGGATCCTGACAGCAAGACGCCGAAATTAGCCGCGAGCGCGTCGTCGTTCAGGAGATCCAGGGTCAAGGAAATGATGTTTGCGAATGTATGCTCCAGAGGGATGGGCTCAAAATCGAGCGGGGCATAGCCATGCTCCAATTCATCCTCGCTCGAGGAGTTGTCAGAGTCCGAGCCGAAGATTTCCGCTTCGAGCGTACGTTGGGCCGCAGGAGGTGGAGGCGTGAAATGATTGTCGCAGCGTCAGCCGTGAAGAATTTGTTGGGGAAGCAGGATGGGGCGAAATAGTCGGAGGCCAAGGTCGCGTCGCAGACGGTAGAAATGTTGAGAGTGAATAAGAAAGGAAGGAAATACTGAAGAGTAAACGGTTGAGGAATGGACGATGTGATGGAAATGGGAAGGAAAGAGGCAGGGTATAAATGTAGATCTGCTGGTAGAGGGGGTGGCTAAGCCAATGTTCCGGTGCGTCCCTGATCGATCCAGGATGATAGGACTTCAGGAGCATTGCGCAGCCCTCGCTTGGTGAGCCATTCATCGTCCTCAGGCCCGAAACCCTTCCAGCGCACCTTGAATTGTTGCACGCGTCGTCCCCGAACCTTCCTCCATATTTCTCCAAGGATTTTCTCAATCTCGACTTCTGGTAACTTGTCGAAATCATCCCTGTTGATTGATCGATGCGGTCGTTCGCCCAATTCAGGAGGTGAGACGTTGTAGGGCTCAAGGTGGGCAATGTTGATGATCGGGTGAATGCCGTAGGAGATTGGCAGCCGAAACCGATAGGTTACAGGCCCGAGTTTTTCGCTGATTTCAAAGGGGCCATCGTACTTCAAGAGGAGCTTCTTTCCATGACCTTTGTCGTCTCGTAAGAGTCTGAGTGAATGGGCATTGATGACCACGAAGTCGCCGACTTCGAATTCCGTGTCGAGACGACCTTTATTGTAAGCACGGCGCTGAAAGACTTGAGCCAAAAGGAGTGCTTCCTTGGCACGGGATCTGAGTGCTTCAAATTCTTCGATAAAGGCACCTGCTCGGGGATCTGCGATGGGGCGAGAGTCGGCGATCTGCGCAGGATTGACATGATGCGTGGGAACGGGATCGACCTGATTGGCATCGGTAAGGTTTGCGGGTCTATACGGACGACGGCACATCCGTTTATTCACAATGCACGGCACATTCTTACAAGCACGGCACATTCGGGAAATGTGTCGTGCTTGGAGACATCAACGGCACATTCTATTTTTGAAAATAGACCGTGTACCTCTCGTGCTTGGAATGAGCACGTGAGTCTTTGCATCCTTCTCTCTTCCCACCACATCCGCATACCCATCCCCCGCGTGAACGCGTCGAAAGCGCGTCAAAATGGCCGATACGACTTCCAACAACTCAAAACACACCCCTAATGAGCAGCTGTTCATCAACGCGCTTCCAGCACGCCGGTTAATGGACTTTCGGAATTACGTGGGTCGCGTCGCACGCGTGGCGTCAACGTGTTGACCCGTTTCGTTAGATGTATTCACCGCTCTACATCACGTCCAATGCAGCAGGCTTCCTTTGCCACGAATGGATTGATCTTCCCGCCTTGAAGGGCTTCCTTGCCAGCTCTGCGACAGCAGCGGATTCGAACGCGTCAACGCGTCCGGATGTTAGCCCGGCTGATAAGTCCTTTCTTGATAGTCTTTCTGTGGCGGAATTGAACGCGTTCCGGAGCTACGTATGTGGTTGTTCTCCATTCCCCGCAAAATAGGTTTCAAGCTCTTATTTTAGGTCTATTCCCCCGTGTACATCTTGTCCAATGCCCCACAGTTTCTCGATCTCACCTGGGTCGATACGAGAAGTCTTAGGAGCTTTTTGGCGCAGAACATGAAGGCTATCACCTCTGTGCCGCCTTCCCTTCCGGTCAGCATCAAAGTCGAGGTGCCCGTAATTTCTGTGAAAGTAGAACCTCCAAACGACGGCAGTCCGTCGATTCCTGCCCCAATCAAGATTCGCACTCTGACAGAGGGTGGACACGAAGTTTTGGAGCTTTACTCGGACTCCGAGAGCGAAGAGGGGGTTTATTCCAATCCCAAACCTGCGGTTGCCAGCAGACCGATCTCTGTTGCTTCTCGCCTTCCGTTTGATCTTTCTAACCCGATTGTTCCCGCTGCGCCGAATGTTAATGGTGTGTATGGAGCCCTCGCATCCCCGTGCATCACTCACCCTCATCAGATTGCGACGGCTCGAAGTCGGAGGACGAACTGGTTTCGGACTCGGAGGATGAACCAGTCGCGATCGTGTCTGATACCTACTGGCCGGGTAACATTACCTCATTTGTGCGCATTGGAAACTTCCGCATCACCCAAAAAGTCAAAGTGGAGCGTATTGAATATCTTTCTGCCCTTCCTTCCATTTTCCCTGTCTTCCGTATGCCCACCGCCATTGTAATCGATTTGAGCGACCCCAAATTCGAGATCGTTGACCCGAAAACCGGTAACCTCAAGACACTTGATAGCATGGTTCGCGATGCGGTAGGCTTACTCTTGTTTCCAAACTCCTTTCTGATGTCATTTACAGGATAACGATGCCTACGAGTCGAGCAGTGGTACCGGTAGCACCAAAGCAAAGGTTTCCTTCGCTCCTGGGGAGCCAGCTATCGAGTGCCGTCGGTCACCGTCTAAATGCCGCGGGGCCTTTGCCTGCGATAGAATGAACCCCACGCTTCGAACTGCTGAGCGGTTTGAGGTGGATCCGGCTTCACGAAGGGAGCTATTGGATGCCCAGGCAGAGACTCGGCGACAAGAAGGTACAACGCCCGAGCAGAATGTCGCTTTGTGCGTAGGTTCGGTATCATGAAAACCTCTCTTGCTTACCGAATAAACCAGATTTAAACGTGTTCTCAGTAACTCAAAATGCAAGGCCGTTGACTCGCATGGGATCAAGTGCGAGGGCGCACCAATTATGAAGCTCAAGCCTCAGGTATCTTTATTTTCTTCTTCGCCCAATCGCTTGCCGTCAACACGAATTAGGGGTCTTCACGTGGACATGAGTATTTCATAGCATGCAGCGGCTTTACACCGTCTTTCAATCACGGCCATCAAACACACTCGATTCCGGACAACGTTGACGAACAATTACTTGCCAAGTCCCTCGCTGACCAGCCACTATCCGACGACGCCACCAAAGACACGCCACCTTGCACTAAACTTGGGGATCCTCACACGGGCCATAAACTGCAGTTTTGTCGTACGAAAAGCCCGATTCAACTGGAAGATGGATTTTACTCACGTTCGTACCACAGCTCATGCCCACATTTCGAACGGCAAGGTTGTCCGCGGCCGGATTACGCAGTACACGTGCTCCTCGACACGATCAATCTATGTACCAACGGACACGACAATTCGAAAAGTCCTCATCGTCACGAACGGTATCCCCCACAACCACCCGATGCCGACACTCAATAGAATGTCTGTTGGATTAAAGAAGGTTTACGAGAGGTGTGTAAGGCGTCATGGAGTACTTGGGGCGACTGTAGCTAAAGTAGACAACGGTATCTTTTCCACAATTCTCCTAATCATAGCCCGGCTAATTTTGTGTCTTGATTCTCTAGCCGCGTCGACGAGGGAAATTTTGGATGGGAAACCGCCGTCCGCTTTTGCTCCTCCTTTTTATTCCCAGCGCGGCAAGGCCAATGTCATTTTGGGAGTCAAACGCGAGCAGTTTCCGTATGGCATGGATGAGACGGGTGGGTGATTCCCGACTGATGCCGGCTGAATTCGAGACTAAGAATCTGAATCGATTTCTAGGTCTATTTCACATGTTCCTGAACGGGGTCACTAAACCCCTGCCCGAGAAATATATTTACGGTTATGTCGTTGGCAATGCCGGCGAGATTTGTGTTGTAACTTGTGTTCCGTACCTACTGAAGCTCCTTGATGACCCGGGTGTTAACGCTTTCGACAACGACACGACTTACCGGCGTATCAAAAGCAAGGTAAAAGAATGGGAGCTTAGCATATATGTGAAGACGGTGTTGCGCGGTGGGTCTTTGGTATATTGATCTTCCCTTTATAACTTACTTTGCTTAGCTGCGAGCGTAGTGCGCGCATACATCAATCGAGCGAGCACCCAATTTTTCGAGACACTATTTGATGAGGTTCAGCGTATCAAACTCGAGGTAACCGAGAGGCCAATGCCTTTGAAGCGATTCGTTCGTGGCAGTAACCTCCAGGTGATGAATGCAGATATGGACGGCGCCCAAATTCTGGGCATCTGCCGCTCTGTCATGAAGCATAATGACGAAGCATATAGCGGCATCGCCAAAGATACACCGCCTGAGCAGGTAGCACCGGAGTTTGTCAAAATCTGCTGGAGGCACGGGAAGGAGTAATTATTTTCCGCCTACCTAAAACACGCTTCTGACACTTTTACAGGCCCGTTCATGACTTTAAATCGCTTGTGACTTCGGACCAACATGCTCAGCTAGCCAATTTCGTCTACATTGATTCTGCTGAGAAACTCGCGGAGTTTTCGAAGTTCATTCGTGATCTGGGTATCAAGAAAATCCAAGGTCAGAGCGCTTCAAATTCTTTCAACTCAACTAATACATATTAAACAGATTGGTGGGCGCACAAGGAAATGCACCCGTGGATTATTCCTTGCATTGTCAAGTCGCAGTCTCGCATCCCGGCGGATGTATGGGATACCACCCCCTCTACGACAAACACAAATGAAGGACAGCATGCATGGACGAATTCGATAACAGGCACCGGACTATCTCTTGTCGAGGCAGTTGAGGGGTAAGCTATCTTGCCGACTGTGTCATTTTGACCTCAATTGATCATTTGCTCAGAGCTTATCGCTTGGATCGCACCGTTGAGGACGAGATCGAAATGAGCCTGCGCACAGGCATTGTAGCGAATCCCAACAACGAGGTATCCCATCGCGTCGCACGAAATACCGGTAGACAGTCTACCCGGGCACGAAACGCACGCGAATCGGAGGAGCTGTCGGACGCGACACATGATCTCAAGCAACAAATCGCGGAGGAACTCGAGAAGAGACGAGAATCAAACACTCTTACTAAGGAACTCAAGAACAAGCTTCGAAGCCTCAAGGGCACCGGTCAGACCAATCAACAAAAGTTATTGTCCGCAAGTTCCAGTGCACGCGTCAAATCCGCGCCTGTCAGAAGTATCAAATCTCTTTGCACCTTTCCTGAGTGTTTGCTCACCGCTCCGTAGACACTTCCGCAGGCCGGAAAGTAGAGAAGGTTCAACAAACTAACAATTTCCCTTCTTCGAGTACGAAAAGTAACTAGTTTTTTTTTTTGTGCAAGATATCTTCGACCAGATACTTTATTAGCTCATCTTAAGTTCCAGGTGGTCCAGACCACCAGAGGACTTAAGTGATAGAGAACTCAAGTGATTGCAGCAAGGATTATATCAAACACAAAAACAAAATCCACCTAAGAGATTTGAACAGTTGACCTTCCGACTTATAAAAGAAGAAGATAGGAGGAGTTAACCACTACACCACGGAGCCCATACTTGAAGTGGTCAATCAGACTGTCATTAGATATCTTCCATGCCCTCTTTCTACCATGGTAAGTACTGCATATGTATTGACACACTTGTCATTTCCAGTCATCTTTCATCATGTTTTTTATATAGATTAATTTATTGCAACAGATCAATCTCTAAATCATCTATGGATAGTGGTTTGGCCACAAGACATGAAGAGGGAGAATAAAGAAAGTGGAGAACGTTTAGGCCATTATGGGGCTAATATTCTATCCATATGTTTAAGATACTATATCCCTCTTGGTGTAGTGGTTAACACCTTTATCTTCTGCTGGTAGAAAATCAGGAGGTCTGGTGTTCAAATCCGACTGGTGGATTTGTTTTTGGTGTTTGGACAGGACTTACGTGTTTCCGCATGACTTAAGTGCTTGGGGACTTGAGTGGTATGGGACTTAAGTTGGGAGTGGGCAGCGATCGAGCCATCAGCAATCTCTTTGTTCATGTTGATTGATGAAGCCTTCCCGCAATCTGCCTCTTACCAAACGCCTTCCTGTTTTCGAGCTTCCCTCCCTCCCTCAGAGCTAAAGCTAGGAGACAAAAGTGAATTAAAAGTAATTATCTAGAGATTGGTTAAGCAGATTTTTTTTGTGCTCTCCCGAGTTGTGAATTTTGGTCCGCCGGCATCATGACCTAAGTGGTAATAAAAATTTGACCTTTACCAATCTCTAGATATTTGACTTAAAATGGGTGCCGCATACAGCCGGGAAGCCCCAAATGGCCATATTAGCTCAAAAACGCGAAGTGCTGGGACCAAATCATAGTGGTCACCGAGCGTGACTTTGCGTGATTAAGGGTCGAGACAGCTCAATTATCAGTGTCTTATCAAATCCTTTGATACATAGACCTTGTATTTGGTGAGATAAAGTATATTCCGTCCTTCTCAAATTTCCTAGGGGCCACAGCTGCTCTACAGGTGAAGAATTACTCCAAACATGCAGCGGCGCGGTTTGATGTGGCTGTGTAGCAATCCATCAGCCCATCTGATGTCCATCGCTGCCCACTCCCACTTAACTTAAGTTCCAGGGGTGTGGTCCTCACATGTACAGGCTGATTGCATGCAGGGCAGAACTTAAGTTCAGCAGGACTTGAGTCCCAATGTGGTTCAGACCGGCATTAACTTAAGTTGAGCTCCTTCAATTTCATCTTCGACTGATATAGCTGTAGATGCCCAACCCCCGGATCCCACACAGTCAAACCTGTCGCCTCGCTCGATACCAGAGCCACTCGCTCCACGCTCTGATCTCGGTCAAATGTTTGATTTCACATCGAACACTGATTTCGGTGTTGGTGTAGGTGTCTCCACGGAAACGTTGGCTTTGCCGCAACAGGACGGAGGCGAGTTCCAGAATGACTTCACACGGTTTGACTGGGGTGACTTGTTCGGCTGCGGATTGAGTGCTGATACCCTTATTCCGTTTACCACATCACCAGACCCTCTCCAAGAATTCCTTGATTTATTCCCAGCCCCGTCTACGAATAATTCGTTCATCTTTTCATCAACGTTGGAGCCAGGATTGATGGTTTGCATATCTCATCTCCGCTTCCGTGATTATACTAACAACCTCTTTCAGCAAAAAACATATCCAGATGCGAGTTATTCGGAATGGCACAACCTCACCCTCTCAGTAGCATCGTCCACAAGCAGCATTGAAGTTTGTAAAGCATGTCTTTCCCGCATATTTGCTGAATCGTTGTAGTGCCCAACAACATCGGCGAGGAGTCCTACTCCTTGGCCAGTTCTTCCTCCACCCCCAATCGATTCACCTATGGGCTCGCCAGTCAAGGAGAGTTCAACAAACACATCTTGTGATTCGGCGGCTATAGCGCGCACTCGACGAAACACCGAAGTCGACTTGAGCAATATCCTCCCAGAAAAAACGACGCGTTCGAGGGCGCCAACAGAACGGAAGCGGGCGGCAGCAAAGCAGATTTCCGAGCGCAAGCCCAAGAAATCACGGAGGGTAAGGCTCACCGGTGAAACCATCCGTCCAGAAAACTCATGGTTTCAACCGTAGACTTGAGTAACAGGAACATGTTGAATTTTCTGAGCACAGTTGAATACAGTCTAGCATAGCACATGTTAAATTACCCGTATATATCTATATCCCGTCGCATTCTGTTCATAAATCTTCCAGTACTCGACTTCCAGGGTTACGGCGCGAGCTCGGAAGCCACGGGTACGCACGGAAGGTCTTGTAAACGGCTTAGTAGAATGTGCCGTGGATATTTTTGAATGTGTCGTGGATGGCTTCAATGTGTCGTGTGTCAGGGCGAATGTGTCGTGGTTCAAAGAATGTGTCGTGGCTGGCAATAGTGGGAGGGGCCGTGCTTGGTCTATCCCGAAGGTTTGCTTCCGTTGATCCGCCTTCCTTCTCGTTAACGTGCATGCTTTCCTCCCCCCCAGCGTCGACTCTGTGTTCCACTGGTTCCATGCCGGCCAATAATGTCGCTGTTCTCGGTTGGAATCCCCTCAAGAGGTACGCTGGTGAGAATCCCGAGCTCAAATGCGGCGTTGTGTTGTATGATAATGCCAGTGCACCAATGAAGCCCTTCCACTCGGATTTCGCTCCAATGAACGCGCGTAGTGCCGTTTCCATGAACTGGTTCAGAATCTCCGTCTGACCGTCGGCTTGGGGACGGTAGGATGTTGTCAACGCCCTTTTCGAACCCATCAACTGTGTCATCTCTTCCCAAAACAGGTGTCGCCATCGCGCATCCCTGTCGCAAATGATCTGTAATTGAAGACCAAAGTGCACAACCACATGCTCCCAGAATAGACGGGCCGTTTCCTGCTCGTTGATCCCCGTTCGACAAGGTATGAAGATCCCGTACTTTTTCAGTTTGCACACAATTACGAGTAAGGCGTCGCAGCCATCGGATTCCGGTAACTCGGTGATGAAATCCATCGTGACGACCTCGAAGGGCTGAGAAGGAATCGGGATTGGCTGTAGCAGGCCAAACGGTGCGTGACGCCGTGGCTTCGTCTTCTGGCAAATGTCGCAGGTACAAGTGTACTTCTTGATAGTACGGGACATCCGAGGCCAATAATACGTCGACGCAATGCGGTTATACGTTCGATGGTAGCCACCATGCGCTCCCTCGGTGAGCCCGTTATGAACATCCCCAATGACTTTCGTCTGAAGAGACTCCGGGACACAGAGACGGTTATTCCCATTCCAGTCTTCAAAGTAAAGGAGGCCATCGTCAGCCAGCTGGTACTGCGGGAACGTGGGGCTGCTCCAGTTAGATTCCTGTTTCCAAGCCTTCAGCACCTTGGAGTAGTGTGCGTCCTTTTCGTAACCGTTCAACCACTCCGTCTTTTCCTCCGCGGGCAGGCTGACGAGAATGTTATAGCTCCGAGACAGAATTCTCGCATCGGCACCGGTGAGATCCTGATGTCCTGGGGTAAGTTCCGCCTCAAGCACATCAGCTTCCTCAGGATCCTCCAGCAGTTTCGTGCTTTTGTCCGCTACTGCAAGCAACCGCTCCTCGAACCTTGGACCCAATTCGTCGTACATGTTCCGGAGTGGATAACATGCAGACAAGGTGAGTAGCGGTGTTTCGTCCAAATCTGGCCCAACTTGAATGGGAACATGCCGACGAAGTCGAGAGACAGGGTCCACGTTCGAGTGTACGCGGCCGGCACGATGGATGATTTGCAATTCTGGGTACGCCGAGAACACAGTTCCCCATGTGAGCAGCCGTCGGTTCACGTTCTGGAAGGTACGACTCCAGGTTAGCGCCGCGTGGTCCGTAATCGCTGCGACCTTGGCGCCTTCAAGGAAAGCCTGAAACTTGAGCAATGCTTCCTTAAGCGCCAAGGCCTCGCGCTCTGTCGGTGAGTAATTGCGTTCGGGAGCTTTCAGGACTCGAGACCAATAAGCAATGACTCTTTCGACGTAAACCGTGGTGTCCTCAAACTCGTCTGCCCATTCGACCGAGTGAGGCATATCATCGAACCCCTTGATTGGCGAAACCAAATCAGGTACGGGTTGTTTCCCATCGAATGCCTTCTTCAGTCGCTCGTAGACCTTTGTGCCTCGAAGGTCTCGGATCTCGATTGGCTGCACTTGCTGCAAGATGCCAGCAACCCCGTAATCGCAGGCGTCCGAATAGACTCGGTACGGTCGTCCAACCATGGCATAACCCCGCACAGGAGCGTTTATCAGGACGGCTTTCGACAGCTCAAATGCTTCATGGTGCAAACCGGTCCATCGCCAGACTGTTCCCTTCTTGAGAAGTTGGAACAAAGGCTGCGCGATCCAGGCGTAGAAAGGGATATAGCCTGAGAAGTACACCATCATGCCGAGAAACGTCTGGAGTTCTGAAACGTTTCTAGGTTCTTCGAGTTGTCGAATTGCGTCCACCTTTACCTTGTGGGTGGAGAGCCCTAATCTCGAAACCTTTTGACCAAGGAGCATCAGCGACTGGTACCCCACATGACACTTCGGTGGTGACAGCGTCAGGTTCGCTTCTGCAATGGCTCCAAACACGGCATCCATGTTTGACATGGTCTTCGAAAGTGCGTGAATAAACCACAATATCATCGATGTAGACCAAGGCGAACAGCCATAGAAAGGGTGCGAGAACATTGTTCATGACGCGCTGGAACACGCTTGGGCCATTTCTGTAGCCGAACGGCATGCGTGCAAATTGCCATAGACCGCGGTGAGTCCGAAACGCTAACTTGTCCCTTGAATCGGGATGAACGGTGAGCTGAGTGAAACCTGCTAGCGCATCGAGGGTCTTCAACCACTGAGCCCCTTCCAAGGTCTGAAGGATATCTTCTTGTCGTGGTAGTGGAAATTCGTCTGGAACAACCATCTCGTTGAGCTTTCGTAAGTCAATGACCATGCGCGGCTTCCCGTTTCTCCAAACTGTGAATACAGGTGCTGCCCACGGGCTTCTGGACGGCTCTATGACACCGAGCTCGATCCAGGAGTCCATTTGTTTGTCAATGACCTCGCGTTTGGCTGGCGAAGCAGGGAAGGGTCGGAGAGAAACAGGTTCAGCACCAGGTTTCATGGGAATTACAACTTGTTCCTTGTAAGTTCCCAGTCTCCCGTCTAATCCGAAGGCCTTCGCGTTCTTCACGATCACTTCTTCGAGCATCTTTCTCTGTTCAGGAGTAGCATTCTCCGAGATATCGATCTGCTCTAGAAGTTTGGATGATGCCACGGATTCTGGAGGAGCCTCAGCAGTCTTGGGACCACCTTCGACGGGCTCCTCCGCATCCGGATCATCCTCGCCTGTAGCGTTCCGATGGGCCTTGGAGGATACCTTGGCTTCAGAGCGAACCGTGTTGGAAGAGGTGGGCTCCTCTGACGATTGGATTTCCACGAGTTGCCGAATAAAATTCGCATGAGCCTCCGCTTGATTCCTACGCGTGGCTGACATTTTCGAGGCCTTGTCCAGCCATGTTCGCGGATTGTGAGCCGTTCTCAGGACCTGTCCTTCCGAAATGATGATTGGAAAATCGGAGAAGTTTGCGACATGGAGCGCGGGATTGTTCTTGGAAATGAACGTATCCGCACTTCCGTAAATGTCGTCTGGATTGCCACAACTTTTCATGTGCTTCTCAACCAGGAGCTGTTCGCAATCCTTGGGAAAATGGGTGGTAACCTTGACAAATTTACTTGTCTTTGGCAGGATCACAACTCGTTCCATGCTCGAAACCCGGCCATCTCGTTCCTTCTTGCGCGCGTGCTGGCGGAACTTCTGATTGCAACCGGTGCGCAGCATGTTTGGAGCCTAGATTTGTCCTGACACGAGTGCATTTAGCCTTGACCGCGCGTCCTTCATTGTCAACAAGCGGCGGTGAGGTTGAGTTTTCAACAAGAAGTCGTCGTCCGGAGTCCCCGAACTCAAGATGAGTAGTTCCTTCTTGGCGAATGATGGAAATGGAGTACTGATCCATGAAGTCGTTGCCCAGGATGAATGGAGTTGTCATGTCATCCACCACGTACGCGTTGACGTTCAATTTAACCGGACCATCTTCGGTGTGAAAGATCAGGTCAAGGTTGACATATCCCGAGATGGATGAGGTCCCAGTTACTTGGATCAGCTCAATCTGATGCCCTTGCTTGACCTTTGGGGCATCGAGGAGTGCGTTCAAGGTTTTCCGTGAGATCAAGGTAATGTCTGAGCCTGTGTCGGCGATGACCACAATGACATTTATGGTTAGACTTCCCACGGTTGCAGTTGTCTGAGTGGCGCTCGACCCAAAAAAGGTACTGCCGGGAGGTCGAGCCATGTGCTTTCGCAGCTCTATGAGCGGTTTACTCGCACAAGTGTCAGGCGAGCTGATCACCCGGTAGTTGCATGCTTGGATCTCTTTTGCCAGCCGCCTTCGAGACCGACGATTCAGCACCGGTTTCGTAACTGGAGTCGGTGCTGATCCTTCCGGCGGTTCGTTTTCAGTCTCAGGGCAGGAGTCGGATGGGTCTAGGCATGAGGTATTGGTGGGTATATCCTTCGCGATAGGTTCACGAATATTAAAGCGTTTGCGGTGGAGCCACCCGGCGCCACCAGGTGGCTCATCCGGCATGCGGTGCCGGGTGGCTACATCAGCTGGTGGCTGTTAGGGTGGCTGCTCATTATAGCATGTATTGAGTGTCTAATGCCATACTGTTTGTCTACCTACATATGCAGGAGGCCGTTATCGAGTTCCGGCTTCACTTTACTGCCCTTCTAAAGCTATCACTTAAGAAGAGGATAAAAATATCAATAATATGGCTTGTTGTAGTAATTTTCAGTGCTCTTGTGTATACGGGCACCCATCTGTATATGCATAGTGCTCTTAGAGGGTTAAAAATTGGTTCTCCCAAACAGCCACCAACTGATGTAGCCACCCAGCACCGCATGCCAGAAGAGCCACCTGGTGGCACTGGGTGGCTCCACCGCAAACACTCTATTAATGGTGGGAGGTATGAAGTCTTCGACTTCCTCGAGGAGAGAAAAGGGAGAGATCGGATGTAATTTGGAAAATGGTTCGTCTTCTTCATCCTCTACTTCTTCGATGCGCGCCCTCCGCGAGGTTTTGAACTCGGAGGTGGGGCACTCGTTTGGTACAGGGGTGCGGCAGATGACGGGTATAATCGGCTCTTGAATTTCTTCAAGGAGCGTAGTGAGTGAAATGGGGTGTAGCTTGGAAAATGGTTCGTCCTCCTCCTCTTCGACTTCTTCTATTCGCGCTCTTCGCGCGAGTTTTTGAGCTCGCTGGTTCCCTTCAGTGCCGGCATAGTATCCCCCCCACTTTTCGAGTCAGAGCTGACTTGGAAAGCAGAAGGCCCGGTAGACTGAAGGGACAACTCAAAATCCTCCTCGTTCCCGGAAAGGCCGTCCTCGAGCGCGTAATACAACTCGTCGTATTCATCTTGCGCTCGAGAATCGTCCGCTGTTGCAGTCGCTAGGTTAGCGCTCGCAAATTTGTTACCTTTGAACGAATGTTTGCACTCATTGTCCCAGTGCTTTCCACTACCGCAGTGACGGCAAGGCCTGACACCCTTCGATTCAGGCGTCGCCTTTTTGGAAACGTTTAGGTCGTCTTTTGGGAAGGGAGGCGGCGGCAGATTCGATGACGCGCCGACCAGATTGGTATGGGCCGTGGTTTCCGTTCTTTCGAACGTTTTACGGCGCTCACCGTATTCCTGTCTCCCCTGGTCGTCCGACTTGTTCAAAGGAAGATCCAGCAGTGTATCTTCATGGAAGACGACTGCACTGTGGAAATCAACGATAGTGCGGAATTTCTGGGTGTCCAAGACCGTGCACCAAGAGCGAGGTGCCCCATTCATGACCTCCAAAATAATTGCAGAATCCTCGAAGGAATAAACCGAGGTGAGCAACTCCCGCTTGCGAATGAAATATTCGCTCGGCTTCTCCCTTCCATGACCGTTTTGGCGATAAGACGCGCGTAAGGCTTTCGTTCGCGTCTTATCGAGCCATTTGCTGGAAAGGAAGAAGTCGGCAAGTGCTTGTCTCATTGTTTCCCAGTTTTTACGGATAGCGCGTTGATACGCAAGGGGAAGACTGAAATACCAGTCTTGAGCGGTACCGGTAAGCACGCGCGGCACAATTTTCCCCAGCTGACGCCAAGCTTTAGGTCCGTCTTCTGCAATGAGGTTACAGCGCTGAATCCAACGCAAAAGAGTGTCGGGGTTCCCATCCCATTTCGGGACGTCTGAATCCTTCAGGTGCATGTCGAAATAGCGGCCATCTTTCTTTTCATCGTCAGTGCTGTCCTCGGGCTGATCCTGGACTTTCCTTGAAGGTCTGGAAGCTCCACGCTTACGGCCGCCTTCATCATCTGAACTTGAGGGATCGTCATCTGGATCGCCTCCCTCGCGGCCTGGCCTTTTCGGCGGGGTTTTAGCAGGATCTTGCCGCTTCTTCCCATTCCTTCTCTTCTTCCCCTTTCCCTCATCTGAATCGCTCGAGTCGTCTCCAGGGTCTGGGTCACCCGAGCTCTTTGACTTAGGTTTAGATGGCTTCAAAAGGGTACTCTGGGATGGTTTGGTAGAGTGGGTTGGGATGGCGAAACCGAGACCTGAAAGGTGAGGTGGAACGTCGCGCTTGCCGTCTCCAAAATTAACGCCCTGCGCAGGATGACCACGAGATTTTCGGGAGCGGGATTGAGGCTTTTCTGCCTTGCCAAACGTAATGCGCCCAAACGCCTCGTGAAACCTGGTAGGTGGGGTGGAGGATTTCGCGAACGCGCCCCGTGGGACGGTAGATCGCGGGAGGAAGGATTCCTCGTCGCTTGAATCCTTCTCCTCCTCGCTCGTCCCATCCCCAGAATTGTCCGAAACCAGATTCGGAACTTCAACCGGTTCGTGTTGCATATCTGTTTCCTCCTCCTTGATCTGTTTCTCCTTCTGAGACTCAGGTGAGAACGCAGCACGGAGGCGGAAGGATGGTCCGTCGAGGCCTGAGCTGGCTGTATTGTCTGCAGGTGAGCCAACTTTCCTGGCTGGGATGGAAACACTCCGCCGGTACTCCTCATACTGCTGCTTAACTTCATCGTCCGGCGGGCGGACCTCGTTAGCGGCGAAATCGAAATATTGGTCCAGGGTCGCCAGGTAGTTCTCGACTTCGGCACGATAACAGATCCCGAGGATCTCGTACTCGTTTGCTGCGTAGAAAGCTCGAGGATCCTCGTTCCTCCCCCAGGTCGGTCTAGGAGGCAGAGGTGTCCCACAAACCTCGAAGGCGTGCCGAGCCTGTTTATGCAGCTCGTCGAGTTGCCGGAGAAGAATGAAATAAGAGCCTTTCTGAAGTCGGTAGGCGGGGCCTTCATTGCCTAATAACTGCACGATCTCGACAGAGGAAATGACTTTCTCCAAGGTCGTCAATTCATCTTTAAATGTACTGATGAATAGTCTTCGTGACGCGACCTTAGGTTCGCGCAGAAACGGTTTCGCAAAGGCCGAGGCTCCAAGCTCCAGACCCGTGTTACGACGCACGAGGATGCGCGGGTCGGATTTAAGGAGTTTCGGGTATGGTTAGAATGTCGGAATGGTCAATGATTCGTGTATGGTCTTTACAGACGAATCAACATTGCGGGTGAGCTGAGGTCCTCCGAATTCCTCCAGATCGAAAGATCCAGCCGCGTTTTCCCATGCTGGGAGCTGGGGATCCAGGAGCGTGTGCATCCTCGTGTAGCGAAGCGGGCGTTGAGCTGTGGAATGTCGGAATGGTCAATGATTCGTGTATGGTCTTTACAGACGAATCAACATTGCGGGTGAGCTGAGGTCCTCCGAATTCCTCCAGATCGAAAGATCCAGCCGCGTTTCCCATGCTGGGAGCTGGGGATCCAGGAGCGTGTGCATCCTCGTGTAGCGAAGCGGGCGTTGAGCTGACAGATTGATCGGTCTTGGCACGAAGATCAGAAGACAAGTGATCGGCGCTGTCATTGCCAGACTGATCGCCGTTCCCGCTTCCTGCGAGGATCTCTTCCCGTGCCCCGGCTCCCTGCGATACTGGTTCTGGACCTTGGCCCTTCGCTCTCTTGCCATCCTGACTGCGGGCCATGATGGAAGAGGTTTGTCGAGCAAGGAATGGACAAGGTATGTGAATGAAGGATGAATGCGTTTGGAAAGTGTATTTAACAGGTTCCGGATTCGTCCACCAATGTTAAAGATAATGTGAGTTTTTACGTGTTCACTAGAACCCGTATAACCTTCCAAAACGAACGCGAGAGTCTTCAAGTAGCGAGGCCGCAGCCGTTCGATACTAGAAGACGGGACGCCTGAGAGATACGTAGGTTCACACCGTTACGTATTCTCGAGGCAATGTGACGCGTTAAGCAGTCACTGAGGGCGTTTTAAGCAGTAGAGTGTTAAGAGGTAAAAGTGGGTATATTATCCAGTACCCACAGTATATATACTCCAATGTAGCTATAGAAACGTGAATGTGAAATAGGTAGTAAATGTAAGAGAAATTGGAATAAGGAATTGGAAAAGGTGTGAAATAGAGTGGTAAGGAAGAAGTAAACAATAGGACGAACACTTGTTGAGTAGAACATCCGAATATCCATCACAACTCCCTGCCCAATCAACTCCCACCCTCACCTCAATCCTTCCGTCTTCACCATATCCTTCTCCATTCCCTCCCCGCGTTCCCATTCCGTCCACACCGCCTTCCTTCCGTCTTTTGTCTCGCTTGCCTATCGGCGACCTCATCATCCTTCCATCTGTTTCGTCTCCAATCTCTTTTCCCCAATTCCACACTTTCAGGCAGACATCTCATTCATCTTTCCTGTCCTCCACTACTTAAATTCTCCACTCATCCCGCTCCCCTTCCTATGAATCTATCCGACTCACTCACTCCTTTTTCAGAAACCGAAGAAATACCGCACACGCACACATCACCTTCTCTTCAACGGCGGCGTCGAGAGTTCCCGGGCTCGAAGCGCTTCATGACCCCCTCCGAGTCTCCCAAGGTGTGTCGCTCTGTCTCCCGTCCCTCTCTTATCTCACTTTTCCTCTTGCCCGAGTCTAGGTCACGACGTACGAATCCAAGGCAGAGAAAGGAGTATGATTTTATAATGTGCTGTGTAATTTCACGCCGCCAGAATCCAGATATGATAAGTGAATTTACTTTTTTGGGTAGGTAACGAGTGGATATTGGGGCCTTCGTCTCGTGGTGGGAGCTCGAGGCAGGTCGGTGAATTTCTTGTTTTCTTTCGTGTATGTGCGGATGGCTAATAAATGTACTTGCACGCTATCTTTCTTTCGCAGGGACTGCCAAAGCCTGAGGTGAGGGTACGTCTTATCCTTCATTCTATTTCATCCTCTTTTCAAAAGGTGATTTCTTTGTTTTTTCTTTGTTTCTACCTTGTAGAGTGTAGAAATATTGCTCGGATTGAACAGGGGAAGGGAAGAAAACATAATATATTTTATACAAGAAGATACAGAGCCCTTTTATACCCTAGGAACAATGGGAATAGGACAATGTACATGGAACAATGCGCCCAAGAAACAATAGGACATCGTAGCGTGTCAGACCAGCTGAACGTTTCAACTTCAACCTAGGGCTGTGCATGGCTGTGCACTCATCACTGAACACGTCTGTGCCAGCGCAACGTAAACGTGGCGGCTTGCCATTCCAACATAGAGATGACGGGACGCTCGCTCCTTACGCAAAAAATCCGTTAGGGCTTGACAACGTTGAGGTCAGGCCATTACATAAAATTGTTTACTCAGGGGAGAATTAATTTAACTTCAGAATCTTTTCGAAATCTGAAGGCACGCGTTGCCGCATGGCACGACCCGAAGTCGCTCTACACCGATGCACTTTGATTATCTGGAAGCCACTCGGAAGGGTCACAGCAGTCATTTTGCGATTGCGGATTTATACTGTATGTATCACAATAAGTACAATTAGGTCCAGAACTTGAACTCCGAAGGACCGGTCCACGAATTGGATCATTTGCCCTGAAATTAGAGCAAAATCAGCAACTTTTGGCCGTGGAAATCCAACCGACTCAATCGGTAGTGACCGGGGGCCCGGTCGTACGCCACTGAGTGACATCGTGTGGGACCCAAAAAGCGCCAGGCAGCCACGTGGCCTCCGCACCCACTGCTGCGGCCAGCCAGCTTGCTGTTTACCTTCGCTCATTGCCTGCCTAGTCGTCATCCCTCTAGGATAGTATCGAGGCACAACCTTGTTTCATCCCCTATCTCCCTATTGGTCAGTCCTGGCTCTTGCACAGACAGCAGTGATTGATATGCCTCGGCTAAGATCCACGATATCATGCCTGGTCGAGGTACTGATCCTCAAATGGCTACTTACATGAACATCTCTGGTACCAAAAGAAGTTTGTTAGATGCCAAAACATTGCTCACTTTTCGTAGGAGGTGTGGGAGGTTGTGGGGGCAGGTCCGAACGGGGGTCCGGTGGCAGTGGGGGCGTTGGACAAGGTCCTACTTTCAATATCACGGCGACACACTTCACAATGAATGATCTGTCAACCGGTACAGCCGCAATCCTCGGTTCGGCCGCTCAAATCTAATTTATTGCCACAGAGGCTTTGGAAAAACTTGGCTATGTTGCGGCGGCCGACATCGATGCTCAGAGCCCGGAAGGCTGCTTGGAGGGGACTCGTGTCAATGTCTTGAATGACTTGCAAGCTTGGAGTCATGATCCTAATTCCCCTCGGATCTTCTGGCTGGATGGGATGGCCGGCACAGGCAAGTCCGCTATAGCGCGTTCATTCTGCCACATGCTGCGTAGAGACAAGCAGCTCGGCGGCAGCTTCTTTTGCCTTCGAGGCGATGCGAAACGGGGTAATCCGCAACATATTCTTCCTACACTCGCCATGCATCTCGCTCCCCAGGATGTGGCTTACAAGTCAACTCTGTTGGCTGCTCTTCATAGCGGGATATCTTCGAATGCAAATCTTGAGATACAGGTCAAGAACCTACTTGAAAAGCCCTTTCACAGTGCTTACGGTGGTGGTCTACCTACCTTGGTCCTGGTCATAGATGCGCTTGACGAACTCGATGATGAGGACACCACAAAGGACCTTCTTCAAAGGCTCATAACTGTGGTGCCCAGGCTTCCCATCAAACTCTTTGTGACGTCTAGACCAGAACGGCATATTCGACCTCATTTCAAGACTTCAGCAGATCTCCGACGTGTCCTCCGGCTTCATGACATTGGGAACGATATTGTCAAGGCTGATATATCACTCTACCTCACAAAACGTCTTGCCAGCATACGAGTTGAGAACAGTTCTACGCTGCCTCCTGAGTGGGCTAGTCATGTAGAGATTGAAGTGCTCACGGATCGCGCAGGCAAGCTCTTCATTTACGCATTTACTGCGGTGAAATACATCAGCGAGAATCCCAGAGCCCGCCTGCAGACTCTTGTCAACATCAAAGTTGACACCAAAGGGCCGTTGACCAAGCCACTGGATGACATCTACAGGCGTATCCTTTCAGATGCTGTCGACACAGATAGGAGGGAAAGCGACGAGATTGCTCTGACAAAACAGATCTTAGCCGCAATCTTAACTGTGGGCCAACCAGTCTCTGTTGCCTCACTTGGTGGTCTGCTTGGGGTGCCTGCTTGGGAGGTGCGGGCAATGCTTGACAGGCTACATGCTGTCATCCATGTCCCATCAGACGATGACGAGGGTGTTTTATCCACGTTCCATTCCTCTTTTGAAGACTTCCTCACAACCACTGGTCGCGTGTCAGACAAAATGCTCATCAACCTGTCGGCTGCCCACACTACTTTATTCTCAAATTGCATTCGAGTCATGGGTTCTGAATTGCGCTTCAATATTTCAAACTGTCCCACATCTTACTTTCCGAATATCAATCACAAGCTCACAATACCTGCCCTGTTGCAGTACGTGTGCCTGTATTGGCCACGTCACATTGCAGCAGCTTCCGCCGCTGATGAAACTTCGGTCACATTGTCCCATCTAGATTCCCTGGAGGATATTTTCTTGCCCAGGTTCTTGTTCTGGGTAGAGGTGCTCAGCGCAATAAACAAGGCTAATGCCGCGTCATGCCTTATCATGACGGCATTGACCGCAAAATGCTTTGCACGGGCTCCACTATACTTGACTGAATTTCTTGGTGACGCCAATGAGTTTGTGCTTTTCTTCCTTGGAGGCTATCGAAACCAGTGTGGCACACATATACCTCTCTGCCTTGCCATGTCTCCGGCCAACCTCAAAAGTAGCTGAAGCATTTTGGCCAAAGTTCAATCGTGTCCCACGGCTACATCTGACAGGGATTCAGCGGCAGCAAGAAGCAGCTCTTGTATTAAGGTCAAAAGCTCAAGTCATGTGCATTGCTGCCTCTGCAGACGGAGGACGCATTGTGCCGGGCTTGGCTGACAGCACAATCTGCGTGTGGGATGCGAGGACAGGCGAGGCTGTCATGGACCCCATCAAGGGCCACAAATATTTGGTCACTTCTGTGGCGTTCTCACCCGATGGAGGGCACATTGCGTCGGGCTCCATTGACAAGACTATCCGTGTGTGGGATGCGAGGATGGGCAAGCCCATCATGAAAGCCATCCAGGGCCACACAAATTGGATCAGTTCTGTCGCGTTCTCGCCTGATGGAGCATGCATTGTGTCGGGCTCGAACGACCAGACAATCTGTGTGTGGGATGCGCAGACAGGCAGGTCTGTTATGGAGCCCATCCTGAGCCACACAGATCAGGTGACGTCTGTTGTGTTCTCACCCGATGGAGCGCACATCATGTGGGGCTCAAATGACCAGACAATCCGTGTGTGGGATTTGAGCATGGGTAAGCCCACAATTAAACCCATCTGCGGCCACACGGGTTGGGTCAGGTCTGTGGCATTCTCACCTGATGGAGCGCGCATTGTGTCAGGCTCGAATGATAGGACTATCCGTGTGTGGGATGCAAGCACGGGCAAGCCCATCATGAAACCCATCCAGGGCCACACAGATTGGGTCAGGTCTGTCGCATTCTCGCCCAATGGGGCATACATTGTGTCAGGCCCAGCTGACAAGACAATTTGTGTGTGGGATGCGAGGACCGGCGAGGCTGTCCTGACACCCATCTGGGGCCACAATGATTCAGTCAGATCTGTCGCATTCTTGCCCGATGGAACACGCATCATGTCGGGCTCAGATGACAAGACAATTCGTGTGTGGGATGTGAAGATGGGCAAGCCTGTTATGGCACCTGTCCAGGGCCACACAGGTTGCACCACCATGTCTGTCGCATTCTCGCCTGATGGAGCACGCATTGTGTCAGGCTCTGGTGACAAGACAATTTGTGATGACAAGACAATTCATGTGTGGGATGTGAGGATGGGAAAGCCTGTCATGACACCTGTCCAGGGCCACACAGGTTGCACCATGTCTGTCGCATTCTCGCCTGATGGAGCGCACATTGTGTCAGGCTCAAACGACAAGACTATCCGTGTGTGGGATGCGAGTACGGGCAAGCCCATCATGAAACCCATCCAGGGCCACACAGATTGGGTCATGTCTGTAGCATTCTCGCCTGATGGAGCACGCATTGTGTCAGGCTCGAATGACAAGACAATCCGTGTGTGGGATGCATGGACAGGCAAGTCCCTCATGGAACCCATCCAGGGCCACACAAATTCAGTCCTGTCTGTCGCGTTCTCCCCGGACGGAGTGTACATTGTGTCGAGCTCAAATGACATGACAATCCGTGTGTGGGATGCGAACACGGGCAAGTCCCTCATGAAACCCATACCGGACCACCCATATTTGGGCAGCTCTATGGTGTTTTTGCCTGATGGACGATGCAGTGTGTCACACTGGACCAGAAACACAATATCTGTGTGGGATGTGCAGACAGGTGAGGTCCTCATGGTGCCCATCCAGGGCCACACGGGTAAGGTCAGGTGTGTGGCATTCTCGCCTGATGGAGCACGCATTGTGTCAGGCTCGGATGACAAGACAATCCGTGTGTGGGATGCATTCACAGGCAAGTCCCTCATGGAACCCATCCAGGGCCACACAGATTCAGTCCTGTCTGTCGCATTCTCACCGGACGGAGCGCACATTGTGTCGAGCTCAAACGACAAGATAATCCGTGTGTGGGATGCATGGATGGGTCTTAGCGCAGCCAACAAGTTCAGCTCATCCACCATTGATTGACCACTGCTGCCATTACTTTACCACTCGTACAGGACAGCTGGATACGGGGTCCAAGACAGGAACTTGTCATGTGGGTGCCTCCAGAATACCGCTCTTACCTACAGCTGTCACCCCGTTTCATTGTAATTGGCCCTACCAGAGTCATCATGGACATGAGTTGCTTTGTTCACGGTACTGACTGGGTTAAATGTCACAGTTTGTAAATTGATTCGTACTATGTAATATTCAGCCGCACAATGGCTTTCCATAACCTTTTATTCTACCGGTATTCTTTCATGGTTACAGTTACTTCGACCTTTCCCTCTCATCTTCCCTCATTTTTCCGAGTGCGTATTCAGATATCCATATACTTATGATTGCATCAATGGCGAAGAGAGCGTGGGCTTCAGAAGGTAACGATCATCAGCACAGTATACGTGGTATCGGAGGATGAAAGTTAAGAAATGGAAGGAAAAAGGATTCAACCTGAACTAGGGAGGGTAGAGGAGGATAAAGTGGGCGGAGATGAATGTGCCATATATATGAAGGAAGAGAGTGTTGAATGGTAATGGGTGGGGGAGGAGCATGTTAAATAAACGACAGTGTTTTCATCCCAAAGAGGCATTTCAGATGTTCCTCTCTGTTGTACCATGATTTAACAGGTGCCATCTCTCTATTGATATTGAGGGGGGCAGTTTCACCTCACTCAATCTGTTTTTATTCCCTTCCCTCTTCTCTTGTTTTGTTCATTCAAGGCAGGAACTTCTGATAAATTATGGCCGCCTTCTATACACTGAAACACTTTGTGGCTTACCAGGTGTGAAAACTCAACACCAAAATCCTTCACTCAGTTTGTCACAAATTCGGGGTTCTCAGCAAAGTATATTGCTGTTGGGAATGACAGTATTGAAATTGCCACTAAAGCTCTTGATTGCAAGCACTTTAAAAGTCCACTGGTCAGTAACCCCAGGAGCTTTGTTTAATTTCTCGGCCCGTAGACCGGAATCCGGGATTTGGATTAATTGTGCTTAACAGAAGGTTAAGTGGCCAGTAGTCAGGGGGGAGTTGGTGGGAATACTGGGGTTTTTCATTCAAATCGACAGTCACCACATCACGCACCCTCCTGTCAATCACGAATTTTGTTTGCAGTCACACATCATCAAACCTTCAAGCTGTCATGCAGGCCTCAAAACTGCCTGAAAACTGCATAAAGACGAAATTTTTTGTGGGAATGTCGAAATTTTGGCGGGTGTCACACGAAAATTCAGCCGCTGTCAAAATGTGGAATAGGTAAATCGGGTCACGTATCACACCCCCTGTTGATTTGAATGAGAAACCCCAGTAATCTGGTTTAAACACGGCCAGGTTAAGCACAGAGTTTGGTTACTATCAGTCACTGGGTAGTCGGCCACCCCTAGGTAGTCAACTACCTGTGAATATTTTATGAGGGAGTTGAGTATTATGAACCTTTGATCTCGAGGGATCAAGTGCAACGTTGGGGGATGTTATGTACTGATTTTCGGCCCAAAGTGATGTCTGGATCAAAAGTTATGCGATGTCGGAACGGAATCCGAAGGGTGAGAGCCATCATTTCTTAACGTAGTCCTTCGGGCCGACGCTTGCCACAGCTCTTTCTTCACAACTTCTCCACTGATTCACAACTTCATAGGCTCATTTTGCTGCCGTGATGCCGGACATTGACCTTGGACACTGTATGTGAGACGTGAAAACGGCGTGGCTGTGCAAGATACCAAAGAAGACATTGCTGCTGTTTTGACCCGGTCCAGTAATGCACCTGCATATCTTAGGAACTATTCACTCTATGGGTCTGGAAACTTGCATGAGCCTTCTTTGTTGATTACCCCTCATTTTCTGATATCCATCTGCTTTTTACCTATTTACCTTCCCTCTCGGTGCTCACCATTACCCTAAACCACCCCATTTCAGTGTCACAGGAGTGTGAAGTTTTTTCAGGAGTTATGCATTGTGAGGTCTCCGAGCATGCTACACATCGCTTGTCGCCTCATGGCCCCTGCGAATGGACCTTGATCTCAACAAACACCACTTACAATCAAAGGAGACACCCATGATGGATCTTCCTAATTGGGAATCTACATTACCAGATGCAGCTTCCAAGCGAGAATGGTGCTCTCTGCACCACTGTGCACATTTCACCACTACTCGCTGAGTGGCTTGAACCCTTGAATGGTGTTCTCAGGCACAGACAAGTGTTCCCTTGATGCCACACACATCCCCCCCCCTTGCTCTCCCTTGCTCTAATGACAGACACAAGTCCTCTCGGTGAGTGGATGGACCTTGTGCATGGTCAGGACCAAGCAGTTGCACAAGACAAAGGTTATCCCAGCCACAGCCCAACCCTCACTTCTCACAAACTCGATGCTTAGCTGAGTGAGACCACCCATCTCCTCTGCGCTGCGACCCTCTGGAAGCTTTTGGGAGCGACCATGGCACTGTTCCTGAGGCTCCAAACACAACCTGAGGTCGTCAGGCCTCACCGCTTCTCCTACTCGACTAAAGACAATTGGTCTCTCACCAAGGCATTTCATCTCCCGACCATGTACACACCCTCAAGCCTCCCACGATGTCTCCCGTCCCCTAGAAACGCTCGAGGACCGCATGCTGGCTCTGGAAACATGGGAAGTCATGGAAAGGTATAAAAGGGAGTGCATTTAGGTAGAATTGTCAGTAGCTTCCGGGGCATTTTCCCCACTCACTGTACAAACCCTCACTCAATCTAAAAGGGTACTCCCACCTTTCCCGAACTTTGTACCTCGTCTAGTGCACCCTTCTCCCTTGCTCCACAGGCCAGAGACAGGCCATGACCGTCTACATTCGCCCTCATCATCAGCGTCTTACTCCCACACCTCCACTCACAGGGTCCCTCCTCATCAGACCTTGATACCACCAAATCTGGGTTTCTTTATCCAGGTTCACCATCTTTGCAAGCCCTGCTCTGTAGAGGATAGGCCCAGAAGAAACCACCAGTCTGGAAACCGCTGTATCCACCTCTAGGAGACCACTCATCTCGCTCTTTGTATGAATGGTGTCAGTGTCATTGTCTTCGCGACATCCATTGCACCTCCAGCACTTGTTCTAAGGGGAAGAGTGCACAAAGAAGAACCAGGCAGGGCAATGTGTTAAAGGGTCCCAGTACATAGTACAGGGAACTAGGACTTGTATTTCCACTCTCTCTACCCTTGATGGCTGACAGCAGGTCTGCCACACCCATCCACACCAAGGAGACAAACGGTCTCTGACCAAATAGAGTTCACACCTCCACTCACCACAAGGCGGATACCTAGAACCGACCTTCCTCTCTATTATTCGACTCTACTTCCCCTCTAGAGGAAGAACACAGTCGTATTTGGATCACACACATTCTGATAGCGACACCACGGTCCTTATCACAGCATGTCCAAAAATTGAAGTCATGTCTCAGGTATGTTCACACACATCCTATTAGTCTACCTGTTGCTTAACTTTGGCTTATACCTCCACTATCTCCAACTAGGTGTTTAGCTTGTTGACACCTGTCATCTTGGCAGACTACCCATGGTTCAAAATATTTTTTCATACCCTTCCTGTAGCTTATATGTGTACACAAACTGTCCAAAATCCTTCATTCAGACTTAATCTTCGAACATAAACACAATTTGCCGCCAGTCATTCCCTCAGTGGTTTATTCAGTGAGGTGGCCAACTAGCGTTTTTATCCCCTTTTGGGGCATGCCGGTGGAAATAAATTCACTGCAGCACTAGGATGTCGCCTAAATTCAGCAAGTTACCTCAAACCAATCTTAGGATGTATACCTTTGATTAGAGATCCACAACCCCCCGGAAATACTGTGAAGGAATCCAACAATTACCGATAAATCCTAAGGTGACCGACTACCCAGTAGGCGATAGTAAACATCAAGCTGGCTTGGCGTTTAACCAGAATAGGTTGTTGAAATTCAGCAAAAAGTCCATTTCCGGAAAGAATCGAACACACGCCGGCAGAGACATGAAAAGTAAAATCGATGAGATACAACCACTCACCGACAGAGACGACATCAAATGGCCCAAACCGTGCCCTACACACGATGGTTCCACAAGTAACTTGTGAAAACTAACTTGCCCTGCCACAAGTAACTTGTAAGTAACTGTAAGTTACTTGTGGCAGAGCAAGTTAGTTTTTCCCAGGTAAGTTCCGCACAAGTTAGCACAAGTAACTTGCAAGGTGATGGCAAGTTAGATCAAAGTAAGTTTGGTTGTGTTTGGCCCAACTAACTGGTAGCTAACTTGGGGCGATTAAAGGGGCATTTAGTGTGTGTGTGCTGGGGAAATAGGCTTTAAATTCTTCAATTCATGTAGTGACACATTTATATGAGGTCTTGGGCCAGTATCCAGCCTCACCACTGATGAAAACCTAGGAACACCACGAAGAACACCCACCCCCCACATGTTTGTATTAAGACCATTATATAAGTTGGCAGTAAGAACAGCAGCGATAAACATTGTCTGGTGAAAAGTAAGTCCAGCCATTTCACCCGGGCCGAGCTAAAAGATCTCAGTCTGGATGATCCTTCGCAGAAGCAAAAAAACAAAAGACAATGTGGTGAGGCATCTTACGACCTCGGAGACTGTATTATGGTGTGCACAAACCCGAGTCGAGGGGGAGTACATGCCCACATTCTGGGCAAACATCAAGACTTTTGTAAGGAAAGCCGCCGCTGTCCGCATCCCTCCCAGCTTTTGCCTTGCTACGGCTTACAGTCAGCACGGTAAACACTACAACTGGGAACCCAGGTCCGCCAGGGAAGACTTTCCACCCATCGCTGTACTCCCCAGCAAGCCCGCAACACGTCCATCTAGCCCCCTCTCTGATCTCTCGCTCTCCGGGATGGATGGTATGGTGGGAGCCACTCCGGTTCAACTTGTTCAAGTTGAAAATACAAGCGGTAAAAGGAGGAAGTAGTGCCAGAGTCCAGCCAGAGATGATGATGGCAACCACCAAAAGTCTCCAGGGGTGCGATACAGTATGAGGCATGGAGAGAACGGTGATAGTCATTAGTCGATGCCATTGTATCTTCGTTTAGTGCCTTTCATGCAACACCATCAGTCTGCCAGTCTTCGGGTTATCTGCAAAATGCTAAGCCACACCCAAATTAATTGTGGGTGTTTAATAGCATGAGAGGAATGTCAGATAGTTATGTGGGAAGCTTACAAGTCCATCCTGTTGCTGTATTGTCCCTAATGTCGGGCGAACGGGGCAGCTTGATGCCATCTGATGGCCCGTTACTTTCTTTGATCTAACTTGGCCCGCAAGTTAGCGGAAGTTAACTTTAAGTTACTTCAAGTTAGCTTCAAGTTACTTTAAGTTGCAGCAAGTTACTTCAGTTAGCAAGTTAACTGCAGAAGGCTGCTAACTCAACACCGAGTGCCAGTTACTTAGTATCAAGTTTCTTCTGGGTTACTCCAGGAATAAAGGCCTCGCCGGCTTCGAGGATCGGAATTGTGCCACCACTGGAGCTCACAGGTCTTCAATCTGCTGAAGGGGATGGGTAAAGATTCGAGAAGACCAAGGTTGTGTATTGGGTTAAATTTGATAAGAAGCCGCATGCGGGCTTAGCCTCTAGATGGATTGAGTCAATTGTCACTGTAAATGATACCCGGCTGTTTCATCAGCCCAGACTTTTTCTTCGAGTGGCTAATCCCAACATCCTCTTCAGATTTATACTAGGATCAGTTCGTATTGGATGTAAGGAGTCCAATTGGCTTGGTTGAACCACTGTATCACCGTCCATCTCTGAGCCTCCTTTCTCTGGCCCAATCTCATCCTCTGATTCCCCATAGTCTGTGCGTGATTTGCAATCAAAGTGGACCAGTATTCCTCTTCTGCAGCAAGGGTTGGGAGCTGGACTGAGCAAAGGCCCGAATGTTCACGTTGCCCTGCCGCGGTGTTGTAGAACTTGAAAGACAGCAAGACTGATATTGAGATGATTCAATCGTATTCTTAGTAGATTAGGTTCACAACGCACCTTGGAGCAAGGAAATCTAGCTTGAACATATGGATTGAACATGATGCCTGCCTCGCACTTGCGTGGTTGGTAAAGTCTCGGGCACCAAGGAACTTTTGAGAACACCTAGTGAGAGCCCATTAGATGAGAATTGATATGAATGAGGGGTTGCAACTTGAAGAGAGCCGAGCCAAATCAGTAGATCAAAACAAGGCACTGTGATTAGAGAGGCGGACCCATATCAGAAGAAGGCGGCTTCAAAAGGCAATGAAACGCACCTGGTTCCGAAGAGTTTAGTCAAGAAACACTGCCAGAAGAGGGAATTGTACTTGGGTGACCCGCACCCGTTAATTTGGAGCCCGTGGGAAAACTTAAGTTAACTTGCGGCACGTGTGCCGAAAGGGGCAAGTTCCGCACAAGTTAGTTCCCATAAGTTACTTTTTACGGACTCCCTACACACACATCGAAGAACAAGCCCCAACCAATCTTCAAAGCTGAGCCATTAAATTGCGCCACCAATTGAACCTGATTGAAATGGACAATTCAATGAACCAATTACTGACCATACATTCTCATAGGACTCGAGCCCACGGATTGATGCTGGACTTGACAGCAAATGGGACCATGTGCCAGCGAATCACGTGGTAGGTACGTGGTTTGCGCGATGTTAAAGAGTCGGACAAGCTGAGGAATTCGCCATTGTAACACATTCTAACATGGGTCCAGCCTGAGCAGCTGAAAGGGCATCAGCAACTCTATTGTTTACGAGTCAATTCCGCGCAGATAAGGCTCGTGACCCGGTCACTGGTTGTCCCAGGTTTGAGCTATTGCTAGCCAATCTGGTTAAGGAAAGTCGGCACAATTGACAAGGAATGTGAACTACTCAAGAGCCGAGTCAATTCCGCGCCGATAAGGTTCTTGACCCGGTCGCTAGTTGTCTCAGGTTTGAGCTATTGCTAGGCAATCTGGGTAAGGAAAGTCAGCACAATTGACAAGGAATATGAACTACTCACGAGCCTGTGAAAGTGTTTGAAGACTTAAACAGTGCCCGGAGGGTGCCGACAATCACAGCTTCCAAAAATTGCAGGCAGGATTTGGGGGTAATCATTCTGGGGATGGGATTTGAATAAGTTGAAAAGCGGTCACTGACTCAGTTCCATAGGAGGCGGGACGAGACCAAAAGAGGAAGGTGCAGTAACGGTCACAGCTGATGGTAACGCAGCAACAAGACCAAAGCATGCCGACACCTCGTCCCATCCTTGTGCGAAAGCGGTGGTTCGAGGAACGGAAATTTTGCTCTGAACTCGACAGCTGGACGTGTTTGCTGGGGTTTCGCGAGGCGTGGGTGGAGGTTTCTGTTAAGAGGGCTGGCATGGGAATCGTGGCATTTAGACGTTGATAGGCTAAACGTTTACGTCCTTTATGTGGGTGTGGGTGTCGGATGCGTCGATGGTGAGAGAATAAACAATGTTTCGATTGTGGCTCTGCTGGAGAAGACGTTATAAATGAATTGTAACGAGATTTTGTGCCATAACACCTATATTTAAAGCCTGCCTCCGCCTATATGACTCAGCTGCTTGCATCGCGAGATTCTCAATTATTGCTATAAATGAGGGCCTACAAAGCGAGTAATTGAGTCATATAGGTTAGCTTTTGTCGTGAGTTCGAATACCACATACTGTTTCTTTTTCTTTTATTTATTTTTTGCATGTCTTTCCTTCTGTCTTCTTTTTGTACAAAATCCATAGTCCTTGCAGATTTATCTCTTTCAAAGCTTTCAAACCCAAGCTCGGTTTTTCCCAGAAACGCCCGACAAATCATTCATAAAATCAAATAACTAATATACATGATCGGCCAGCAATATGTATAAAGTACGTAAATTACAACGTATAAACTACTGGTTGTCCTGCACGGCCTCTCTGTGAATACAAATACGTGAGTGGAGCAAATGCATCCAGATGAATCCAACAACGTACCCTTGACCTCCAGATAACGCCTGCTCAGCAGCAAGTCTTGCATCAGCAAGGGCCTCGAGGGCTTGGTCGGCCTGCTGCCCAATGAGTCGTGCCTCAGTACTCGTGTTCTGCAGGTGACCAAAGGTCGCCTTAGCATGTACGCTGATTCGGCGTACAGCCGTTTCCGCCTCGATGAGCAGGGCCGCAATCCACTGCGACCGGCCTGCTACAGTCGATACTGTTGGAAATGGGATCGTCGTGCGCCGCGTCGCCCGGTTACCTTACCTACCCCCCCTATCTGTCGCACAGCATCGTCCTTATATACGGCCTGGATCCCCATATTTCTGTAGCCTTTTGTATCCCCCGCGCTTGTGTTCCCGCGCCCCGAATACATCTCCCTGCGGCTCACCGTTGCGTGCAACTTCGACTTTCACAGATACCCACCCTTGCCTGCCCTCGCCCTTGCCCTCACCCACGCCGCAACCGACCCCCACGCTGCCCAGCCAGCGCGGGGAGTGTCGTAAGCGAGAAGGCTGCACGTGCGGCGTCCCGCACAGCCCGGTGCCCTCCTGTACACCTCGTGGTAGATATATTATCGCCCCCCACGCTGTGCTAGCCAACGCGGGGGTGTCGCAAGTGTGCTGCCCCGTACGGCGCTGGTGCCCCGCCACGCAGGAACTGTGCGCGCACCTCGCGGCGGCCCAGCGATGGCTGCGACACCCTGCGTACACGACTCCCAAGGACCGGCCAAACGCGCATCATGAACGCCCAGCAACCGCGCGCGCAGACTGCGACAGAGCATGGTGAAAAGTGCGGGCTGTCCTTTGAGGGAAAATGTATTTCACGATCGTTAATTGGCTCCAGTCACTACGTATCTCATCACATGTACACATTATATCTATTCTATGCGTCCTATTTTTTTCATAATTTTTGGGTGGTATTTTGTCAATGTCGGTGCTGACAACGATCAGAGGCTTTGATCAATGTTGTCCAAATGCGGATATTTCTGCTCGCTGTCCTGAACAGCGACAAGCGTGCAATGCAAAGGAGCGATGGCCTGCGAGCATCTCCTATCATACATTCTGCTGACCAAGGGTACTTCTAACAATATCTAAAATGGCACCTTGTAAACTAGAGGGTTTTATGCAATGGATGCCACCTTCTAATGAGAACAGATTATACATAACAGTGCCAGCGTGTGGTGGCCAGCTGTCGTCGGGCAGTGGTTTGTTGAGGTCCTCCATGAGCGCCTTTATGTCCTCCTGGTCATCGGATTCCAGCTCCACCGCTTCGCGAACCAAGGGTGCGACGTCAAAGATAGGCGACGAGTACGAAGCGAAAACGGTTCCCCGACGCGTCTGCAGTCCTCTTAGAAGGGAAGATGAGGGATAGAAAGTTTGCGCACCTTGCGTTCCTCAGGAACCCACGCCATCGAAGATGAGCCTGTGGCAGGAAAATATAAAATCAGTGGCAGATCAACGGCAGGTGCGAGCGTCTTCAAGGGGCAGTTGGGATTCGAAATTTGTAAATGACGTCGAAAAGTGATTTAAGAGCCCCCCCCCCCCCCCCCCCCCCCCCCCCCCCCCCCCCCCCCCCCCAAATAGGGAAGGAGTTTCTCACGAATCACGTGTTTCCGCCAAAGTCCTCCACCGAACTCTCCTGACCTACTCTTTCAATGCTTTTGGCTATCGAGTACCTTCTGCGGCCTCTACGAAGTATCCAATCGTCACACAAAATATTTATATTTTTCTTTGCTTCATACACGGCCACCGCACAAGATGTAGATACAATCAACCTCGGCGCCGTTTTGGGGCACGACACAGATCGCAGGCCCAGTTTTTTAGGCACATCTCCCTCGAGACCGTCGGTGCATGCTCTGTGAAACTGCACTTGATTCAGGTAGAGGTCAAATATATAAGAGATTGAACTAACCCAGCGCGTCTCGCACCCCTTTTTCGAACACTCAATGACTTTCGACTTGTCCCCCTTTTCTGCTTCCGTTATCAGTTTTCCACAGCCATCGCACCCGCCGACATTCAGCAGTGTGAGTGCACTACGAGTTCTTTTGGCAGGCACCTCGAGCGTGGCAGATGGCGCGGCAACTGCGGGAACTTGTACACTTGCAGCCGGTGATGAAGGGGTCGGTTTATGAGTGGCATCGTCTGCGGTGGTGATGGATCCCTGCGACGGGTCAGTCAAAGGTATTTCATCAATCTGTGTTCCGGCGGCGGTGGGGCAAACATAGGGAGGATCCGGAAAGTATTCAAGCTCATCCGAGCTCTCTTCTGTGTCTGACTGGATGCATTGAATGGTCTTCCTGCACTGGCGGTTCGGAAGTAGCACAGAAGGAAAATTCTCATCTTCGGAGTCAGGGGCTGCCCGTCCCACTTCGCTCGTGACCGTTGTGTCGCCATTCGCTGATTGATGTGCTCAGAACCTATATAAGAAACACACAAATAACCCCACTTGACTCGAGAGCGGCACAGAAACAGTCCAGAGACTGTTCCAACAACCAACAAACAAATCAAACGGCAATATATGCACGTTTCCAAAGATCCCGACGAGTTACAGCCCCTAGTACAGGGCCTTGTAAAGGTTGTAGGGAGAGGTTTCGTATCTCAAAGAGATAATAGAGCAAGCTGCGTAGAACGTGTTTCTAGACACAGTGGAAACGTTGTTTCCAAATAACATAGATTTATAGCTTCGCAGCGTGTGTGTGTGTGTGTGTCCAAGCGACAGAGAAACAAGTTAAAGTAGTCCCGTAGACTCAAGTAGGGCCCCTAGTTTATAGGCCAAGAACGTTCACAGAGCTTTCCCTAAAGAGGTACTTTCTGAGCAACGCCAGCAGTCACGTTTCCAAAGTTTTCCCTTGACGGTACTTTCTGAAACCCGCTCCGCAAACAACAACAATAACGTTTCTTTCAACAGAGTCCCAGATCCAACAGATTCTCAGAGTTCAGACAGTTTCCAGGCAAAGCCCAAGTGCGTTTCCAGAATAATATATGATTCAGAAACAATTAAGATTTCGACTAATAGTGCTACTCTATAAGAGTGCGTTCGCCGAGGATCCCAGATCAACCCAATGCGCAAGCGTATAGCCTACTAGTTCGGGGGAAGATGCTGTGTCCATCGTAGAAAACACCCTCGGATACTTATACAACCGCCAAGACACTGTTACAAAGCCCAAAACACAATCCCAATGAGTCAAATGTCCGTTTATCCGCCTCTTTAACCGCGTTTCCGTCGGTTGTTCTTCCGAGCGTCGCCTCCCATTGGTTCCCAACTGCGAGCACGCCATGTTCCCTTGCCAATTACGAGGCAGGAACCCGTCAGCAGCACCCCCTGTATTATTCAGAGGGTGTGTCGATCACCGATAGATCGGCACTGCATCTCGTTCGACCTGTTTCCGCTTCAACTCAAGTTTCCCCTTGGTTCCAAGTACGGAACTTGATAGTACTCCTTTGTAGGTCTCGGTAGATACCCGTTTCTCTAGGGTTTCCCAGAAAGGGTTCTTGAGAAAGAACCTTAGAACGCCTTTAGAGTTGTGATCCGGATCCACAGAATAGCCGACCACCTGTTTCGGTGTATCCTCATCCGATGGAAACCGGCAACTCTGGCAACCGAAACACTCGTGACCGAACGCGTCTCCCCTAGCGTCTCAACACAACACAACACATTGCCAACTCCCGTTCCCTTGACCCGTTTCCGTTGCTTAAGTGCATGTTGGAAACAAGTCAAAAGAAGTTCCTTGACTTATTATCTGGCTGCACGTTTCCCTTACAGTTTTCAGGGCGAGACTAGCCAATGGACGTTCTAATTCCTTAGAACGTCCACCCGTTTCTCTGTGGTTCGCCCAACAGCTACCAGGAACCAGTACTGTTGCATAGAAACAACAGTTTCAGCAATGAGCACGATCAGAAACACGCAAAATTACGTGTATCTAACCATGGCCCAATTGCTGGCTTATCATCGCTGTTCCATCTTCTCGTGAAACTTCAGCCTCGGAAGTATCTCCCTCTTCTGTGGGATTCTCAATGTCGGCGCCTTTTGTCTCGGACAGATTCCTGGTTTAAATTCAGTGTTGAACAGAAAAGGTTTTTGCGACAAATTACCGAAACGCGAGCCGCGAGCTATGAGCCTCTGAAATCTCAAGAGGGCGAGGAGCTTTCTTTTTGCGAGGTTGTTTTTGAACCTTTCGAGATTCCCAAATGCGCGCCAAGCCATTCGTCTCGACATCAGTCAGCTGAAGGTTTACCGGCCAAACCGCGGGATTGTGCAACCCATGATGGTTTCGAAAGTGATCGCCGAGGTTGTACTTCCAAACTGCGAGCTTTTTCGGTCCGCATGACGGACAAATGACTGGGACATTGGAGCAAGGTGAACCTGCTGTTGAAACGGAGGCGACTGCGTATTGGAATGGGATTTTATAAAGACAGGTGGATTTGTCCCAGTCTACTTGATAACCTCCACCGGCAGTCTTGCGCAAATAGAAAGTGCACATAGGTGCTGGACAGAGGCAAAGACCACAGAGCTCGGCATTTCGATGGATCGAGGGATCATGGAGTAAATGAGCCGCAGAATGCTCGATGACCCGGGGCGCATGTTTTACATCTAAAATGAACTCCAACGGCGGCTTGCAGTGAGAGCACAGATTTCCGGGCTCTGTGTCAACTGGACGGCCATTTGTATCGTGTTCGCACAAGAAACAAGCTTTTCCTACAGAGCGTTGAGCGAAACCACGCGAAAGACACCATCAACGTACCTTGAAAACGATACGGAAAGTTGTCCGTGCGCTTCACGACCGGAATATTCTGCTGCAGATCTTGGGCCGAGAATCGTTCTAGAAGAGATGCTCCGTATGCACGCAACTCCGAGCTTTCAAAGAGATATGTCGGCTTCTCGGGAATTCGAACAGACAGCGTGGGGTTCAATGGTTGAACAAGACGGCCCGGAACAGTGGTACAGGTAGTGTCCATGCGATTGGACCATCGCCAATCGTAGGATTGGCTGGGATCATCCACAACTGTCGTTCGAACCAAAGACATGATCTGGAAAGAGACCCTGGACTCGCTATCAACGAGCAAGTAGAGAGGTATGTGATCCACTTTTTCTCCGCTCATCACGAGTGTATTGACCGCCCCAATCGCCAGAAACAACTGCGCGTCGCAGCGAACCAGGGTACAGATGGGATTGTCGATTCGAAGGCATGGTTCACCGAGGATTGGTCTCTCGGAATCGTAAATTCCAGGAGTTCCGTAGCAGGGAATGGAGGCGACTCTTTTGATTCGATCCGTGGAAGCGCGCACGCCAGTCACCCCAGCCATGGCCAGTCGAAGAGCTTTAGCTTTGCTCACCCGAGTCCCATTGAAACTCATGAATGCATCGAAGCCTCCGCGCGGCTCCTCGACAGCCATGGCGTCCTCCAGGTCATCGTCTCTGGCATACGAAGGTTCGGAGTCAGGTGTCGCAATGGGCGAACTCGACGACTCGGCGTACTCTTTCTCCAACTCCAGACTTTGATACGACTCTTCCATCGACTCGTTTTCATACTCCGGTTCATCATACAAGGGCTTTCCAAATGGCGCCAAAATATTAACGCGCGGATCGTCTGCCATTTGCGCGAACCTGGCTGCGGAGCCGGGGAGAAAATCCTCCACCAATTGTCGTCCCTTTATCCACGTCGTAAGAAGGGTGACTCGATCGACGTTGACGTTTCCCCTCCAGGACAGCGGATTCAGATGATCGAACTTTGAATCGAGCTCCACCCCTGCCTCGCTAACAGGCGGCAATGCAAGGCGGCGCGGTACGGAGTCCCATTCAGGGTATAACACCATAATGACAGCGACTTCGCAAAGCCCTGAGCTACGGCTGGCTAACTGAAGCAGTTCGACGTTTGCGTCGGTTCCAACCGCAGTTCGAATAAGACCAAAGAAAACCTCGAGCCGGTCAGTCCCGAGGAGGATGAGCCAGAACTTTCCCTCGGGAATGTCAACCTTCGTTTTGGCAACGCAAAAGTACGCATTTTTGATCTTGATCATAAGATTGACGAATGTTTGAATCGGCATAAAGCGGGTCCGAGCGTTATTGTGGACGTAGAGGTCGAGGAGAAGGTGAGCTGCTGCGCTCAGGTAGGTCAGCTGAGTGCTGAGATCAAGGTCGATGCCGATGTAAGGCATAATGAGATAATAGCCCAGCTTCCCAAAGATTTTCAATGCTTGCTGGGCGCATGTGAAGGTAGGACTTGAACCCGGAGGTGCATCGGGCAGACTCCAGATACCGCGTAGGAACGAAAACGACAGCATAATGTGCTGGCGATCGTACGGATTCAACCAGGTGTTGATGGTTCGACTCGGCCACACCGTCTTGTTTGAGATGCTCCTTGATGATAGCAACGGTAATTGCGGAATCCCCTGACCTCAATCCCGGCATCCCTCAACAATAACCCTCGCAAGCATTTCAACACATGCTTGGCATCTTTGTCTGGTGTGATATCATCATCTCCGACCATGAAGTTCATCATCTCCAGGCCGGAAAGCTGGGGATAGATGGGTGATTCGGGAGAAAGCGGACGCTTCATGTATTCCTTCACAAAAGCCGCTGCACGTCGATTTTCACCGTCTGTTACGAGCACTTTATGTAATAAAGTCTCGTTCTTTTGATCAATCGACACCGGATTTTTGATGCCCTGAAAGTAAGTCAGTGCTTCTATCCGTGGAACGAAAATAGTGGCTGTGCCTATTAGGTTTTTGAAGTCTTTTAAGAGCTCGATCTAATGAATTTAGTGATTACATATACCGTAAAGACGCCGGCCGTTCGAATCTGTCGTGGCGATTTCTTTTTTTATTTTTATTTTACGCATATGCAGCTTCGATGGCGGCGACCTGGCGGCCGGGTATGTGTATGTGTTCATAACGTGTAGGTGCACTTTGGCTGTACATTTGGCGGGTTCTATCAATATAACGCGCATATACATCCGCCAGCCTTTCCTCTAAATTTTTTCCGCTCAGCAGTTGCAGGCCCAAAAGTGTCTATCAATTGAATCCAACTATAGGAATCTTTGGGGTTCTCGGGTCAATATAATTGACTTGAAGGCATGTGTGGGCTGTACACTATAACAGACATGATGGAGTCCGCATCGGCATCGCGGATGCGGTGATTTCGGTGATCCCCGATCAGCAGCATTCACCCAACACGGCAGCGAAGAGAGACCTGGGAAAAGAAAGATGGCCTCTTTATCCCTATTCCTCTGTGGCCATCACCAGTTGTTGCTATCAGCTTGAAGCTGTTAGAATGTAGCCGCCATGGGGTTCCAAGAAGGGGAATTCCCAATTTGGGATACTAACGCCAGTGTCTCAAAGAGGAAATTAGAGGTGCGGATATCTCTTAAAGCTCTCTTAAAGCCAAACAAGGCAGACCTGTTTTCGAAGGACTGAAACACTGTCAAAATTGTTGAATACATCACTTCAAAGGCAAGAGGAACCGCCTCTGCTGTGCAATATGGATATCAACCCTAAACACAACTCCTGGCACCAGCAGCCCTAGACGAACGGAAGTATCGTCGGAGCAGTGCACTACCTCTGTTTAAATACCCTAGGAATCGATCCCAGAGGCCCCCCAACTTCTGCAATGCCTTCCTGGCCTCATATAGCCAAAAGGAAATAATTGGGTCCACAAACTCACAAATAGCTCCGTCTTGAGGCATCCTCCGGGCCTGCCAATTTTTCTGGACGTTTTATGGATGTTTCAGAGTGTCTGGGGAAGAGGAATTAGTGGTGAGGTCGCTCCTTATGCTAGCACCACCGATCTACTAACATCGGCCAAATTCAGGATATGCCATGGGTGGAGGGTACCCGCTGCCCTAATCGCACCCACGCCCCTTCCCTTTGGGTCCTCAGGAATGAGTAAATCAAGTCCTGGGCATTCTGGAAGTCTGTGTCCCCTGCTGAATAAACTCCACTCCGATTTTCGGATCAAATGGTGCTGGGCCGCTCAATATGGGTCCGATTGACCTAGAATCGTTCACATGGGGTGTAATCACCATCCAGTCCCTCCAACCGCCGGGACGTATCCACGCCGTCGTTGAATTTCATTTAAATTGCAACTATCCACGTGCTTTACGGAAACATGGCGCACCCGCGTGCGCACACCCGTGGGGCTTAGGTATCGACCCCCAAACATGTCTCTTATCCCTGAAAATGCCTGTGCCAAACGGCATTACCCCCGCCGTTCCTGGATCAGAAGTTATGTGCGATTTGCACCCAGCCATGTTGGGCATGTGGATGCAGTACAGAGCGCTTGAGCTCACTAATGCAGATATACCTCTGTGGCGCAAAGTTGCTCCACACGTAGCAGCGCACGCGATGCAAAGAGAGAGCGGGGCGGATGGCTCGCTTGAAAACACAGGGCAGCGACTGGACAAGTGCCGCGAGTGGGAGGGTGTCGAATTGGCTACATTAAGCAGCGTCTGGGTGGGCGGACCAGTGGTGAATTGAGGCCCGCTGACATGCAGCGGCGTCGAAGGCGGGTGAGCAGGGGGAGTCGATCCGGTTGAAGGCTATGTGTAGGGGAGCCGGCCAGCATCCACTGGGCACGGGGAACCAAAACCAAGTGTGCACACACCTTTTCTGTCCTTTCCTTTCGACACACACAGTGCCTGATGGCGGGACTTATCGGTGTGTCCCATAACACCGGCGCCGGCACGTGTCAGCATGGTCTGGCAGTGGCGTTGAGGGCACGGGTCACGATGTGCAGGAATCGAGGGGATTGAGCTGATGCTGATACGGGTTGTACAAGCGGGATCGGTGAGGCAGGGTACATATTGGCATTGCACACGCAGAGACCGGGGTTCCAGCACTACGCCGTGTGGCTTGCACAATGGACGCGGATGGAGACGACACGAGAGATGGTGGGCATGGAGACGGAGGTGGAGGCGGTGGTGGCAGAAGGCGACGTTCACAGGGATGCGAGATGGGGGCGAGCGGGGTGCCTGCATGTAGTTGACGGGCGAACGGGGTGAAGAGTTAGCGGAGTGAGGAGGGGAGTGGGTGGAAAGGGACATACCGGACTCAATATGCATCACGCGAGGGGAAGGTAAGATCAACGACCTGGGTTGACCTTTGAGTTCATGCTGATCCTAGCGTTGGGGGTCAGTCTGTAAACGAAGACAATGCAAGGGGAAGCGTAGTTGTGCTGCTGGGACTAGGCTCGTCTTCACATCCCACTACACAGCGCACTAGTTGACAGGGTGCGAGTATGCGCCAAGGTCAGCTGTGCCTCACATCGGGCTCACTAGCGCAGCCTGCAATAAGGCCCAGTCTCGGGAACATGGCGAACGACGCGCGAATGCACGCGACATTGGTATGTCCTGGGCGTGATCTGGCCGAACGCACAAGCAGCACGCACGAGTGGCACGCATCGATGACTCGATGGGATGCATCAGTGGCATTCCCCTGGCTGACTGGCGTGCCACAGGTCCATATGGGCGACGTCCCGCAGCATGGCGAGGGCTAGCAGGGGTGAAGAGACCCAGGGCACTCACCAAGTTTGGGAGAATTGTGGTGGTACGAGAACACGCTGCTAGTGGGAAATAAGTAGGAGATAAGTAGGTTTTTTCCTATATATCTGGGGCCGAGATCTGAATTCAGATCCTTGCTGTGCAGTCCAGAGAGCAGAGTGGCTGTACAGTTCAAGCGTGGGAAAAATTCGGAGCTAGGTCTGACTTTTTTGAGCATGTCTTGCATACAAAGTTTTTTGATCCAATCATTTGGAAATGCAAAATACTCGAAATTATGCGACATTGTGGATTTCCAACTTTTTTTTCCACGCTTGAACTGTACAGCCACTCTGCTCTCTGGACTGCACAGCAAGGATCTGAATTCAGATCTCGGCCCCAGATATATAGGGGGGGTCTACGACTCCATCGTGTGCTTCAAAACTCCCATTACTGATTTCCGGTCTGAAGGTGGGCCATTACTCAATTACATATTGTCATCAACCGTTAAGTACACGTGATCTGTCAGCGAAGCAATTATGTCTTTCTTGTGCGCCCTGACTCTCCCATTATTGTACTTCCGCAGTACATATTTAGGCGGTGCGCCATTCCTACCATTATACCAGCATTTGTCCCCTTTTATTTACGTACATTATGTCTTGTCACAACTTTTCGCTGATATTCGACAGAATCCCTGGTCATAAACTGAAGCTTTTGAGTTGCCGAGTGAATGATTTATACTTAGACATACTATCTGGGACTGTCATCCTGGCCGGAGTAGGAACCTGGCCACTTGCGCAATATAACACTGGTTAGTTGGCCGTATGTCTTTCTTGTGGTCGGGGGTAGACCATGGCCTATGCCGCCTGTCTGTGCCCATTCTCAGCCGAAAGTGATGAGTTGATGATAAGCGGTGGCGCCGAGAATGTCGGTCCGGAGGGTGGGAAGATCAAATCCTTATCCCCGAATTGCCGTTTCGCACCGTTCTCAGTCAGTTCTTGGTCAATTCACGTCGTCCGGAGCTCGTTCTGTTCCCCTGACTGCAGCGTTCCCTCTAAGAATAAAACTGGTCCTGTACATTCGGTTATTTGCTTAAAAACTCATGAGAAATACTGCCATTCAAGTGTCTGGACTACAACCAGACGAGCCTCATATCAAGTCACCCTTTAGCCGTCCCAGTCCAGCCATTGTCGAGCTTCATCCTTATATGCAAGGTATAAATTTTGAACATATCTCACAATTTTAGCTCCTTGATCCCTCCCTCTGGCCATGCCGGACACCATTCCTCCCTGATATTTGGTGTATCAAAGTCCAAACGTCGGGTTCTCAGGAGCATAACACCAGCATGGATTTGGGGATCCAGGTGTGTTTATTTACTTCCTAAGAACATTCCTACAACTTATTTCTGCCACCCAAGTCCTCTTCCTGGCACACCGGCGGTGTTCTTTGGGATGCCCAATATCTGCACTCACATCCCACAGTAGAAGTGCATTTGACTGCCATTTTTATAGACCATTTCTATAGTTGTTATATATGAAAAGGATCATTCGTAACCCTTGAATATAATCCCACCTTCACAGGGCGCTGCCGTGGTCCGAAACACCCAGTTTGCAAGGGTGGCCAGGTAGCTAGTCATTTCCCCTTTTGGGAACTCTGTCAAAAATAAATTCACTATGCCACAAATACACATCCAAAATGGCCCCAAATAGGCTCAAACCCTTCCCAGGATGCGCGCCCATCTTATGGGGCTCATAACGCCCGAGCGAAGTGCTCGAGATGGGCACCAGTAGGCCGAAATGGCTAAGGTGGCCAGGATCCCCCTCCCAAATAGTACCAAGTCTAGGTGGGGTAGATTTCATAATTTTATTTGGGCCTCGAGCGCGCTTGTCGACCGATTCCACGAACAACCCCGTTTTCCGATTTCTGGCGTGTCCCCAGGCCGCATCTTCTATACGGATGAATCCACACCCTCTTTCTTACTCGTAGTCTATTTGAGTTTCTGTTTTAGTCCACTGCAGTCTTCTTTCCTGATGCTGTTCGCTTGCTTTCCCACTCATACGCGAATTCATTCCCGTATCTTCAAAATCGGTTCTGTCGTGCTGTAACAGTAGTCATACACGTATTATGAGGTTTACTATATGATTCACAAGGCTCACTTTATTTTTTTGTGTCATCAACAAGGGCCGTATGTCAAGATTATTGGGAACATTTTTGTATAACGGGTTAATGCGTGCGCACCGCGGGAGGGCTACAATTTACTGTACCCCAATAGTTTTACAACCCTTCGCATGCAATGGTTATGTTTCTGAGACTAGTCGCATTGTGTTCCCGTCGCAATCGGTATGCGGAATTGCTATTTCGTATCTGTTGTTTTGTTGGTGAGTTATTTTTACCTTTATATAATGCTTCAGCGATCTGTACCACAGATCGCCGCCTTTCAACCGTCCATCACGGGCCATTGTGTACCGCAAGCCGCCAATGCGGTGCAAGCCTTCTCATTGCCTTTAGACGTCGCGCCGCCGATGGCAGACGATGGCTCGCAATGGCTCGCAGTGGCTGTAGCCCACAGCGAACACCAGTCTCGGTTTGATTCGCTAATCCTAGGCCTATGTAGACCAAGGTCGTCTATGCAACGTAGACAGACATAGACCCAGAGGTCTGTCTATGTCTGGGTCTACCCGGGTAGACAGACCATGGGTCTATATACCCTTGGAACGCAGTGACTCACAAGTGAAAGACGCCGGTGGCGGACAAGGATGGCTTTCTTCGACACATACCTCGCAACATTCCCGTTTTCTCATTAGACCGAGCTGGTTGTTGAAAGGAATGCATCCAAAGAAGGGAAGTATGTTTGCGTGGCAAAGCTGGCGCCAAATGACAGCCTCTCGGCAGACTTCCTATATGCAAACCTCAACACCAAAAAACCTGCGGCGAAAATGACCCAAATCAACCTTCAGTATCCGGGATGGATCAGATTCTTGGAATGTCTTTATGACTTTGACTGAGACATTTTGGCCATGAATTGACACCCTCCACATACCACCATATCCTCCGACAACGAATGGGGGACCTTCAATCTCGCATGGATGATGGAAAGGAACACAGTTGGGAACCTGGCCTTGCCATTTTCATCATGTTTCCGCCTAGGACAGCTGCGGGCGTGGCATTTCACCCATCTCATTCCAGAATGATGGTTCCACAAGTTACTTATGAAATTTATGCCACAAGTAACTTGCAGCTGACTTATGGCTGAGTAAGTTAATTTTACAAGTACCGTAAAGTACAAGTTAGAATAAGTAACTTACAAGTAACTTGTAAGTTAGATCAAAAGAAGTTTAATCGTGTTTACTCCCACTGACTTGTCGTTAAATTAGGGCGATTGGAGAACCACCGGATGATTCTGAGGCGGCCAAGTCAAGGATTAATGTATAGTGCTGATACAGGGACACTCAGATCTAACACCTTAATTTTGGGGCTTCGAAGCCTCATAAATATTGAAATACTGAGTTTGCATCCACATAGCATACATTGAGTCGTCTCAGGCCGTCGCCGCGTGTAAGGCGCGCAAGTTAGCTTGCAGCAAACTTCAGCTAAGTTCAGGAAACTTATTGACTTGACTGTGTGTTACTTTTTAGGCTGATTATTGAGTTTCAAACGAGATGGAGGCTGTGATTTTCAACGCGCTCCAGGGTTGGTTCAACTTGCGAGGCACACCAAAACTCAACAGTCGAGATCGAAATACTTCAGTCCAAGCACCCAGTGAATCCAGGGTTCCCCAATATTGTATAAGGTGCCTCCTATCTGGAGAGGTGATATAGCCCTAGGTACGAGGTAGAACAGTTATAGTGTCCGTCTTGGAGAGACTAGATGTCAAGTACGTTGACCGCATCTGGCGTTCAGGTGCGTCGATTGTGGTGTGAAGCGTCTGAAGGACGCTTCCTTTGGTAGAACTCCCATCAGAGATCTTATTCCTTTGGATTTTTTGCGTCCAACTCTGCTTCTGCGTGTAGCGTGGCGAGGCAGAGGGCAGAGAAATGGAAGTAAAATTTTCTACCATTTTTCCATAAGAATGAAACAAACAGAACTTCGATGCTGATGATGCCGTTTTTCGCTGTCGAGTAAAATCAGACGGCTGGCGAATGTCGCGCCTACCAGATTTTTCAAAATGAAAAAAACAGTTGCTCAAATGCCCCGTAGCATATTTCATGGGCGATATGTTTGTATGTCTGAAAACCCACTATGTTTTTCAGCGGCTTGGATCGAGCCGAGGTGCGGCATCAGTTCAGAATCACTTCGATAGGGGAGAGGTCCCGAGTTACCTCTTGACATATGCAGGTTCCGAGAAAAGAGAACTCAGATGGTTCATTCACTCCAACATGCAGAGACTCTGAAGTTGAACTTCTCCTCGCCAGAACGGGCGGGCCGAAGCAGTATGCAGTATTTGATGGGAAACTGCCTGCGACGAGAGATCGGAGAAAAGACGGGTATAGACCTGTTGTTTGCAGGGCGGAAGGCAGTTTTAAAAAAGAAATACATTGCTTTATTCGTGCTGGCCAAGGGACAATCATCTGAATGAGGACAAGAGATGCCTGCGCTCCGCTCCGGCGCGCAGGTTGAAAGCAAACAAAACTACAAATAGTGTTTGATTTTAGATAAGCATACAGCACTTGAAGCAATGAATATATATTCATTGAATGTCCTACGAGGAACCACAGAAGGTAGTGAGATAAAGGGCAACTGAATTCAAGAATGGTGAACAAAAGGCCAAGTATCCTCCAAAAAACTTCGAATTCGGAAATGATTCGAAATAAAAAATCAAATGGACCCTCCCAAGCGCGCACCTGAGTCTCAGAACAACGCAACTCGGGATGGTGGAGGGCTTCTACAAATTGTCCGTGAGTTGCATTCGGATCGGAAAGGGTTCAAAGCAGACTTACGTGCTGAGCAGCAAGAGATTGCGGGGACACCTTGACATGAGATCCACTCACCTTACAGTGGAGGCGTCGAGTCCAGCTCTCGACAGATGAATTAATAAAAAAAACAGGGATGAAAAAGGGCGAACAATGAGTGGGAGTAAACAAATGCGCACAGCTTATCTCTAGCCAGAAATCCGCGGCCATGGAAGTGCGCGCGAATTGCGACAAGAACAACCTGCCCCAAGGAAAAGAACCAAGTCTTAAACAAATCTGAGAGCTCAACACGGCCGTAGGTGTTCCGGCGGAAATGAATGATGAAAGAAAAGAAAAAGACTCAGCTTGCGCCTCCCAATGACTCGGACGCTAAGGTCACTGTTAGGGTACATGAAATACAGTACTGTCGGCAACATGAAGAACCGGAGTTTGCTCTTGAGTTTCTTTCAGATCTTGGGTCCGTCGGGATATGACCAGCGAGATAGAGAGATCTTGAGACCCCGTAGCGTGAGCCTCTGAAGTTAGTCTGAAGAGCGAGGTGTTGAATATTGCGCTTTGAACACGGCGGGATAGCACGATGTTGGTAACGAGACAATGAGCAAGTAGTGTAGCAGCTTGACCCCAAGGTCTTCAAGGTGAGCGGTCTTGCGGATTCATGAGTTTTGGGGTTTGCTAGTGGGTTGATCTTGGCCTTGATGTCCTTGCACCACACACAGGAGGAGAATCAAATACTGGAGAGCAGAAACAATGAGGGGGAAAAAGGGAAGGAGCAGAGCCAGGCTTCGCAGGCTGCTCTTTTGAGTCCGCTTTGAGCGCTGAATGAATGACGCTGTTATGGCGTGAAGCGGCGTCATGCCGCACCGTCCAAGGAACATTCAGAAATGTGGAGCCGATGAACACCTCAAGGCAAATTGTCCCGATGAACTTGGGTTGAATCAAGGTTGAACTATCCGTTGAACTAAGCTCGGCAATTGGAGGAAACACAATAAAAGGGGAGAGACACAGTGAACCTCGAGCGATACCACTGGTAGAATTGGTGCGGCTAGCGCTATCCTGGAAAGTTTTACGTTGCGGATTTTAACAGCTTCGAAAATTAGTGCACGGCGGTGGCGTGTGAAAATAAACATGCACATACTGATACGAGGCATCTGTTTAATACATGAGGTATGTGGCGGCCATGACGGGTGGTGGCATCCTAGTCTCTCGCAGCCAGACACTTCAATCTTACCTGATCTCGTACCTCGTAGTGGCATCCCGCCATTTAAGCTTTGCGAAATGATCGCAGTTCTACCAATCCACTACAGACTCCCCTTCGAGGAAAGGTCTGTCTGTCAGAGACTAGTTAACGACAGGACTATAAAAAGTGTGGCGCCGCTCCTATAAATTGTTCGGCTAGGTGTCAACGGTCTTGACCCATACTTCCATCATGCCTCCCTCATTCCAGGTTATCGACGACAATGTTGTTCCTCACGGCGGCTCCTACGATACAATGACCCCTCAAGAACATACAGTCCGCAATGCAATGCTCGTCATGACCGTTGCTGCGCCCATTCTTGGGTCCTTCATTATTCACTTGTTCTCGCGGAAAGGCTGGTCGTACAGAAGTTCTTGGTCATATCCCCGTCTCGCAATGCTGTGGTTCTGGTATGCACCCTCCCCTTGCTGGATTCATTTATTCATTCTGTAGGTCCGTGGCGATATTCGGCACCCTTGTCTTCTATCAGCGTGGGATGACGAACCGAACTGTGAGTCCTCTTCCGAATAAGCTCCACATTGATAGTCAGACAGCTGTCTAGACGTTTATGTTCGCCATCTTACACACGTGCGTATTATACCGTAATCGTGATGTTTAATGGTTGACTTATCGTCTACAGGCAAGTCGAGGTTTCTCATGAATGGCCTTCTGTTGAATTTCACTGTCCGGAACTCTTTGGTACTGGCGGGCCTTTGGGGGTTGGTCCTCTTTACAGCTACACTGGCTCTTCCGAACATATCGCTCGTATTCATCGCTTCTTTCCGTTTTGGGCGGCGCAAATGACTTTGTGGTGGTAGGCCATCATGTCGTCTGTATTGTTCGGATCTTCCACTAATCCATTCAGGTACTCTTGCTGGCATATGGCAAGAAGTGGCTCTACGCAGCAGGAGCTCTTTTTCACGTGGTAAGTTCATATCTTCCACTCTGGCTAGTACCAACGCACGGCAAGATCAGCGCCGTCTGGGTCTTTGTGGATTCAGCCATTTTCCTTAATGTAGTGCTCTACAACACCTCCAGTATGTCGTTCCATTTCATTCCATATCCTTGTGCCTCAAACATTGCGCTTCAGTATTCATCTCCTTGTGGTATGTTTGATTGCAACCCAGGTCCCTGTAGCGTTGCTGACAAGATATGTCCAGGCTGTACATCGTGCTTACGACCGCCGCAATCCTTCGCGATTCGCAAATAGCAGACACGGGATTTGTCCGGTTGCCGCTGGTGGATCACCACAGCGAAGCCGAGGGGCATTCCATATCTGACGGCCAGCTCACGAACGTGCAGAACCCAATGCATGATGTCAAAGTACCGACCTGGGCCCTTTATGCCATAATCGTGATATCGTTGCTGGGGCTCTAGCTTCATTACCGTCTTGATTTATGTTTTTGCCTAACCCTTTGTAGACTATTGCTGTTGTACTCATATAATGTGATCATTCATGCTGTCTGTCGACTATCTTGGGGGTCACCTCTTCATTGGAGAGTTTTTCAACGGGGCACCATGGCGAACAGCATTGAACACGGAAGTTTGAAGAGTACCGGAGACATTTCCCAGATGGAAATGACTGGAGATTGGATGAACGACCTCTGAGCAGAATTCCGCCCGCAGTGTCCGGGAGTATAAATCTCGTCACTGTACGGACCTGAATTTAGCATTTATACAAATCGAGGAGAGATGATAATCAGAACGGATGGAGGATGCTCTACAGTTGGTCCACTGGCTTTGGCTTTTGCATCCGACGAAACACGGATCACGATGGACCTGAATGCTGCCTCCCGAAATTGGGAGGCTGTTTCCTGTTAAGCATATGGCTCAGAATTTACTTTCACCTCTTCCGGAGTCGATAAGATCTTCCGCGAATCGAAGGCGCACTTTGAAACGCACCTTTGCAACAAATGAAACGAGCTTCTGTGGAAACTCAACGACCGCCAAAGAAGTCCAGATGATGGAAAGAATAGATGTACCGGATTGGAGGCTGAGAGATCGAATCAGCGCCGGATAGGGGAAGCCGCGTTTGTTCTACACACACTATGAAAGAGCTCACGGAATCTCAATCATACAAGAAGAATCCCAACGCACATGACTCTGTCCCTCACTACCACTCGATTCTCTTCGGGTGCGCTCCTCGAAGCGCATCGCCGTCAAATCCACTGCACTCCCCACCCGTGGACTACCTCCGAAAGGCGAGCGGGAGTGGGGGCGCCAATAAATTGGCGGTCGAGTTGGAACAGATTGGTAGGTGGAGAGTATTATGTGTGCTGCCACGTCAGGGCCGTACTGGTCTGCGAGTTGTCTGTGGAAATCAGCATCAGAGATATGCCGTTGAGAGAAGCGAAACGAAAAGCGGGAGGGAAAACCTATCTATCTAATTCCAGAAAGTGGTGCCGCTCTCCAAAATATAGTTGAAAGTAAGATAATGCACCTATACTTCGGGATGAGCCAAGACTTGAACTAACAACCCGGTAGAATCTGATACAAATGAGCTGATTCAAACCGAACGGGCATGATTTCGGCCTTCCAAAGCATAGTCCAGGAACGGATTTAGCTGGCCAAGGTGAATGTGATCGAGATTGAAAAGGACGTAACTGTGGGTATACTCGCATGCCCAGGGGTCGTAGTAGTATTTGGGTTTCAACGTAATAGTAGGTAAAACCGATCAATAGGGGAGCTCAAAGTAAAAGCGCGCTTTTGCGCTTTTACCCTTTTTCCGCCTTTTCCACTCTTTCGTAATGTTCTGAGTGATTGACGGCAGCTTCGGCATCATTCGGCAAAGAACACTGTGTGACGCCAACACATTCCCTTTCTGGATTAGCCCCTGTGACCTATGTCTTCTCATCGATAACGGCTTGTACGGCTTGTACGGACATGATTTAAGCGTGAGTCGAAGGATTGGCACACAGAGCACAGCGGCACGCATAAATTCAAATGAGGTTCATTAAAATGTGGATAGCAAAATAGAGTAATTAAACTCGAGTCAAGACATCAAAGAAATTGAAAGAGATATACAGCACATGAACTTAACGTGAACCTAAGCTATTATCCGAACCCTGCTCAGGAGAACTGCTCATTGATGGGAAGTAGATGGAGTAAGGCTGCGCGTCGCCGCGCGCAGCGTCGCCGATGGACTCGAAGAAAAATTTAGGCAGTCCGGGTTACAGCAATCACACAATCGCGTCACACAGTGTTTTATGCCGAATGATGCCAAAGCTGCCGTCAATCACTCGGAACATTACGAAAGAGTGGAAAAGGCGGAAAAAGCGTAAAAGCGCAAAAGCGTGCTTTTACTTTGAGCTCCCCTAATGAAATGTTGAATGGGATTGATCCCCAGAGACGTACTTCCCACTGTAAATTCATAGTAAACGGCCTTCGGAAGCATTCCAATCCGGACAGAAGGAAGGAATCTTAACGGATCTAGAGGGTCCAGAATTGGTCCAGGTAAACTTTGTGTGAAACAGTTTCAAAGACTTTGAGTTCCACTGACAAAGTTCCGAGCGCAGATATTATCAAGGATAATAACGGGCTCTGAGATGTGATTCGGTAAAGATGAATGGATAGGATGCAACGCAAAATAACAAGACAATGAAAGTGCTCTCAGAATTGTTGTCACCTGTGCAGCATCACAACGGCAACACATCCATGCAATCTAACATGCTAGCGTGCGAGTTCCAATACCCCGGCTGCCATTTCTCATGCAAACCCCAGCTCTCCCATCTACATTCGTTCCGTCTCACCTGGCTCGACACCGAGCTCAGGTAGCCTAATTGCATCCGTCAATACAGATGTACATGTGTCATCGTTCAGTCCGGTTTTGGGCAGTGATGGTGAGGCTCTCACTCGCACTCTACCACTGAAGGGCGGGATATTTGTCCACCTTCTGAGTCCGATATCCCAAATTCTCCCGTGGTCGGCGACGCAAAGAACTTGAAGATCTCTTGGGTGTGTGGAACGACCGGTTCCCCGCAATGGAGTGGAAACTCGCCACTCAAAATCATAGATGTTCCTATTCCCCTCATCTCTACTGGCCATCTGTGTATAAGTATTGGGAGGGAAAACCAGTGGAAGGGCGTCCAAGAACCTCTGGTTTCAGTGGAAGGTGAGGATATTTTTGTATATTTTGTGATTTACTTGACCAGCGAGAATCGCTGAACTGTTGCAAACCACCGACAGTCACGATTCGGCTCCGAGGGGGAAGCTTTCCTCCTCCATTCAATGTTTATGCGGTGGACGCCACATTTTTCCCGCCAACAACGTTGCCTTCTCATCGTTATTTTCAGCTTTGACAGCGCGGAAGACAGTCCTAAAAAGCGCAGTTTAGATTTTGGGATCAGACCGCGCAAGT